>CP136059.1:489446276-489953776 GCA_032464435.1 Aegilops umbellulata | reverse complement strand
ATATCATACTACACTAGCAACACGATTATGTAGTACCGACGTATGAACCACTGCACATGCCTAGTAGTAGGAGCATTGTGTATGTTCAAGTGGTTGCCGTGTTTCGCACTCCTCCGTCGTAAGAGTGGAAACGCTTGTTGTAATCATTTTTTCCTTCAGAAAAACAATGGACACGCTCAACCGTGCGGATCCTCCTCCAGCCATGCACTAAATTACTCACTTTCGTCGACGTGTGGGACAGCTAGCATCGTGGTCCACCAGCCATGCACTAAATTACTCTGTAGTAGAGTGACGGTAGACTACCCCGATCGAAGCGCCGCAGTAATGCCCAATGAGCCGTCAAATCACAAAAACCCCTCCTTTCCAGCAGTAAGTTGGACAGACAAAGCAAACATCATTTCACTCTTCTCTCTCAGCTTCCTCTCTACCCAACTCGCTTCTCCCTCATCTTGTTCCTCATTTCTTCAAGAAAACCCCGACCTACTTCTCCCATTGTTCTTCTATCCCAAAGAAGGAAAGGTGAGCACATCAATGGTGTTGATTCTGGCCAAGGCCCGGTCTTGCAACCCCGAGACTCATCCTATAACTCCCTCTCTTTTCTTCTTTTGGGTTTGTGATTGTGGTTTCTTTTCTTTTATTTCTATTTGCCAGTTTCTTGATGGACGCTGGTGCACCAGCCGAAGTGATGTTTATGGCTCTGGCCAAAACCGTCGAGGCTCATGGTATGAAGAAGCGCAAGCACCCCACCGAGACTACCGCAGACAAGCTCAAAGCCATCGCCCTGTCCAAGCCCCCCTCTCTCGGATCCCTCATTAAGCAATTTCAGGTATTATCTCTTCTTGGCGATCTCTTTCTCGATCTTGATCGTGTTTTTTCATCTAACACGCAATACTAGTACTAGTAGTACAACTTTCTGGGTGATCTTGCATGTGATTTCTGTGTGCCAAATGACGGTTCTAAATTCCTCTTTTGAGCAAAACATGCGAGAGGTTGACACTGATTTCTTATAGATTACTTTCAACTACTCCCCCTGTCCCAAATTTCATGTCTTAGAATTGACTAGATACGGATGTATCTATACTAAAATGTGACTTGATACATCCGTATCTAGAAAAATCTAAGACAAGAATTTTGGGATGGAGGGAGTACTTTATGAACATCAATGCTACCTTTGAAGAGGGCATATTTGCCTCAGTAACTTGTGTTATGGATATTGCAAGTAATCCCTCTGCTCTCATGCCTTTGAAGACATCTTCTAGTGTCTTTGTTCACTCATCTGTTTGCGTATATGTAGTCATATATGGAGTATAATATCGAAAATCATCTTATATTTCTGAACAGAGGTAGTAATAAAATATGGTTCTGTTTGAATTAGAGCCAGGTCCACAGTGGAGATGAAGTTCTCAAAGTCATGCCGTGTGAACTGGAAGACCTGAGGATGAGTTCTACTGCTAAACTATCCAGTTGTTGTGTCCTTGTCACCATGTGTCCTGAACTAGTGTTTTCCTGTAGCATTGTTGTCAGGCGTGTTCTCGAGGCTGTACTTGACCACAAAAATTTCCTGGTTGTGCCTTCGATTATGAAGGGTGTGGTTCTTGTAAAGCTTCCCAACAAATCTGATGCGGTATGTGTTCATGATCATGTTTATGAGTGGAAAGACCACTCTGTTAGGTTCTCCAAGGTTGACGAGATGGTGATGGTGCATGTAGACATCTCTCACGAAGTCCATGGCCTAGTCAGTTATGCGGGGTTCATCTCGTAGGTTGGTGGCAAGAAATAGCCTGCAGAGTTTAATTAGTGCAACTTTGCTTGTCTGTAGTAAGTACTATTGTTCAGTACTTGATTTGTGTTTGTGAATCCTGTATTGTTTATTAGTACTGCTGCTTTTGGTGTGTAGTCAGTCCTGAGAACGGTCTATGTTAATGTCTGTCCACTCAATCCAGTCTGTATATTTTGAAGTATCCAGATCATCTTTTTTGTGAGGACGGTTTATCAATTATGGTTACACTCCAATATCTGTATGCATTGCAGGGTTTATCGCACCCACTAGGATTTCCAGTCCCATGGATGTTTGGTCCATACGATTTGTCACGACCTTTGGACTGTCCTGCTTGTGGGAGTAGGCGGTGCCCCTGCATGCCACCCGTAGTTGGACGATCAATCTTCTGTTTAGTACTTCAACATAGTGATTTCCTGGTAAGGATTCACTCGTGTCACATCAAGTAAATCTTATTGATTTACTGTCTAAATCTTATTGATTTAATGTCATGTTTTCTTTCTTTTCCTACAATTTTATGATGCAGGTTTTGCCATGTCTCATCACAGAATAAACCGTTTGGTTTGCTCTACGATGGCTATTTTTGCAGGTTTCACTTCCTATGTCATGTCAGTAATGAAGGCACTGTCCATCACTTATATTACTGGAAAAAAATTGGATCAGTCTGTTGTCTGAGTAAAAGCTGAATCCCTATGATGAACTGCAGTTTGTTTAACAAAAACGCCACAATTAGTCCTTCTCACGTTTAAAAGAAATGAAGAAAAAAACTGGATCACGGCCACGAAGCCTAGTCAAGTTAGAAAGCTGATCATAGCAGACCAGACACGATCGCCACTGTCTCGCACATCGGTAACACCTTCAACAACGGATCGAACACCGACAGTTTCTCTAGCACTGACAGCGGCAGCAGCTCAGTCTAATCCAGCTAAGGATTGGGCACCAACTGCGTCAGCGGATCTGGCTGATCTACCGGAGGATCGGGCATCGACACCGGCACCTGCTCCGACACCGGCACCAGCTCTACAAGGAGCACCATCTCCGGCAGTAGCGGTGGCTTCGGCACCTGCACCAACACTTGCACTTGCATCTGCTCTGGCCTGTGCAGCGGCAACCGAACGAGCAGTTGCACCGGCAATAGACTGGGCTGCAGTTTGCACTTCATATACCAAAGTCCTTACAAAAACCGACATGTCACCTTCTTGGTAAGCATTGGCCGCCCAAGTGTTTCGTTCTTTTTTCTTTCCATGTTGTTTCGCATGATTCACTGTGTTGATCTAACTGTTTGGGTATGTCTTCTTGTTTGCAAACAGAGAATTCCTAGAGCAACGAGGGAGTCGTTCAACAATACGGGCGACAACGGCCAAGTTTCTCTTACCACGCGCAGCCTTGGTGTGAATGAACCTGCTAAATATACCGTAAGTACAAAGGATGGTCGCATGATGATTGATGCTAAAGGATGGTCAAGGTTCAAATCTAAATCATATCTTGCGGTAGGGGATGATCTCAAAATTGAACTTTCTCGGCAAGGAGAGCTGGTCCAAATCAACTTTGAAATTCTTCACTAGCAGCACACAACTGCCGAACTGATCTATCCTCCAAGAGATTTTGATGTAATAATCTGGCATGGTGAAACATGTGTCATGTGTGTATAAGTAATACGACAGTATTATTTATCACATGGTATATCGTTGATAGAATTGCAACTCTCATTGCTGGTTAGGAATTGTCGTTCGATTTCATTCCAACAGCTTCCGTGCTTTATTCAATTTTGTCTATTCGCCTTGCGACAGCATCTAAAACCAGCGCCATACCAATCGCTTGCAATATGAAAAGCACTGAGGTAGAACACATGGACCCCCAAACATGCAGGGTGGGCCTGCGGCCCAAAGTCCAGAACCGTGAGCCTGTCTGAGTATTATATTCTCAGCCGAACCTCCATAATGCCCGTGCGTTGCACGTAACATCAAGATGCATTTGTGTGAGTATTTATCTTGTGAGACAAAAGGATGAACGAGGGAAGGCCTTATTTGCAAATGTGGAGAGGTGTGTGGGTACCTTTTTGCAAAATTGCCATAGTTTCCTTCCTATCCGTCAGATATAAATCGGACGACCTATATTGCAAGATGGCAGGCACACCATCATCACCAACTCGTCTATACTGTGTTAAAAACAACTCTGTTTTTTATAATTATATATGTTATATATATTCCCCTTGATTTTTCTTATGTATAAAGTTGTGATATAAAAGATTTGTATATTTGTTTACAGAGGGAGTATCTCTCTGTCAAAAATATATTTTTGTGCAACTAGTTACTCCTGTCTTTCTACTTCCTTTCGCTGATATGTGGGGCATCCGGCAACGGGGTCCACGTGCCATATGCACAAATTAGAGTGCACAACTGCACGGTAGACACACCACGGTCGTAGCGCCACAGTAATGCCCAATGAGCCGTCATATCACACCTCCCCTTTCCAGCTTTAGTAGTAAGCTGGACGGACGAAGAGGCAATATTTCACTCGGCCTGAATCCCCTTCTCCCTCGTCTGCTTGTTCAGAGAAAACCCACTCTTGGCGATTGCATAGGGTTTTCTCATGGAGAACCAGGTACGGATTCTTCATCCATCCCCGATAAATCCAAGTCCCTTGGTCACGGGTAATCCTAGGATGGCAGTCGCCGCCGTTGATGCATTTTTCTTCCTAATGAATCTAGTGTGTTTCATTTGCAGTGCCCAAAGTGCGAGGACCCTATAGGTTTCTGCGCCCTCGGCGAGACGCCACACTTGTTCCTTCTCATCCTAACATAGGATTTTAAAATGTGCACAGTATGTTCCTAGAATCCTCTTTTCTATCCGGGAGGGTGGTTTTTTTTGAACATGTTGTCGGCTAATTTGGAAATTTGGATTGCTATATCTGGATAAAAGGTACAACCAGTACGATGGTCAACACTGACGTGAAGGAGGAAGTTATTTCTAGATTTGGATAGGGAATACATTGTGTTCTCATATTATTTTTCCTGCAGTGCATTATTTGCTTTGCCAGAACACATGTACTCAAGATGCTCGGCCTTGCCATAACTGAATACACCAGTTTAATGGTAACAGTGAAGACAAGCCATGGATATAAGTTCCAAGTTGGGTTCATGAACCAAGAAGATCGCTTCTTTTTTATGGCCGAACTTGGATAAAATTTCTTAAGTGTTACGGACTGAAAGTTGGCGCACGAATGTTGATGGAAATAGCAGAACTTGGTCTCATCTTCACTGCGATCTTCTACCCCGATGTTGTTCCAATTGTTCATCCATGTTAGTTTTGTATCTAGTTCTTGCTTGTTGCCTCGATTACTTCTTAATCCACCTATTCTGTCTAAGTAATCACAATTTAACTTTAGAAGTAGCAACGAATCTCTCACAAAGATGCTACTTCTAACTAATATTTTCTTATAATTGGTGGCACGTGTAGGTTTTTTCAAAGTTAAGCAGGCTGCTCGTTTGTTATTCTGTAACAACTCGGCTGTTACTGATGGCACTGAAGTTGACTGGGATGACATCCACAAGTTCCTACACTTTATTGATCTTCTTGAGGTCCTTGTGGGGCGTTTCAATGGTGGATGGTGCTACCTCTTGAGCTTGCGTTGGTTTTCCCCAAAGAGGAGAGGATGATGCAGCAGAGTAGCATAAGTATTTCCCTCAGTTTTTGAGAACCAAGGTATCAATCCAGTAGGAGGCCACACTCAAGTCCCTCATACATGCACAAAACGATAGCTACTCGCGACCAACGCGATTAGGGGTTCTCAATCCCTTCATGGTCACTTACGAGAGTGAGAACTGATAGATAATGTTTTTGGTATTTTTGATATAGAGATGCAAAGTGAAAAGTAAAAGGCAAAGTAAAAAAGTAAAGCAAGATTAAAGTGATGGAGATTGATATGATGAGAATAGACCCGGGGGCCATAGGTTTCACTAGTGGCTTCTCTCAAGAGCATAAGTATTCTACGGTGGGTGAACAAATTACTGTTGAGCAATTGACAGAATTGAGCATAGTTATGAGAATATCTAGGTATGATCATGTATATAGGCATCACGTCCGAGACAAGTAGACCGACTCCTGCCTGCATCTACTACTATTACTCCACTCATCGACCGCTATCCAGCATGCATCTAGAGTATTAAGTTAAAAACAGAGTAACGCTTTAAGCAAGATGACATGCTGTAGAGAGATAAATTCATGCAATATGAAATAAACCCCATCTTGTTATCCTCGATGGCAACAACGCAATACGTGCCTTGCTGCCCCTTCTGTCACTGGGAAAGGACACCGCAAGATCGAACCCAAAGCTAAGCACTTCTCCCATGGCAAGAAAAACCAATCTAGTAGGCCAAACCAAACTGATAATTCGAAGAGACTTGCAAAGATAACCAATCATACATAAAAGAATTCAGAGAAGATTCAAATATTATTCATAGATAGACTTGATCATAAACCCACAATTCATCGGTCTCAACAAACACACCGCAAAAAGAAGATTACATCGAATAGATCTCCACAAGAGAGGGGGAGAACTTTGTATTGAGATCCAAAAAGAAAGAAGAAGCCATCTAGCTACTAACTATGGACCCGAAGGTCTGAAGTAAACTACTCACACTTCATCGGAGGGGCTATGATGATGTAGAAGCCCTCCGTGATGACGGTCCTCTCTGGTGGAGCTCCGGAACAGGCCCCAAGATGGATCTCGTGGATACAGAAAGTTACGGCGGTGGAATTAGGTTTTTGGCTCCTATTCTGATCGTTTGGGGTACGTAGGTATATATAGGAGGAAGGAGTACGTCGGTGGAGCTTCGAGGGGCCCACGAGGCAGGGGGGCGCGCCCTAAGGGGGGGGCCACCCTCGTGACCGCCTCTTGGCTCCCTTGGAGTAGGGTCCAAGTCTCGTGGATCACGTTCGGTGAGAAAATCACGTTCCCGAAGATTTTATTCCGTTTGATATTATGTTTCTCCGAAACACTGAAATAGGCAAAAAAACAGCAATTCTGGGCTGGGCCTCTGGTTAATAGGTTAGTCCCCAAAATAATATAAAAGTGGAAAATAAAGCCCAATATAGTCCAAAACAGTAGATAATATAGCATGGAGCAAACAAAAATTATAGATACGTTGGAGACGTATCAGAAGGCCACATGGGATATGTGTGCCACTGCTGCACTCGTTGAACAGGTCCAACTGTGTCGAGAAACTTATGGTACGAGCTGTTTTCTGTTATATATGTTGTTCATAAACTATTGCTTATACACAGTTTTACAGTCGTGATCTTCTTGAAACAGAAACTGCCCAGTTCTATTGTTCCTATACAGATGCCTGACCATGGTCGGGTCAGACTTGCGCTTGGTCACAACATGATGTTTATGTCGACCTACTCCGTTCCCCTTGGAGGTGAAAACATACTAATTCATGGGTGGTCTCAAATAATGAAGGCCCGTCCATCTTGGAGAATAGGACAGAAGATTATGTTCCTGCTTTTCCATGGCTCTAAAGCGAATATCCTGTTTATTGACCACACTGCGAGATGAAGCCGCTTTCAGAAGGTTGTGGATGTGCGGGGTGGCGCCTGGGCCTTGTCCTGGGGCTTGGCGGCCTCACCCTTGGTTAACTGTAGGCAAAGTAGCACTGTTTGAGGCGTGCTTTGTACGATTGAACCTGTCTAAGTACTCATACTGCTTTCAGCTATGGTTGTTGAGTGCCCCTGCTGGTTTCAGTTAAGGTTATTAAGTACACCTGCTGCTTTTACAATCTGTCGTGTTTCTTCAGTCTTGTCTTCCTCCAGCTGCCAAAACCAAACCAGCGCCGGCGGGGCCGCCTGCTTCCGCCTCCCATGGCTGGCTGCGCCTCAGCGCACGCATCGCCGCCCCATTGTCTCCTAAATCGTTAATGCCGACGTCCTAGGCCTCGCCGTCGTCCTCCACGTGCTTTGGTGTGCTTGTCGCAGCGCCGCCCTCTCGCGTAGTCAACAAGGTCAACAAACAACAGGAATCGGCAGAAGTACGTGGAGAGGATGACAGTAGGGGCCCACCATGTCAGTGTATGGGAAAATAAAATGCTTGCTCCTAGTGTTTTCCTGACATCTGGGACCCACGACATTGTGAGCATATATAGTCAACAGACAAGAGAACAACACAAGATCGGCTGACACCTGGGACGTAGCTGCTCGAGCAATATTTTTTGTTATTGTTGAGACGGAGCAGTGTTTGAACTGGGCTGTGGCCTGTCTAGCCCAGGCTTATATTTTATGTTCACCATGTGACCAGCCCAGCTATTTTTTCTTTGTGAAAATGAGCCCAGTTTATTTTTTTTTGAAGAATGCCCAATCCAGGCCTACTTATTTTTCTATGCCCTGATGGGCTGCAACTCTTTCAAGACAACTGCAAATCTTGAAAGTAATATGAAGTGGGTTGCAAATATAAAAACATATGACAAATTGGTAATTACTTTATAATTTCTGAAATTTTCCGCATTTTCATATTCCTATTTCATTGGGAATTAACAAAATTTAAATATATCTTCAAAGTACTTTAAATCTGGCTCGACATTTCGGTATTAAAATTAGTTTGGAACCCACAGAAATATGCGAAATTGGCCCTGGCCAACCAAAAAAATGGACTGTAATAAATTGCATAAGAAGTCGCAATGAGCTATATATAAATTATTAAAAAAAAGGAATGGTCTGACTTGTGGGCCTATTAAGTTGATGCATATGCAAGATTTCTTTAGTTATTATATACGTCAACAAACGATTCTAGCAGACGTAACCGTTGGATGTCAATCCAACGGCCATCGTGTTTCTTCAATCTCTGGTCTTCTTGCTCCAGCCGCCAAATCCAGCGCCGGCGAGACCGCCTGCTCCCGCCTCCCGTGCAGGCCTCACCGTCCCCTACTACTCCCACCGCTGGCCAGGGCATCCCTCTACTCACCCACACCCCCTGTTATTCTGCGGCGACAGCAGCCTCACACCGTAGCCGAACCAGTGAACCCTCGTACTCCTCTCTGCGTGGGCATCCACTGCCGCGTCTTCCCCGGCTCCGTGTCGTCCCCTTCCTATGCCTCACCGTCGTCCATCGCCCTGGTGCTCTCGGCGCGGCGTGGTCAACGTGGTCAAGGAACGACTTCCATCGAAAGAGTACTGTACGTGGAGAGGCTGACAGCTGCGTCCACGGCAGCAGCAAGGAAGTGCCTCCTTATTATGCGGAAAATAATTATTCCTCCACCTGACAGTAGGGACCCACCGGACGGGCCACCGTATTTGGCGAAAAAACATTTCCCCCTGACTGCTGGGACCCACCGGACGGGCCACCGTATTTCATGAAAAAAAGGTCCCCCCCCCCCCCCCGCTGTCAGCTCGGACCCATCGGAAGTGCCTCCATATTACGCACAAAAAAATGAATACCCCCTGCTAGTTGGGACCCACCTTGGTGGGAGGCTGACTTGTGGGCCTACTAAGTTGACGGGGACGGAGTGCTTTGTCAACTTAGTCAATATGAACGATTCTAGATCCAGTGACCGTACGATGTCTATCCAACGGCCGTAGTGCTTCTCAACCTCTAGTCTTCTTGCTCCAGCCGCCCAAAGCAGCTCTGGTCATGTCGCATGCTCCTGCCTCCCGTGGCCAGCTGTGATGCTGTAGAGGCCTCACCGCCCCTACTACTCCCACTGCTGGCCAGGCCATCCCTCTACTCACCCACACCCCATGTTATTCTGCAGCGACGGTAGCCTCACACTGCACCCGAACCAGTGAACCGTCGTACTCCTCTCCACGTGGGCATCCACTGCCGCGTCTTCGCTGGCTCCGCGTCGTCACCTTCCTAGGCCTCGCCGTTGTCCACCGCCTTGGTGCTCTCGGCGCGGCGTGGTCAATGTGGTCAACGACCGACTTCCATCGGAAGAGTACTGTATGCGGAGAGGTTGACAGCTGGGTCCACGGCAGCTGCAAGGAACTGCCTCCTTATTACACAGAAAATAATTATTCTTGCACCTGACAACGGGGACCCACCGGACGGGCCATCGTATTTTGCGAAAAAACGTTCCCCCCGACTGCTGGGACCTACCAGCTACATCTTCGCACACAAGGAAGTGCGTCCGGCAAAAAATGCGATTCGCCCCCTGACTACTGGGACCCACCAGCTACATCTTCGCACGCAAGGAAGTGCCAGCCAGTCGGGACCCACCTAGTCGAAGCGTACGTAGCGTTGTCATTCTGGTCGCGAACGTGTATGTACATACTGGTCGATGTAGAAGCGTGCACGTGTCGTAGTAGAGGCGCGCACTTAGCATGTACACGTACGTACATCGGCTAGGGCTTGTGTACACGGCTGGGTCGAAATGGAGAAACAGCGTCGTCGTCATGTTTATGGGGAGCCAACTGGCTGGGTCGGAATGGAATGCATCGTCGTGTTCATCGGGAGGCCTTGGACGGAACTACTAATGGAAATGAGGCCTGGCGTACCGCAAAACGGAGGAAACAGCCTTGTGTTTGACCGGCCATGGTCAAAACGGGATCCTGTTCATCGGGAGGGGTCTGGCGTACCGCAAAATGAAGGAAACGGACCTCCTACAGTCAAAACGGGGGTCCTGTTGATCGGGAGGGGTGTGGCGTACCGCAAAACGGAGGAAACGGACTTGTGTTGGAGCGCTACGGTCGAAACAGGGGTCATGTTCATCGGGAGGGGTGTGGCGTGCCGCAAAACGAGACTCCACGGGATACTGTTCATCTCCACCATCGACCCCCTCCAGCCTCCACGGGCTACTGTTCATCCATCGTCGACCTCCTCCAGCCTCCACCTGCGACTGTTCATCCACGGGCTCCTGTTCATCCAGCCTCCACCGCACGGTACCCCACCGGCTACTGTTCAACCAGCCCTCTCCACAGGCTCCTGTTCAACAACCCCTCCATGGGCTACTGTTCATCCAGCCCTCCACCATCTACTATTCATCCAGCCCTCCACGGGGCCCTGTTCATCCAGCCCCAACCGGCTCAATCGATCTGGGTCCTGTTCATCCAAAGGCAACACCACGGGGTCCTGTTTATCCACCCCCACCGGGAACTGTTCATCCACCCCCACCCAACAACACTCACTGTTCATCCAGAGGCAACATTGATCGGCCTCAGTTAGCAGTAGTAGCGAAGGAATCGCTCGATCGGGTTCAATTAACAGCCATCAATCGATCGCTCGGGTTCAGTAACGCGTAGCCTGCAGTGCAATCGCTCTGGTTCAGTTAGAGCCCAACGCCTCGCTCGGGTTCGGTTAGAGCCCAACGCCTCGCACCCACGCACGTGCGTGTACGAGAGAAACGCGCATCGCTCGGCCCCGACCACCCACCATAACCGGAAGCACCCCGATATTTTCCTCGCCCTCACTTCTACCACAATTTTTTCCGTCATGGACGGCCCAAAGAATGTCATGCAGCTGCGTCTCTGGCCCGCCTAGGACGAAAAGCCCATTTTCTGTCAAGATTTTTTGTCATAGAAGTAGGAGCCCACCACATCTATGATGATACCAGGTTTTGTCACAATTATCATCCTAGAAGTGTCATAAGTATGACAGAAAAAATTCATTCGGCCCAAAATGTCACGGATGTGTCTTTTTTTTGTAGTGCCAAGACCCACACACTTCCGAAGAACAAAGTGAAGACCCTCAACCTCATGAACAAGATCAAGGGCAAGATCGACCTGAAGATGGTGTTGAAGCACCAAGTGATGCCCAAGGTCAAGTTCTCTCCTCCGAGCAAGTTCAAGATCAAGAGCATCCTCAAGATCAAGAACAAGCTCAAGATGATCAAGTTACCGATCCACAACTCACTCCTGAGGAGGAATTGGAGCGTCGTGCCGCCAAGATTGCATCCAAGCTCACTGCCAAGAGTCATCTCATGACGAATGTGCTTGGAAGCATCCGAAAGGGGGTAAGCACTCGTAGACAATTAGCAAACTATTGTGAACATCACACGTTTGTCTCTTGTGTTGAACCCCAAAAGGTCTATGAGGCGCTCGAGGATCCGGATTGGCTTAATGCCATGCATGAAGAACTCAACAACTTCGAGTACAACAAGGTGTGGAGATTGGTGCCAAGGCCAACGGGGAGTCATAATCTCATTGGAACCAAGTGGATTTTCAAGAACAAGCAAAATGCTCATGGGATTATCGTTCGCAACAAGGCTAGATTGGTAGCACAAGGCTACTCCCAAGTCGAGGGTATCGACTACGGTGAAACCTTTGCTCCCGTTGCTCGCCTTGAATCCATTTGTTTGTTGGTAGCTTATGCTTGTCATCATAACTTTAAGTTGCAACAAATGGACGTGAAGAGTGCCTTTCTTAATGGTCCTATTAATGAGTTGGTGTATGTCAAACAACCCCCCGGATTCGAGGATCCCTACTTCCCCGATCATGTGTACCAACTCGATAAGGCACTCTATGGTCTTAAACAAGCCCCATGTGCCTGGTATGACCACCTTACTGAGTTGTTGCAAGATCGTGGGTTTGAAGTTGGGAAAATCGAACCCACTCTTTTTACTAAGAAGGTCAAAGGGGAGTTGTTTGTGTGCCAACTATATGTTGATGATATTATCTTTGGTTCCCCTAACAAAGCTTTCAATGAGGAATTTTCCGCTCTCATGACCTCAAAGTTCAAGATGTCCTCGATGGGAGAGTTGAAGTTCCTTCTCGGGTTCAAAGTCAAGCAAAGAAGAGAAGGAACCTTCATGAACCAAGCTAAATACACTCAAGACATGCTCAAGAGATTCAAGTTAAGTGATGTTAAGCCGGCTTCCACTCCAATGCATGTCAAATGCCAACCCGACATAGATCCCAATGGTAAAGTGGTGGATCAAAAGGTATATCACTCCATGATTGGCTCCTTGCTTTACCTTTGTGCATCTATACCAGATATCATGTTGAGTGTGGGAATTTGTGCATGGTTTCAAGCCGCACCTAAGGAAAGCCACTTTGTGGCGGTCAAGCGAATCTTTAGATATTTGGATCATACCCCAACTTTGGCTTATGGTACCCAAGAGGAGCAAACTTCAAGCTTGTAGGCTATTCATACTCTGATTGGGCGGGAGACAAAGTGGATGGGAAGTCTACTTCCGGAGGGTGCCAATTTGTTGGTTGGTCTTTGGTGAGTTGGTCTTCTAAGAAGCAAAGTTGAGTATCTCTCTCGTCCACTGAAGCGGAGTATGTGGCGGCCGGTAGTTGTTGTGCACAACTTCTTTGGATGAGGCAAACTTTAAAGGATTACGGTGTCATTTGTGACAAAGTGCCTCTTTGGTGTGACAATGAAAGTGCCATTAAGATTTCTCTCAACCTGGTGCAACACTTCAAGACGAAGCATATTGAGATTCGGTATCACTTCATCCGGGATCATATTAGGCGAGGGGAGATTGAGCTCAACTATGTCAACACTCATGATAACCTTGCAGATATATTCACGAAGCCTTTGGATGAAGCAAGATTTCACGAGTTAAGGCATGAGCTAAATATCATTGATTCGAGCAATGTGGCTTGAACCTTTGCACACCCCACCATACTCATCATGATGTCTTGGTCTAGGTGTAGGCATGGACATAGGGGGAGTATTGTTCTCTCAATGAACTCTTCCTCCCCCCATTATGCATAAATTGATCAACTCTTTCACACTAGCCATTTTTATGGCACTTGTGCTTCAAAGATGAGTTTTGGTCATGGGCCCAAGGATAATTCTTCGCGGCGCCATACCATTTGACTCAAACATAGGTGGCTCCGGCCACCTCCCTTGTGCTAGAGTGTTTTCTTGGTTGTGTGTCTCCTTTTGCCTTGTTCCTTTGGTTCCCCTGGATGTTTGAATTCTCTAAAGAGTGGATTTTATTGTTTGCTTCTTGCACTCTTGGGAGTCTTCATCATCATAAGACAGTGTCTTGCTTCCATCCTAAGCCTTCTCATCCCAAGCCATCTTTTCCAAATGTACACAAGTTTGATCTCTTTGTGCATGGGCTGATGCAACTTGGCGGTACAACCGGTGGTCAGAGTGGTTCTACCATTCTTCCACTAAGTTATGTAGTCCCAGCGGTACTTCCGGTCATGCACGAGTGGTTCTACCGCTCCTGCCTGCACCTGTACCACTGGCCGGTACTACCGGTATTTGGAAGCGGTACTACCGCTGCTTCTGGAGCGGAAGTACTGTTCTCAAACACCGGCTAGCTACAGGAGCGGTACTACCCATCGTCAGAGCGGTTCTACCGGCTGACATCTGGGCGCATATATAAAGGGCGCAGGCTGAAGGGGTTTTCTATTTCCCCTTTGCGCCCATCCCTCATCTGAATCCTAGCCGTCGGTTGCTCCGCCCATTGCCCCGGAGCGCCCTCGGGCCCTCTGGATCGGTCGACTCTCCATCTTATCTTCTCCGTGGAGGTCGCCTCCTCTTCGATATCCTCCCATGGATACCGGTAATGCCCTGTTTCTTCTCATTCTTAGGGTTCCTCTTGTTGAATCCTTTCTCTAGGGCATTGCTTGTACTCCCACATTTTTGGCCAAATGTTTGGTGGGAGAGATCCGTATAAACTCCTCCTGTTTCCTTTGCGTACTTAGAAGTAGGAATATTGCATCTTGATTCGAGATAGGGTTGTCCATGTACTACCGCTCAGGCGGTTCTACCGGTCGAACAACCAGAACAACCGCTTTCTCTGAACCCATCTGCACTGTTCTTCTTCTATTTACACACATGAGATGTATTCTTCCGATCTTGTGTATATTCCTCTCATCTTTGCTGGGGTTTCTGTGTGCTCTCTGTGTGCGTGTGCAGGTGGCTCTAGCTCTCGTGCTGCTCGGAAGCCTCAGAACACCAAGAAGAGGGCCCGTAGGGGCAAACCTTCGGATGACAATGAGGATACTCACGAGGTGGTGATCCCTACCAAAGCCACTCATCGAGAGAAGTCTGCTGCTGCCAAGCAACATGCTGCGTTGCCAATGCACAAATGGAAGATGCCGGACTGGCAAAAGTTTCATTTCCAGGGTCCCTACATTGCATCACCGAATCCTCGTTGGAGCTACCCTCAGTTCCGAAATGAGTTACAGATGAGGATTGTGTCAGAAATTTTCGAGCGTCACAAGAACAAGTTCACCTGGATGTGGTCCATTGACATCGATCACTGGAGGAACAACCTTGATTACTTTGGAGAAGCTCTAGAGATTTGTGAGGAGTTTGATTTGATCAAGCTCATGACCGTTAATTGTGACTTTGATGTGCATCTCATCCATCAGTTCTATGCCACAGTCCACTTTGGCTCTAATGATGAGCGCCATCTTTCCTTTATGTGCCGTGATGAGTTCTTTCATGTCCCGTGGAGAGCCTTCTGCAATGCTCTTGGCTATGAGGATACCGGGGTGGAGGGTCAACATGGCCTCCATCCTCACGACTGAGCTCACCCCATGGATAAGGTGAAGCTTGCCCCTCTATACATCCCTGGACATGGTATTGTGGGTAAGTCCAGTGATCTTCTGCCCGTTTATGACATCATGCATCGTGTGTTCCGCTGTGTGCTGCTTCCCAAGGTTGGGAATCAAGATGATATTTATGGTTATCTGGTGGATTTACTTGTGGCCATGAAGACCAAGAGGGATCTGGTGCCACGTTTGATGTCTCCAACTGGATGTTGGAGGAGATGTACAATATGGTGTGGTACCGCAAGGTACCGATCTATGCTCCTTTTGTGATGCAGTTTCTGAACACTGTTTGGGCAGTCCGTAGGCCAGGAGAGAGTCTCACCACTCCTGCCAACCCCACTGAGCATGAGGTTAAGGTGATGAGGAAGAAGAAGCATAAGACTCCTCGCTTTCCTTCTAGCAATCTGGAGGATGTGTTTGCTACGTCGGACGACTAGGACTTTGAGTTGGAGCCTGGGGCCCAGCCCACGTGGGTTGAGAAGCTGACTTCCAAGATCAAGAAGTCCTTTTGCTTGTAGACTCATATTCAGAAGAAGCTCTACAAGGCCCATGTTGCTGAGAAGATGGCGCGTCGCAGGCAGATTCAGTTGATGAGGCACCTCAATGTGCCAGATGTGAAGGGTGGCTCCGAGAAGACCATCACTCCTGAGGATACGTGGTGCTTGGAGAACTGTCAGTGGTATGATGAAGCACCTGCTACCTCCCCTGTTCGTGGTCCTGAGGCGGCTACAGCAGGTTCTGAGGAGTCTGAGGTGGCCGAGGAGCCTGACGATGCTGCTGCTGATGATGATGCTTCTAACAGCTCTGCGACAACTGGCGAGGAGATCTACTGAGCCCCGGGGCGTTAGCTTCGCTCTTTTCCTTTTTGGTGTCTTGATGCCAAAGGGGGAGAGAGCTCCATTAGGTCACGGGAGTTGCATGGGGGGTTCATTTGCAGTTTGTCTTGTGAGTTCATTTGCAGTTGCTCTTTCTAGTGTCTTGTGAACTTGCCTTGTGTTGTGACCTTGTGCATGGTGTAAGACATGCGTCGCTTTTCTATTTATCTATGCACTCATCTTCCAATAGAGCTTGCGTGTTGATGGTGCCCTTATCCTTGGCTCTACTGCTTTATGTATGGTATTTTGTTTTGCTGTCACTGGTTGGTCTATAAAATCTAGGGGGGGCATTGTTCCTAGTGTGAGCATTTTGCAGTCCAAAAGCAAACTCTAAATAGTGCTCACACTCAGGGGGAGCCCCGTCTATATTTTCTAGAACTCCCGTGCTTTTCGTGTGGTTGTCATCATCCACCAAAAAGGGGGAGATTGTAAGGGCATCTTCTACCTTAGAGTTTTGCTGATGATGACAACACACGTGTGGACTAATCATGCGTTCTAGTTCTCTCAGGTACACATTGTGTGGCGCAAGATGGTTAGGCCTTCCCTCTATGCAGAAAAGATCGAAGACGGAGTTTCTGACGTTTTTTATTCCTTTGGTCGTAGGATATCCGTAGTATTAAGAGGGAATCCACATCGAAAGGTATTGGGTGAATCACTTCACGTACACATTCTCTACACCCACCATATACCCTCTGTTCGAGGAGAGAGAGGTTCCCCAAAGTCCTCTGTCTCTGTGCAGTTCTGCCCATGGCGGTAGTACCGCTCCATTGAGCAGTTGTACCGCTGGCCGGTAGTTCCGGTCATACCAACGCTCCAAGTACCGCTCATGGGTGACTCCCTTCTGTACCGGGTAAGGTGGTAGACCGGTGGTGGACCGGAAGTTCTGGTTTGTCTTGACAAACCGGTACTACCGGTGTTCAGGGCGGTAGTACCGCCTAGGACTCCACCACCCAGGGACTACTGGCCCAGCGGTAGCTCCGGCCCAACCACCGCTCTAACTACCGGCCTAGGGTGATTTCCTTCTGGTTGTGAAGCGGTAGTCGGGCGGTGGTGGGACGGTAGTTCCTGTATGTTCTGATATACCGGTACTACCGGTTGCCTCACCAGAAGTACCGCCCTGGTGCCCTAGTAGGGGTTCCCCGCATTCACCGGTTGTACCAGTGTCTATTGTGGAAGTACCGCTCCTATGCATTTCTGCGCATAACGGTTGGATCTGAGGGGACACTATTTAAGGAGGTGCTTCTCCCACCTCCCACCTACCTCTTGCCTCTCTCTCTCTCTCTCTCTCTCCCCTCCATTACTGCCATTGAAGCTTTCTTGCCCGATCTCTCTCTCTAGCCACTCAAACTTGTTGATTTGCTAGGGACTGAAAGAGGAGACCTAGATCTACACTTCCACCAAAGGATATCTGATTCCCCCATACTTTCTTGTGTGGATTTTGTTACTCTTGGGTGCGTGGGCGCCCTAGACGGAAGAGGTCACTTCGGAGCCACATTCCACTGTGGTGAAGCTCCGGGGTTTCGTTGGGAGCCTCCAAATAAGTTGTGGAGAGAGCCCCAACCTTGTTTGTAGGGTTTTTATCAGTTTTGCCATCGGTTGTACTACGCTACTCAGTTCTGCCACTAAATTTTTTCACTACTCAGAAATGCCACTGTTCTGTTAGGTGTGTGCTCAAAAAGCCATTTTTCACCGTTACCGTCTGGTCAATGGACGTTGACCATGTTATATGACTATAATGCCCCTTGTCACATTTGCAAGATCTCTCTCCATGGTGTGGGCCCAACTTGTCAAGGAGTAGAAAAGAAATTACGAGGAAAAAGAGCAACGTGGTGAATCGAACCAAAGTCCTGAGTGTGGTGAGCGGGCAATCTAACCACCACATCCAATCAAAGCATTTGTTTGAAAAACTGATGTACATTATATACCAAATAACTCGGCCCTCCGGGGCGACAGAGAGGGAAGCCGGTGGTCGTGCTCGCGCCCCACCGCTGTTGCCGCCGTGCGCTGCTCTGTCTGCTGCTCTACTACTAGTTGTCTGCTGGTCTAGCCTAGCGCGCGCACGCGGGGGCCCGGGCTGCATGTAGCTCTGGCTGGCTACATGGCGCATCCATTCATCCATCCATCCTCATCCCGATCCCTCTCGGTAAGCTGGAAGGAACATAAAGCATGCCCAACTTGCTACAAGAAACAATATTATATACAGTTTTGTTTGAGTACTATTTAACTAAAGGATATATGAGATATATTTCTTTATATGTCAATACTTTCCCTTAGCTCAGCTAGTTAGTAAGCGTCCATATCAAGGTTCTGGTCTTGGGTTCGATAGCCCCTAGCTCCAATTTTTGTCTTCTCTTTTAATGCTCACCGTACAGGTGGGCCCACAGTTCAAACAAAGAGAGGATAGTTGACAAACGTGATAGGGGTATTTTCGTCATCTACCTTTGGTCAACGTCCTTTGACATGACGGTAACAGTTAAAAATGGCTTTTTGAGGACGTGTATAACGGAATAGTGGCATTATTGATCAGTGAAACTTTTTAGTGGCAAAACTGAGTAGTGTAGTACAACCGATGGCAAAACTAATAAAACCCCTTGTTTGTAAAGGTCCGGTTGCCGCCTTCAAGGGCACCAATAGTGGAATCACAGCATCTCGCATTGTGTGAGGGCATGAGGAGAATACGGTGGCCCTAGTGGCTTCTTGGGGAGCATTGTGCCTCTACACCGCTCCAACGGAGACATACTTCCCCTTAAAGGGAAGGAACTTCGGTAACACATCCCCGTCTTCACCGGTTCCACTCTTGGTTATCTTGTACCTTTACTCGTGCAAGCTTATCTTGTGTTGTATCCCTTGCTTGCTTGTGCACTTGTTGTTGTTGCATCATATGAAGGAAATATGCCCTAGAGGCAATAATAAAGTTATTATTTATTTCCTTATATCATGATAAATGTTTATTATTCATGCTAGAATTGTATTAACTGGAAACATAATACATGTGTGAATACATAGACAAACAGAGTGTCACTAGTATGCCTCTACTTGACTAGCTCATTAATCAAAGATGGTTATGTTTCCTAACCATGAACAAAGAGTTGTTATTTGATTAACGAGATCACATCATTAGTTGAATGATCTGATTGACATGACCCATTCCATTAGCATAGCACCCGATCGTTTAGTATGTTGCTATTGCTTTTATCCATGACTTATACATGTTCCTTTAACTATGAGATTATGCAACTCCCGTTTACCGTAGGAACACTTTGTGTGCTACCAAACGTCACAACGTAACTGGGTGATTATAAAGGTGCTCTACAGGTGTCTCCGAAGGTACATATTGGGTTGGCGTATTTCGAGATTAGGATTTGTCACTCCGATTGTCGGAGAGGTATCTCAGGGCCTTCTCGGTAATGCACATCACATAAAGCCTTGCAAGCATTGCAACCAATGAGTTAGTTGCGAGATGATGTATTACGGAACGAGTAAAGAGACTTGCCAGTAACGAGATTGAACTAGGTATTGGATACCGACGATCGAATCTTAGGCAAGTAACATACCGATGACAAAGGGAACAACGTATGTTGTTATGCGGTCTGACCGATAAAGATCTTCGTAGAATATGTAGGAGCCAATATGGGCATCCAGGTCCCGCTATTGGTTATTGACCGGAGACGTGTCTCGGTCATGTCTACATTGTTCTCGAACCGTAGGGTCCGCACGCTTAACGTTACAATGACAGTTATTATGATTTTATGCATTTTGATGTACCGAAGGAGTTCGGAGTCCCGGATGTGATCACGGACATGACGAGGAGTCTCGAAATGGTCGAGACGTAAATAATGATATATTGGAAGCCTATGTTTGGACATCGGATGCATTCCAGGTGAAATCAGGATTTTACCGGAATACCGGGAGGGTTACCGGAACCCCCCGGGAGCATAATGGGCCAACATGGGCCTTGGAGGAGAGGTGAGAGGGCTGCCCTCATGGGCTGTGCGCCTTCCCCCTTCCCCTAGTCCTATTAGGACTAGGAGAGGTGGGCGCCCCCTCTCTCTCTCTCTCCCCCTTGGAGAATCCTAGTCCAACTAGGATTGGGGGGGGGGGGAATCCTACTCCCAGAGGGAGTAGGACTCTCCTGGCGCGGCAGGCTTGGCCGGCCAGCCCCTCCCCCTTGGCTCCTTTATATACGGGGGCAGGGGGCACCCCAAAGACACACAAGTTGATCTACGGATCGTTCCTTAGCCGTGTGCGGTGCCCCCTTCCACCAAATTCCACCTCGATCATATCGTTGCAGTGCTTAGGCGAAGCCCTGCGCCGGTAACACATCAAGATCGTCACCACGCCGTCGTGCTGACGGAACTCTTCCTCGACGCTTTGCTGGATCGGAGCCCGGGGATCGTCATCGAGCTGAACGTGTGCCAAGAACTCGGAGGTGCCGGAGTAACGGTGCTGTGATCGGTTGGATCGCGAGGAGAACGTACGACTACTTCCTCTACGTTGTGTCAACGCTTCCGCTTCGGTCTACGAGGGTACGTAGACAACACTCTCCCCTCTCGTTGCTATGCATCACCATGATCTTGCGTGTGCGTAGGAAATTTTTTGAAATTACTACGTTCCCCAACAGTGGCATCCGAGCCTAGGTTTTTATGGTTTGATGTTATTTGCACGAGTAGAACACAAGTGAGTTGTGGACGATACAAGTCATACTGCCTACCAGCATGTCATACTTTGGTTCAGCGGTATTGTTGGACGAGACGATCCGGACCAACCTTACGCGTACGCTTACGCGAGACCGGTTCCCTCGACGTGCTTTGCACATAGATGGCTTGCGGAAGACTGTCTCTCCAACTTTAGTTGAACCGAGTGTGGCTACGCCCGGTCCTTGAGAAGGTTAAAACGGAGTCTATTTGACAAACTATCGTTGTGGTTTTGATGCGTAGGTAAGATGAGTTCTTGCTTAAAGCCCGTAGCAGCCACGTAAAACTTGCAACAACAAAGTAGAGGACGTCTAACTTGTTTTTGCAGGGCATGTTGTGATGTGATATGGTCAAGACGTGATGCTAAATTTTATTGTATGAGATGATCATGTTTTGTAACCGAGTTATCGGCAACTGGCAGGAGCCATATGGTTGTCGCTTTATTGTATGCAATGCAATCGCGATGTAATGCTTTACTTTATTACTAAGCGGTAGTGATAGTCGTAGAAGCATAAGATTGGCGAAACGACAACAATGCTGCGATGAAGATCAAGGTGTCGCGCCGGTGACGATGGTGATCATGACGGTGCTTCGAAGATGGAGATCACAAGCACGAGATGATGATGGCCATATTATATCACTTATATTGATTGCATGTGATGTTTATCCTTTTTATGCATCTTATCTTGCTTTGATTGACGGTAGCATTATAAGATGATCTCTCACTAAATTATCAAGAAGTGTTCTCCCTGAGTATGCACCGTTGCGAAAGTTCTTCGTGCTGAGACACCACGTGATGATCGGGTGTGATAGGCTCTACGTTCAAATACAACGGGTGCAAAACAGTTGCACACGCAGAATACTCAGGTTTAACTTGACGAGCCTAGCATATAACAGATATGGCCTCGGAACACGGAGACCGAAAGGTCGAGCGTGAATCATATAGTAGATATGATCAACATAGTGATGTTCACCATTGAAACTACTCCATCTCACGTGATGATCGGACATGGTTTAGTTGATTTGGATCACGTGATCACTTAGAGGATTAGAGGGATGTCTATCTAAGTGGGAGTTCTTAAGTAATATGATTAATTGAACTTTAATTTATCATGAACTTAGTCCTGGTAGTATTAGCATATCTATGTTGTAGATCAATAGCTCGCGTTGTTACTTCCCTATGTTTATTTTGATATGTTCCTAGAGAAAATTGTGTTGAAAAATGTTAGTAGCAATGATGCGGATTGGATCCGTGATCTGAGGTTTATCCTCATTGCTGCACAGAAGAATTATGTCCTCGATGCACCGCTAGGTGACGGACCTATTGCAGGAGCAGATGCAGACATTATGAACGTTTTGCTAGCTCAATATGATGACTACTTAATAGTTTAGTGCACCATGCTTAACTGCTTAGAATCGGGACTTCAAAGACGTTTTGAACGTCATGGAGCATATGAGATGTTCTAGGAGTTGAAGTTAATATTTCAAGCAAATACCCGAGTTGAGAGATATGAAGTCTCCAACAAGTTCTATAGCTAAAAGATGGAGGAGAATCGCTCAACTAGTGAGCATGTGCTCAGATTGTCTGGGTACTACAATCGCTTGAATCAAGTGGGAGTTAATCTTCCAGATAAGATAGTGATTGACAGAATTCTCTAGTCACCATCACCAAGTTAGTAGAACTTCGTGATGAACTATAATATGCAAGGGATAACGGAAAATATTCCCAAGCTCTTCGCGATGCTAAAATCAGCGAAGGTAGAAATCAAAGAAAAACATCAAGTGTTGATGGTTGACAAGATCACTAGTTTCAAGAAAAGGGCAAAAGGAAAGAAGGGGAACTTCAAGAAGAACGGCAAGCAAGTTGCTGCTCAAGTGAAAAAGCCCAAGTCTGGTCCTAAGCCTGAGACTAAGTGCTTCTACTGCAAAGGGACTGGTCACTGGAAGCGGAACTACCCCAAGTGATTGGCGGATAAGAAGGATGGCAAAGTGAACATAAGTATATTTGATATACATGTTATTGATGTGTACTTTACTAGTGTTCATAGCAACCCCTTAGTATTTGGTACTAGTTCAGTTGCTAAAATTTTAGTAACTCGAAACGGGAGTTGCAGAATGAACAAAGACTAGTTAAAGGGCAAGGTGACGATGTGTGTTGGAAGTGGTTCCAAGATTGATATGATCATCATCACACACTCCCTATACTTTCGGGATTAATGTTGAAACTAAATAAGTGTTATTTGGTGTTTGCGTTGAGCATGAATATGATTTGATCATGTTTATTGCAATACGGCTATTCATTTAAGTAAGAGAATAAATTATTGTTCTGTTTACATGAATAAAACCTTCTATGGTTATACACACCAACGAAATGGTTTGTTGGATCTCAATCGTAGTGATACACATATTCATAATATTGAAACCAAAAGATGTGAAGTTAATAATGATAGTGCAACCTATTTGTGGCACTGCCGTTTAGGTCATATTGGTGTAAAGCGCATGAAGAAACTCCATGCTGATGGGATTTTGGAACCACTTGATTATGAATCACTTGATGCTTGCAAACCATGCCTCTTGGGCAAGATGACTAAAACGCCGTTCTCCGGAACAATGGAGCAAGCAACAGATTTGTTGGAAATCATACATACTGATGTATATGGTCCGATGAATATTAAGGCTCGCGACAAGTATCATTATTTTCTAACCTTCACAGATGATTTGAGCAGATATGGGTATATCTACTTGATGAAACATAAGTCTGAAACGTTTGAAAAGTTCAAAGAATTTTAGAGTGAAGTGAAAATCATCGTGACAAGAAAATAAGGTTTCTACGATCTGATCGCGGAGACAAATATTTGAGTTACGAGTTTGGTCTTCAATTAAAACAATGTGGAATAGTTTCACAAACTCATGCCACCTGGAACACCACAGCATAATGGTGTGTCCAAACGTCATAACCGTACTTTATTGGATATAGTACAATCTATGATGTTTCTTACCGATTTACCAATATCGTTTTGGGATCATGCATTAGAGACAGCTGCATTCACGTTAAAAGGGGCACCATCTAAGTCCGTTGAGACGACACAATATGAACTGTGGTTTAGCAAGAAACCAAAGTTGTCGTTTCTTAAAGTTTGGGGCTGCGATGCTTATGTGAAAAAGCTTCAACCTGATAAGCTCGAACCCAAATCGGAGAAATGTGTCTTCATAGGATATCCAAAGGAAACTGTTGGATACACCTTCTATCACAGATCCGAAGGCAAGACTTTTGTTGCTAAGTTCGGAAACTTTCTAGAGAAAGAGTTTCTTTCGAAAGAAGTGAGTGGGAGGAAAGTAGAAAACTTGATAAGGTAATTGTACCTTCTCCCTTATTGGAAAGTAGTTCATCACAGAAATCTATTCTTGTGACTACTACACCAATTAGTAAGGAAGCTAATGATGATGATAATGTAACTTCAAGATCAAGTTACTACCGAATCTCGTAAGTAAACCAGAGTGAGATCCGCACCAGAGTAGTACGGTAATCCTGTTCTGGAAGTCATGTTACTAGACCATGACGAACTTGCGAACTATGAGGAAGCGATGATGAGCCCAGATTCCGCGAAATGGTTAGAGGCCATGAAATCTGAGATATGATCCATGTATGAGAACAAAGTATGGACTTTGATGGATTTGCCCGATGATCGGCAAGCCAAAGAAAATAAATGGATCTTGAAGAGGAAGACGGACACTGATAGTAGTGTTACTATCTACAAAGCTAGAATTGTCGCAAAAGGTTTTCGACAAGTTCAAGGTGTTGACTACGATGAGAGTTTCTCACTCGTATCTATGCTTAAGTCTGTCCGAATCATGTTAGCAATTGCCGCATTTTATGAAATCCGGCAAATGGATAAACAAAACTACATTCCTTAATGGATTTATTAAAGAAGAGTTGTATACGATGCAACTAGAAGGTTTTGTCGATCCTGAAGGTGTTAACAAAATATGCAAGCTCCAGCGATCCATCTATGGACTGGTGCAAGCATCTCGGAGTTGGAATATACGCTTTGATAAGTTGATCAAAGCATATAGTTTTATACAGACTTGCGGTGAAGCCTGTATTTACAAGAAAGTGAGTGGGAGCACTACAACATTTCTGATAAGTATATGTAAATGACATATTATTGATCGGAAATAATGTAGAATTATTCTGTAAAGCATAAAGGAGTATTTGAAAGGAGTTTTTCGAAGAAGGACCTCGGTGAAGCTGCTTACATATTGAGCATCAAGATCTATAGAGATAGATCAAGACGCTTGATAAGTTTTTCAATAAGTACATACCTTGAAAAAAAAAATTGAAGTAGTTCAAAATGGAACAGTCAAAGAAAGAGTTCTTGCCTGTATTACAAGGTGTGAACTTGAGTAAGACTCAAAGCCCGACCACGGCAGATGATAGAAAGAGAATGAAAGTCATTTCCTATGCCTCAGCCATAGATTCTATAAAGTATGCCATGCTATGTACCAGATCTATTGTATACCCTACACTGTGTTAAGCAAGGGAGTACAATAGTGATCTAGGAAGTAGATCACTGGACATCGGTCAAAATTATCCTTAGTAAAATAAGGATATGTTTCTCGATTATGGATGTGACAAAAAGGTTCGTCGTAAAAGGTTACATCGATGCAAGTTTTGACACTAATCTAGATGACTCTAAGTCTCAATCTAGATACATGTTGAAAGTGGGAGCAATTAGCTAAAGTAGCTCCGTGCAGAGCATTGTAGACATAGAAAATTGCAAAATACATGCGGATCTGAATGTAGCAGACCCGTTGACTAAGATTCTCTCACAAGCAAAACATGATCACACCTTAGTACTCTTTGGGTGTTAATCACATAGCGATGTGAACTAGATTACTGAATCTAGTAAACCCTTTGGGTGTTGGTCACATATCGATGTGAACTATGGGTGTTAATCACATGGTGATATGAACTATTGCTGATAAATCACATGGCGATGTGAACTAGATTATTGACTCTAGTGCAAGTGGGAGACTGAAGGAAATATTCCCTAGAGGCAATAATAAAGTTATTATTTATTTCCTTATATCATGATAAATGTTTATTATTCATGCTAGAATTGTATTAACTGGAAACATAATACATGTGTGAATACATAGACAAACAGAGTGTCACTAGTATGCCTCTACTTGACTAGCTCATTAATCAAAGATGGTTATGTTTCCTAACCATGAACAAAGAGTTGTTATTTGATTAACGAGATCACATCATTAGTTGAATGATCTGATTGACATGACCCATTCCATTAGCATAGCACCCGATCGTTTAGTATGTTGCTATTGCTTTTATCCATGACTTATACATGTTCCTTTAACTATGAGATTATGCAACTCCCGTTTACCGTAGGAACACTTTGTGTGCTACCAAACGTCACAACGTAACTGGGTGATTATAAAGGTGCTCTACAGGTGTCTCCGAAGGTACATATTGGGTTGGCGTATTTCGAGATTAGGATTTGTCACTCCGATTGTCGGAGAGGTATCTCAGGGCCTTCTCGGTAATGCACATCACATAAAGCCTTGCAAGCATTGCAACCAATGAGTTAGTTGCGAGATGATGTATTACGGAACGAGTAAAGAGACTTGCCAGTAACGAGATTGAACTAGGTATTGGATACCGACGATCGAATCTTGGGCAAGTAACATACCGATGACAAAGGGAACAACGTATGTTGTTATGCGGTCTGACCGATAAAGATCTTCGTAGAATATGTAGGAGCCAATATGGGCATCCAGGTCCCGCTATTGGTTATTGACCGGAGACGTGTCTCGGTCATGTCTACATTGTTCTCGAACCGTAGGGTCCGCACGCTTAACGTTACAATGACAGTTATTATGAGTTTATGCATTTTGATGTACCGAAGGAGTTCGGAGTCCCGGATGTGATCACGGACATGACGAGGAGTCTCGAAATGGTCGAGACGTAAATAATGATATATTGGAAGCCTATGTTTGGACATCGGATGCATTCCAGGTGAAATCAGGATTTTACCGGAATACCGGGAGGGTTACCGGAACCCCCCGGGAGCATAATGGGCCAACATGGGCCTTGGAGGAGAGGTGAGAGGGCTGCCCTCATGGGCTGTGCGCCTCCCCCCTTCCCCTAGTCCTATTAGGACTAGGAGAGGTGGGCCCCCCCTCTCTCTCTCTCCCCCTTGGAGAATCCTAGTCCAACTAGGATTGGGGGGGGGGAATCCTACTCCCAGAGGGAGTAGGACTCTCCTGGCGCGCCAGGCTTGGCCGGCCAGCCCCTCCCCCTTGGCTCCTTTATATACGGGGGCAGGGGGCACCCCAAAGACACACAAGTTGATCTACGGATCGTTCCTTAGCCGTGTGCGGTGCCCCCTTCCACCAAATTCCACCTCGATCATATCGTTGCAGTGCTTAGGCGAAGCCCTGCGCCGGTAACACATCAAGATCGTCACCACGCCGTCGTGCTGACGGAACTCTTCCTCGACGCTTTGCTGGATCGGAGCCCGGGGATCGTCATCGAGCTGAACGTGTGCCAAGAACTCGGAGGTGCCGGAGTAACGGTGCTGTGATCGGTTGGATCGCGAGGAGAACGTACGACTACTTCCTCTATATTGTGTCAACGCTTCCGCTTCGGTCTACGAGGGTACGTAGACAACACTCTCCCCTCTCGTTGCTATGCATCACCATGATCTTGCGTGTGCGTAGGAAATTTTTTGAAATTACTACGTTCCCCAACATCATATAGGTTGCTCACCTGCATATCTAGACAACCTACTTTGATGCAAAGTTTAAATTGGTAAAGAAAAGCTAAAAAATGTTAGTTGCCTATTCACCCCCCTCTAGTTAACTATATCGATCCTTTTAGCAATGACTCAAGAGGGACATGTATGAAAATTATGAACAGTGGATTTGCCATAAAAACTATGTCAACTACATGATCATGCAAAGCAATATGACAATGATGAAGCGTGTCATAATAACGGAATGGTGGAAAGTTGCATGGCAATATATCTCGGAATGGCTATGGAAATGCCATAATAGGTAGGTATGCTGGCTGTTTTGAGGAAGGTATATGGTGGGTGTATGGCACCGGCGAAAGTTGTGCGGTACTAGAGGCTAGCAATGGTGGAAGGGTGAGAGTGTGTATAATCCATGGACTCAACATTAGTCATAAAGAACTCACATACTTATTGCAAAAATCTATTAGTCATCGAAACAAAGTACTACGCGCATGCTCCTAGGGAAGGGTTGGTAGGAGTTAACCGTCGTGCGATCCCGATCTCCGACTTCGTTACATAACGGTTCGCCATACGTGCATGCTACGAGAATCACAAACTTTAACACAAGTATTCTTACCAATCCACAATTACTCACTAGCATGACTCTAATATTACCATCCTCATATCTGAAAAACAATCATAAGGAATCAAACTTCTCATAGTATTCAATGCACTTTATATGAAAGTTTTTATTATATCCCTCTTGGATGCCTATCATATTAGGACTAAATTCATAACCGAAGCAAATTGCCAAGCTCAAAAGATATAAATGAAGCACATAGATTATTCTAATAAATCATGATTCATGCGTGTCCTCTCAAAAGGTGTGTACAGCAAGGATGATTGTGGCAAACTAAAAAGCAAAGACTCATATCATACAAGACGCTCCAAGCAAAACACATAACATGTGGTGAATAAAAATATAGCCTCAAATAAAGTTACCGATAGACGAAGAAGAAAGAGGGGATGCCTTCCGGCGCATCCCCAAGATTAGGCTCTTTCCACTCCTTATTCCATAGTCCATCAAATCTTTACCCAAAACTTGAAAACTTCACAACACAAAACTCAACAGAAAATAAGATCCATTTGTATAAGAAAGCAAATCACCACTTTATGGTAATATTGTGAACTCATTCTTTATTTATATTGGTGTAAAATCTACTGTATTTCAACTTCTCCATGGTTCATACCCCCCGATACTACCCATAGATTCATCAAAATAAGCAAACAACACAAAGAAAACAGAATCTGTCAAAAACTGAACAGTCTGTAGTAATCAGAGAACTTCATATACTTTTGTAACTCCAAAACTTCTGAAAAACTAGGACAACCTGGGAAATTTGTATATCAATCTTGTGTAAAAAATTCAGATCAAAACAACGCATCTGTGAATTATGAAAATTATTTTCAGGGCGCAAAAGTTTTTGTTTTTCAGCAAGATCAAATCAACTATCACCGTAAGCCATCCCAAAGGTCTTACTTGGCACAAACACTAATTAAAACATGAAAACACATCTAACTAGAGGCTAGATGAAATATATATTGAAAAACAGCACAGATAAATATTGGGTTGTGTGATGCCCGGATAGTTACGCTACAGTAACCCTCCGCTAATGATGCCACATCACCTCGATTACTGTGGCTAATCTTGCATTAGTTCGAAACCGATTTGAATTCAATTTAAAAATCAGGCAAACAACAAAAGTTTTCAAAAATTAAAACTAAAATTTACGGGTTGTGTAAAATAAATCTTATGTAATAATGTTGGAGAAACCAACATTTCTTATAATATTTTATTGCACTAAAACAACCAAAACAGAGGACATAATAATTAATTTAATGCCTTTTATAAAGTTACATTTATATAACTAATTTAGTAGTGTGCCAAAATAATTGTGGCAGTAGACCAATTAGTAATACTAATTTAGTTGCTCACTTCGTATTTTATAAAACAAGAATAAAATGAAACTTTAAAAGAAAACAGTAAAGAAATAAAATAATAAAAACAGAAAACAAAACAATACGAAAAAAAGGAAAGAGAGGGAACCCCTCCCTGCTGGGCCATGGCCCAGCTGGCCACCAGGCCGCCTGTCCGGCCCGACCGGTCACCCACTCCCCCCATTAACCCCACGGTCCACCCGACCGAAACCCTAGCCGTCCAACTTCTCCACCCGATCCCCCACTCTCCCCTCACGCCCCCACCTCTCAGTCCCGATCTGGATCATGGACAGCGGTTCCCCTCGCTGCACGCCCGACGCCGCGACTCCCGGATCCCGTCGCCGGAGCAATCTTGCCGGAGCTGCCCCGCCGTCCTCTTCGTCCGGCGAACGTCTCCGACCTCCACCTCGCGCCTCACTGCCCTTAACCCTACGGCCCCAGTGTGCGCCTCCCTCTCCTCGTCTCTCCCTCACCGCGCCTCGCCCGGGCCCCGTCCCCGCTCACCACCATCTCCACCTCGCACTGCTGCCTTCCTGCTCGCCGGCGACGGCCGCGCCCCGCGCCCCTCCTGGCGAGCCCCGTCACCGCTCTAGCTGTTGCTTCGGCATCGCTTCGGCCTCCGGCGGCCGCCCGTGCATCACCGCGGCACCCGCCCCGTTCCGCGCCTCGCCGGCAACCACCCCGGCGCCGGCCACAACGCCGCACTCCGCGCACGCCCCTAACCATCGCCCTATACGCGCTCATCGCGGCCTCGCCTCGCTCGGCGTGCCGTTGCACGCGCCCGCAGCCGCGCCGAGCCGCATCCGCCGTGCTGCTACTTCCCGAACCGCTCGCACCTGCCGTGGCCCGCATCGCCGCAGCCTCCCCTGCTGCCTCCATCGCCGTCCGCCGCCGTCTTCCCCTGCCGCTCCCGCTGCGTGCTTGCTAGCGGCCGCACTCTCCTCGCTCATCGCTGTCCCTGGCCCCGCCTGGCCACCACGGCTCATTCCCCCCACTGGTCGGTGTCGTGGCTGCCGGCGACCACGTCGCGGGCCGCGCTCAGGGCCAGCTCCGCACGACCTCGCCAATTCGGGTGCCCACACCTGGCGCCCGTAGCGCCCGCCCTGTTAAGGCCCCTTGGGTCAATGACGCGGGGGCCCACCCCCAAACATTTAAAGAAGATACTAAAAAAGAATTTAAAAAATAATAAAAATATTAATTAACTAAATAATTAACTTAATTAATTCTGTTTAAATTAACTAATTAAGATTAATTAACCTAATAACTAATTAACCTAACTAACTATTGTTAATTAGCTAACAGTCCCTGACAGGTGGGACCCACCTGTCAGGTTGACCAGGTCAGCGGTCAACGTTGACTGCTGACGTCAGCAAACACTATTCTGGATATGTTAATTTAACTAATAGTTAATAAATTAAAAAATGATTTAAAACTTTAAAATTAATATAAATTAAATCGTAGCTCGGATGAAAAAACTTTGTACATGAAAGTTGCTCAGAACGACGAGACGAATCCGAATACGCAGCCGTTCGTCTGCCACACATCCCTAACCTATCAAACCCGCAACTTTCCCCCTCCATTTCATCTGCCCGAAAACGCGAAACACCGGGGATACTTTCCCAGATGTTTCCCCCCTTCACCAGTGTCACTTACTACCTCGTTAGATCACCCCTGGCACCGCGTATTGCCTTGTTATATTTTGTGATGCTTTGTTTGCTCCGTATTTACTACTTCTCCCCCCCCCCTCTGAAGGAAATATGCCCTAGAGGCAATAATAAAGCTATTATTTATTTCCTTATTTCATGATAAATGTTTATTATTCATGCTAGAATTGTATCAACCGGAAACATGATACATGTGTGAATACATAGACAAACAGAGCGTCACTAGTATGCCTCTACTTGACTAGCTCGTTGATCAAAGATGGTTATGTTTCCTAGCCATAGACATGAGTTGTCATTTGATTAACGGGATCACATCATTAGGAGAATGATGTGATTGACATGACCCATTCCGTTAGCTTAGCACTCGATCGTTTAGTATGTTGCTATTGCTTTCTTCATGACTTATACATGTTCCTATGACTACGAGATTATGCAACTCCCGTTTGCCGGAGGAACACTTTGTGTGCTACCAAACGTCACAACGTAACTGGGTGATTATAAAGGATCTCTACAGGTGTCTCCAAAGGTAGATGTTGGGTTAGCGTATTTCGAGATTAGGATTTGTCACTCCGATTGTCGGAGAGGTATCTCTGGGCCCTCTCGGTAATGCACATCACATAAGCCTTGCAAGCATTGCAACTAATGTGTTAGTTGTGAGATGATGTATTACGGAACGAGTAAAGAGATTTGCCGGCAACGAGATTGAACTAGGTATTGGATACCGACGATCGAATCTCGGGCAAGTAACATACCGATGACAAAGGGAACAACGTATGTTGTTATGCGGTCTGACCGATAAAGATCTTCGTAGAATATGTAGGAGCCAATATGGGCATCCAGGTCCCGCTATTGGTTATTGACCGGAGACGTGCCTCGGTCATGTCTACATTGTTCTCGAACCGTAGGGTCCGCATGCTTAAGGTTTCGATGACAGTTATATTATGAGTTTATGAGTTTTGATGTACCGAAGGAGTTCGGAGTCCCGGATGAGATCGGGGACATGACGAGGAGTCTCGAAATGGTCGAGACGTAAAGATCGATATATTGGACGACTATATTCGGACATCGGAAAGGTTCTGAGTGGTTCGGGTATTTTTCGGAGTACCGGGGAGTTACGGGAATACGGGGAAGAGTATTGGGCCTTAATGGGCTCTAGTGGGAAGGAGCCAGGAGGTGGCGCGCGCCCCTCCCAAGCCCAGTCCGAATTGGACAAGGAGTTTGGGGTGCGGCCCCCCTCTCCCTTCCTTCTCCACTTCCCTCCTTTCCCCCCTTCTCCTAGTTGGACTAGGAAAGAAAGAGTCCTACTCCCGGTGGGAGTAGGACTCCCCTTGGCGCGCCCCTCCTAGGTCGGCCACCCCTCCTCCCTTGCTCCTTTATATACGGAGGCAGGGGGCACCCCATGAACACACAAGTTGATCTTCGTGATCGTTCCTTAGCCGTGTGTGGTGCCCCCCTCCACGATATTACACCTCGGTCATATTGTAGCGGTGCTTAGGCGAAGCCCTGCGACAGTTGAACATCAAGATCGTCATCACGCCGTCGTGCTGACGGAACTCATCCCCGAAACTTTGCTCGATCCGAGCCCGGGGAGCGTCATCGAGCTGAACGTGTGCTAAGAACTCGGATGTGCCGGAGTAACGGTGCTTGGATCGGTCGGACCGGGAAGACGTACGACTACTTCCTCTATGTTGCGTCAACGCTTCCGCTTCGGTCTACGAGGGTACGTAGACAACACTCTCCCCTCTCGTTGCTATGCATCACCATGATCTTGTGTGTGCGTAGAAATTTTTTTGAAATTACTACGTTCCCCAACAGTGGTATCAGAGCCTAGGTTTTTATGGTTTGATGTTATATGCACGAGTAGAACACAAGTGAGTTGTGGGCGATATAAGTCATACTGCCTACCAGCATGTCATACTTTGGTTCGGCGGTATTGTTGGATGAAGCGGCCCGGACCGACATTACGCGTACACTTACGCGAGACTGGTTCTACCGTCGTGCTTTGCACACAGGTGGCTGGCGGGTGTCAGTTTCTCCAACTTTAGTTGAACCGAGTGTGGCTACGCCCGGTCCTTGCGAAGGTTAAAACGGCATCAACTTGACAAACTATCATTGTGGTTTTGATGCGTAGGTGAGATTGGTTCTTGCTTAAGCCCGTAGCAGCCACGTAAAACTTGCAACAAACAAAGTAGAGGACGTCTAACTTGTTTTTGCAGGGCATGTTGTGATGTGATATGGTCAAGGCATGATGCTAAATTTTATTGTATGAGATGATCATGTTTTGTAACTGAGTTATCGGCAACTGGCAGGAGCCATATGGTTGTCGCTTTATTGTATGCAATGCAATCGCCCTGTAATGTTTTACTTTATCACTAAGCGGTAGCGATAGTCGTAGAAGCATAAGATTGGCGAGACGACAACGATGCTACGATGGAGATCAAGGTGTCGCGCCGGTGATGATGGTGATCATGACGGTGCTTCGGAGATGGAGATCACAAGCACAAGATGATGATGGCCATATCATATCACTTATATTAATTGCATGTGATGTTTATCTTTTTATGCATCTTATCTTGCTTTGATTGACGGTAGCATTATAAGATGATCTCTCACTAAATTATCAAGAAGTGTTCTCCCTGAGTATGCACCGTTGCCAAAGTTCGTGTGCCCAGACACCACGTGATGATCAGGTGTGATAAGTTCTACATCCATCTACAACGGGTGCAAGCCAGTTTTGCACACGCAGAATACTCGGGTTATACTTGACGAGCCTAGCATATGCAGATATGGCCTCGGAACACGAAGACCGAAAGGTCGAGCGTGAATCATATAGTAGATATGATCAACATAAAGATGTTCACCATTGAAAACTAATCCATTTCACGTGATGATCGGTTATGGTTTAGTTGATTTGGATCACGTGATCACTTAGATGATTAGAGGGATGTCTATCTAAGTGGGAGTTCTTAAGTAATATGATTAATTGAACTTTAATTTATCATGAACTTAGTCCTGGTAGTATTAGCATATCTATGTTGTAGATCTATAGCTCGCGTTGTTGCTTTCATATGTTTATTTTGATATGTTCCTAGAGAAAATTGTGTTGAAAGATGTTAGTAGCAATGATGCGGATTGGATCCGTGATCTGAGGTTTATCCTCATTGCTGCACAGAAGAATTATGTCCTTGATGCACCGCTAGGTGAAGGGCCTATTGCAGGAGCAGATGCAGACGTTATGAACGTTTGGCTAGCTCAATATGATGACTACTTGATAGTTTAGTGCACCATGCTTAACAGCTTAGAATCGGGACTTCAAAGACGTTTTGAACGTCATGGACCATATGAGATGTTCCAGGAGTTGAAGTTAATATTTCAAGCAAATATCCGAGTTAAGAGATATGAAGTCTCAAACAAGTTCTATAGCTAAAAGATGGAGGAGAATCGCTCAACTAGTGAGCATGTGCTCAGATTGTCTGGGTACTACAATCACTTGAATCAAGTGGGAGTTAATCTTCCAGATAAGATAGTGATTGACAGAATTCTCTAGTCACCATCACCAAGTTAGTAGAACTTCGTGATGAACTATAGTATGCAAGGGATAACGGAAACGATTCCCAAGCTCTTCGTGATGCTAAAATCGACGAAGGTAGAAATCAAGAAAAACATCAAGTGTTGACGGTTGACAAGACCACTAGTTTCAAGAAAAAGGCAAAGGAAAGAAGGGGAACTTCAAGAAGAACGGCAAGCAAGTTGCTGCTCAAGTGAAGAAGCCCAAGTCTAGACCTAAACCTGAGACTAAGTGCTTATACTGCAAAGGGACTAGTCACTGGAAGTGGAACTGCCCCAAGTATTTGGCGGATAAGAAGGATGGCAAAGTGAACAAAGGTATATTTGATATACATGTTATTGATGTGTACTTTACTAGTGTTTATAGCAACCCCTCGGTATTTGGTACTGGTTCAGTTGCTAAGAGTAGTAACTCGAAACGGGAGTTGCAGAATAAACAGAAACTAGTTAAGGGTGAAGTGACGATGTGTGTTGAAAGTAGTTTCAAAATTGATATGATCATCATCGCACACTCCCTATACTTTTGGGATTAGTGTTGAACCTAAATAAATGTTATTTGGTGTTTACGTTGAGCATGAATATGATTTGATCGTGTTTATTGCAATACGGTTATTCATTTAAATTAAAGAATAATTGTTGTTCTGTTTACATGAATAAAACCTTCTATGGTCATACACCCAATGAAAATGGTTTGTTGGATCTCGATCGTGTGATACACATATTCATAATATTGAAGCCAAAAGATGCAAAGTTAATAATGATAGTGCAACTTATTTGTGGCACTGCCGTTTAGGTCATATTGGTGTAAAGCGCATGAAGAAACTCCATGCTGATGGGATTTTGGAATCACTTGATTATGAATCACTTGATGCTTGCGTACCATGCCTTATGGGCAAGATGACTAAAACTCCGTTCTCCGGAACAATGGAGCGAGAAACTGACTTGTTGGAAATAATACATACTAATGTATGCGATCCGATGAGTGTTAAGGCTCGCGACGGGTATCATTATTTTCTGACCTTCACAGATGATTTGAGCAGATATGGGTATATCTACTTGATGAAACACTAGTCTGAAACATTTGAAAAGTTCAAAGAATTTCAGAGTGAAGTGGAAAATCATCGTGACAAGAAAATAAGGTTTCTACGATCTGATCGCGGAGACAAATATTTGAGTTACGAGTTTGGTCTTCAGTTAAAACAATGTGAAATAGTTTCACTACTCACGCCACCTGGAACACCACAGCATAATGGTGTGTCCGAACGTCATAACCGTACTTTATTGGATATAGTACAATCTATGATGTTTCTTACCGATTTACCAATATCGTTTTGGGGTTATGCATTAAAGACAGCTGCATTCACATTAAATAGGGCAGCATCTAAATCCGTTGAGACGACACCGTATGAACTATGGTTTAGCATTAAACCTAAGCTGTCGTTTCTTAGAGTTTGGAGTTGCGAAGTTTATGAAAAAGTTTCATCCTGATAAGCTCGAACCCAAATCGGAGAAATGCGTCTTCATAGGATACCCAAAGGAGACTGTTGGGTACACCTTCTATCACAGATCCGAAGGCAAAATCGTTGCTAAGAATGGATCCTTTCTAGAGAAGGAGTTTCTCTCGAAAGAAGTGAGTGGGAGGAAAGTAGAACTTGATAAGGTAATTGTACCTTCTCCCTTATTGAAAAGTAGTTCATCACAGAAATCTGTTCCTGTGACTACTACACCAATTAGTGAGGAAGCTAATGATGACGATCATGTAACTTCAGATCAAGTTACTACCGAATCTCGTAGGTAAACCAGAGTGAGATCCGCACCAGAGTGGTACGGTAATCCTGTTCTGGAAGTCATGTTACTAGACCATGACGAACTTGCGAACTATGAGGAAGCGATGATGAGCCCAGATTCCGCGAAATGGTTTGAGGCCATGAAATCTGAGATATGATCCATGTATGAGAACAAAGTATGGACTTTGATGGATTTGCCTGATGATCGGCAAGCCATAGAAAATAAATGGATCTTTAAGAGGAAGACAGACGCTGATAGTAGTGTTACTATCTACAAAGCTAGAATTGTCGCAAAAGGTTTTCGATAAGTTCAAGGTGTTGACTACGATGAGAGTTTCTCACTCGTATCTATGCTTAAGTCTGTCCGAATCATGTTAGCAATTGCCGCATTTTATGAAATCTGGCAAATGGATAAACAAAACTGCATTCTTTAATGGATTTATTAAAGAAGAGTTGTATACGATGCAACTAGAAGGTTTTGTCTATGCTAAAGGTGTTAACAAAATATGCAAGCTCCAGCGATCCATCTATGGACTGGTGCAAGCATCTCGGAGTTGGAATATACGCTTTGATAAGATGATCAAAGCATATAGTTTTATACAGACTTGCGGTAAAACCTGTATTTACAAGAAAGTGAGTGGGAGCACTACAACATTTCTGATAAGTATATGTAAATGACATATTGTTGATCAGAAATAATGTAGAATTATTCTGCAAAGCATAAAGGAGTATTTGAAAGGAATTTTTCGAAGAAGGACCTCGGTGACGCTGCTTACATATTGAGCATCAAGATCTATAGAGATAGATCAAAACGCTTGATAAGTTTTTTCAATGAGTACATACCTTGACAAGATTTTGAAGTAGTTCAAAATGTAACAGTCAAACAAAGAGTTCTTGCCTGCGTTACAAGGTGTGAAATTGAGTAAGACTCAAAACCCGACCACGGCAAAAGATAGAAAGAGAATGAAAGTTATTCCCTATGCCTTGGCCATAGGTTCTATAAAGTATGCCATGCTGTGTACCAGATCTATTGTATACCCTACACTAATTTTGGGAAGGGAGTACAATAGTGATCTAGGAGTAGATCACTGGACAGCGGTCAAAATTATCCTTAGTGAAATAAGGATATGTTTCTTGATTATGGAGGTGACAAAAAAGTTCGTCGTGAAAGGTTATGTCAATGCAAGTTTTGACACCAATCTAGATGAATCTAAGTCTCAATCTAGATACATATTGAAAGTGGGAGCAATTAGCTAGAGTAGCTCCGAGCAGAGTATTGTTGACATAGAAATTTGCAAAATACATACGGATCTGAATGTGGCAGATCCGTTGACTAAGATTCTCTCACAAGCAAAACATGATCACACCTTAGTACTCTTTGGGTGTTAATCACATAGCGATGTGAACTAGATTATTGACTCTAGTAAGCCCTTTGGGTGTTGGTCACATGATGATGTGAACTATGGGTATTAATCACATGGTGATGTGAACTATTGCTGTTAAATCACATGCTGATGTGAACTAGATTATTGACTCTAGTGCAAGTGGGAGACTGAAGGAAATATGCCCTAGAGGCAATAATAAAATTATTATTTATTTCCTTATTTCATGATAAATGTTTATTATTCATGCTAGAATTGTATCAACCGGAAACATGATACATGTGTGAATACATAGACAAACAGAGCGTCACTAGTATGCCTCTACTTGACTAGCTCGTTGATCAAAGATGGTTATGTTTCCTAGCCATAGACATGAGTTGTCATTTGATTAACGGGATCACATCATTAGGAGAATGATGTGATTGACATGACCCATTCCGTTAGCTTAGCACTCGATCGTTTAGTATGTTGCTATTGCTTTCTTCATGACTTATACATGTTCCTATGACTACGAGATTATGCAACTCCCGTTTGCCGGAGGAACACTTTGTGTGCTACCAAACGTCACAACGTAACTGGGTGATTATAAAGGAGCTCTACAGGTGTCTCCAAAGGTAGATGTTGGGTTAGCGTATTTCGAGATTAGGATTTGTCACTCCGATTGTCGGAGAGGTATCTCTGGGCCCTCTCGGTAATGCACATCACATAAGCCTTGCAAGCATTGCAACTAATGTGTTAGTTGTGAGATGATGTATTACGGAACGAGTAAAGAGATTTGCCGGCAACGAGATTGAACTAGGTATTGGATACCGACGATCGAATCTCGGGCAAGTAACATACCGATGACAAAGGGAACAACGTATGTTGTTATGCGGTCTGACCGATAAAGATCTTCGTAGAATATGTAGGAGCCAATATGGGCATCCAGGTCCCGCTATTGGTTATTGACCGGAGACGTGTCTCGGTCATGTCTACATTGTTCTCGAACCGTAGGGTCCGCACGCTTAAGGTTTCGATGACAGTTATATTATGAGTTTATGAGTTTTGATGTACCGAAGGAGTTCGGAGTCCCGGATGAGATCGGGGACATGACGAGGAGTCTCGAAATGGTCGAGACGTAAAGATCGATATATTAGACGACTATATTCGGACATCGTAATGGTTCTGAGTGGTTCGGGTATTTTTCGGAGTACCGGGGAGTTACGGGAATACGGGGAAGAGTATTGGGCCTTAATGGGCTCTAGTGGGAAGGAGCCAGGAGGTGGCGCGCGCCCCTCCCAAGCCCAGTCCGAATTGGACAAGGGGTTTGGGGCGCGGCCCCCCTCTCCCTTCCTTCTCCACTTCCCTCCTTTCCCCCCTTCTCCTAGTTGGACTAGGAAACAAGGAGTCCTACTCCCGGTGGGGGTAGGACTCCCCTTGGCGCGCCCCTCCTAGGCCGGCCTCCCCTCCTCCCTTGCTCCTTTATATACGGGGGCAGGGGGCACCGCATGAACACACAAGTTGATCTTCGTGATCGTTCCTTAGCCGTGTGCGGTGCCCCCCTCCGATATTACACCTCGGTCATATTGTAGCGGTGCTTAGGCGAAGCCCTGCGACAGTTGAACATCAAGATCGTCATCACGCCGTCGTGCTGACGGAACTCATCCCCGAAGCTTTGCTGGATCGGAGCCCGGGGAGCGTCATCGAGCTGAACATGTGCTAAAAACTCGGAGGTGCCGGAGTAACGGTGCTTGGATCGGTCGGACCGGGAAGACGTACGACTACTTCCTCTACGTTGCGTCAACGCTTCCGCTACGGTCTACGAGGGTACGTAGACAACACTCTCCCCTCTCGTTGCTATGCATCACCATGATCTTGTGTGTGCGTAGGAAATTTTTTGAAATTACTACGTTCCGCAACACCCTCTTCTCTCCGGTAGACTACAAGAATGACGCCGCTGCTGGTGCCCCGTTAGACTACGGAGATGACGACCCCTCTCTCTTGCCAGAGCAACCAGGCAAGCCCTCCCCCTTGATCACCAGATATCGCCTATTCTTCTCTATACTGCTTGCAATAGAGTAGTGCTTTCAGTTAATCCTATACTGCTGCATAGCGTGTCCTTGCTACTTCTGTTGTTACCTTTTTCTGCTATCCTACTGCTTAGTATAGGATGCTAGTGTTCCATCAGTGGCCCTACACTCTTGTCCGTCTGCCATGCTATACTACTGGGTCGTGATCACTTCGAGAGGTGATCACGGGCATATACTATATACCTTACACTGTTACATTACCTGTGATACTGTTCGGAGATGGGGGCTGAAGGGGCAGGTGGTTCCACCCAGGTAGTGGTGGGCCTGGGTTCCCGACGGCCCCCGACTGTTACTTTGTGGCGGAGCGACAGGGTAGGTTGAGACCACCTAGGAGAGAGGTGGGCCTGGCCCTGGTCGGCGTTCGCGGATAATTAACATGCTTAACGAGGTCTTGGTATTTGATCTGAGTCTGGCCACTGGCCTATACGCACTAACTAACTACGCGGGAACAGTTATGGGCACTCGACGTCGTGGTATCAGCCGAAGCTTTCGTGACGTCAGCGACTGAGCGGAGCGCGCCGGGTTGGACCGCGTAACGTGACTTCCTTTGTAATGGAGGTTGCTAGGTCTGCTCTCCGATCACGTACGCGATGTGCAGGTGTGTAATGGGCGATGGGCCCAGACCCATGCGCGCATAGGATTTAGACCGGCATGCTGACCTCTCTGTTGTGCCTAGGTGGGGCTGCGACGTGTTGATCTTCCGAGGCCGGGCATGACCCGGGAAAGTGTGTCCGGCCAAATGGGATCGAGCGTGTTGGGAAATGTGGTGCACCCCTGCAGGGAAGTTAATCTATTCGAATAGTCGTGATCTTCGGTAATAGGACGACTTGGAGTTGTACCTTGACCTTATGACAACTAGAACCGGATACTTAATAAAACACACCCTTCCAAGTGCCAGATATAACCCGGTGATCGCTCTCTAACAGGCTAACGAGGAGGGGATCGCCGGGTAGGATTATGCTATGCGATGCTACTTGGAGGACTTCAGTCTACTCTCTTCTACATGCTGCAAGACGGAGGCTGCCAGAAGCATAGTCTTCGACAGGATTAGTTCCCCCCCCCCCTCTTATTCTGGCATTCTACAGTTCAGTTCACCAATATGGCCCTTTTACACATATACCCATGCATATGTAGTGTAGTTCCTTGCTTGCGAGTACTTTGGATGAGTACTCTGGTTGCTTTCTCCTTCTTTTCCCCCTATCCCTTCTACCTGGTGGTTGCAACCAGATGTTCGAGCCCAAGATCCAGACGCCACCGTTGACGATGACTCCTACTACACCGGAGGTGCCTACTACTACGTGCAACCCGCTGATGACGACCAGGAGTAGTTTAGGAGGATCCCAGGCAGGAGGCCTGCGCCTCTTTTAATCTGTATCCTAGTTTGTGCTAGCCTTCTTAAGGCAAACTTATTTAACTTATGTCTGTACTCAGATATTGTTGCTTCCGCTGACTCGTCTATGATCGAGCACTTGTATTCGAGCCCTCGAGGCCCCTGGCTTGTAATATGATGCTTGTATGGCTTATTTTATTTGTAGAGTTGTGTTGTGATATCTTCCCGTGAGTCCCTGATCTTGATCGTACACGTTTGCGTGCATGATTAGTGTACGACTAAATCAGGGGTGTCACAAGTTGGTATCAGAGCCGGCTGCCTGTAGGAATCCCCCTTTCCACCTCCTTGGCCAAAGTTGAGTCTAGACGTTACAAAACTTTTACTAACATGGTTGTGTGCCTTACGGGCCCACGTCGCCATTGGGTGGTATTAGGATCTTTTATTCCTCGTCTATACTCTGGGATTCTGATCTCTCTTCTATTCAGGTTAAATGATTTTGCTAAAGTCTAACTCTAGGTTCTCGTTACCACTTCTTGCCGGAGAGCACCTTCATTACAGATGATCGACTGCTTCAACAGAAGATTCTGACAATACTCTCCGATGTTCTCCCGAGACTTTGTGCCATTGCTTTTGCAATTCCCTACCACCGAAATATCCCTATGGATAAGTATTTACACCTGTCGTGCTTACTTTTATTCCGAGTCGATCTTGTTAATATAAGATACCCCGAGAATACTTTGTGCCTACTGCCTTGCAGTTCTTTGCCACATGAATACCCCTATGGATAATTTCTCGCATTTATCGAGTATCCGCTCATCCCCAGATGATTCATGTATTTCACAAACTTCTTCGAAGTACCATTCGGTCTTCCGAAAATCCCGAGCAACCTATTGCTCCTGAAATTCTTGCTTGCTTGCATTATGGTTAATCCCATAAGTATAGTAATCTTATTGGCAACCTTTGTCAATATCATTTTGAGTCCATTGATTCAATATGTTGCGAATGCTCACAATCCTCACTCAGATCATAGAATTCATCCTTCCGGCTCAGATGTCATTTAAAACGTGAGTTGGTTCTCGACCAATCAAATTGCCATCGATTGTACCCCTAAGTCTGTTCAACTTATCCATTCTTAATCAGAGCGTCTGCTTCTGATCCTTCATTTTGGAAATCATAATTCCTTTGTTATCTAAGCATCGAATTATTCAAATATTCTATAATCAGATGCCTTTGCATTGTTTCTTTATCTGATTGTGTGTCGATGCTCACCTCAGCTCTACTATGGACCGTCAAATCCTTCGTGGGATTATTATTTGACATTCATATTTTACCGCCTTGTGAATCCTCCCTGATACATAATGCCTTTGGTAATTTGTATCCTCTCCTTTGGTCAAACATGCTCTGCTTCCGAGCTTGAGTTATTTACCCCTAAAGTTTGTGGTATATGTTTCTAAGAAGCCCCGACAGGTTGAGCCTATGCCTTCCTTAATATGTGTGAACTCGAAAGTTTTCACGAGTCATACTCTTCTAGAATTTTGCTAGATAAAATTTCAACATTACAACTTCTTCGAAAATGAGAAGTGAATGAAAGGTTATGCATTGGAGAAGTGGGAGTCGACCTTGAACTTGGTGTTCATGCCCATGGACATGATGTAGATCTTTTAATGGGGGCATCTTGTGATAATAATATTCCCCTTGTTATAGGTTCATCGTGTATCTATGTTTGGTCCTTTGCAGCCGTTGTTCCGACCGTGATTGATTCTCCTTTGATTCTATTTCTCGGGCAGGTTTAAAGTACTTGCCTTCTGCAGGTCAATACACCTGCCCAACCTCTATTTTGATCTACCTTCGAGTATTACCCCCTGGTATCTCGAGGATGTCGACCGATTGCACTACATCTTATGCATTTCCGATGATGTAGTGCCTTTCCCCGTCATAGTCACTCCACGGGTTCTGGGTTGTCGTCAACCGAGAACACCGATTAGTGAATCGAATCACCCATGTGATTCAGTACTCCTAGTACTTTGTGGTTGAGAAGTTTAATACTCCATCACATCATTCCTAGCCTGATCGGCTATATCATATTGTGCTAAACTTTAACTGTGCTACCTGGTCCGTCTTCCCGTAGCAAAATTTTCGACGATGAGCTAAGCTTACGTCCATCTTCCTCGTCATATCATTTCGCCTTGAACAACAAACTTGGATTTGAGTTTGTGTCGTATCCATGGTTTCAATAACCTTTCGCTTCATCATTCCTTTGACTTGATGTCATCGCCGATTTATTACAACTTCGTGGAGCCTCTCGACAAAATTTGTCGTGATCATCATCAATATCTTGACTCCTTCCTGGATATCAATTGAATTCATGATGAGAAATACCATCCTTGCCCTTGATAATTTGTGTTGTCATCGACCACTTTAATGCCTCCCCTCCAACACAAACTTGTTCGTGTTCTGTGTTATACCTTGAGTTCCTTGCTATCCAGCATTTGTTCTTAATTACCTTGGAATATTAGCATCTTTTATGTCAAGAATGTGGTGATAATTTCACCACCTCTTAAAAATTCTTGGTACAGTGATGCTTCTCGCCATCACCATTCTTTTCTTAGTCCACGTGTTGAGTGAACTCTGTTGTGCGAATTTATTATCTCTAGCTACCGTATTGCTTCAGAGTTAATGGACAATGATTCCAATTTAGTGTGTTGGTTGCTCAATCGCCATTCCGACGTTGGTCGTGCAACCCAAACCATAATTCGGGCGCACCTTTCAACCAATGTTTAACTGTGTATGTTTTCCTCGAGCATACATCATTATATCATTGATCTGACTAATGTTATCTCCTGTTCACATAATTGTGGAAACCCATCTTTTGGAAGTCTCCATGAATTGTCACTGAGTTCATCAGCTACCACCTTATCCCTTCATTGGTTTAATGATGAGCTCTTATTTCGGAACTCGCTTCCGTAGTAAATTTCCTGAGAATCTTACAATGCCGTCTCGTCAATTTGTTTTGCACCTTTTCTTCTCAGGCATCCTGAGTCTGAGGTATCCTAACACCGATCAGATCTGAATCTGGGTCAGATATGATGGTTGGAACATTTTTCCAAGAGTTATAACACTGGTCTTTTATGACCCGGTAAGGTGATGGCATGTCCAGCACACCTGGCCGGATGACCTGCTGTTATAGTTTCCTTATTAGCAAGGTTATCCATTCTTCCTTGAGGAAATTGTAAGACTTATTCTACAAGTTGTTCCTGATGGATCCTTCCTGTATCTAAAGTCTGACCTTTGCTTGAATACCATGGCAATGCTATCTCGAAGCATGTCTATGGTACTCCGATTTTCAACAAGAACATTTGAAGCCCAATGCTAAATTTTCTTCAGCATTTATCCTAACACTGTTGTATGGGTAATGTCATGAAATCCATCTCCCCTTTCCTAAAGGGATTTCTACTTTATATCCTGCCATGAATATCATGCTCTGCTTGTCCTTGGGAAGGGTATACCCCTGGTATATGTGTCAAACACATTTTCCTTTCCATTGTTCTATTTGATCCGATGATCACATTTTCCTTTACACTGAATTGTTTAACCTTCCTTGTGATCCATATGATCTAAGCAGTAACTTTCTTCTGCTTATGTAAACACCTTGGTGTACAACTGTGTCAGTAAGACCCTGTTGCATTTGTCGATAGCATTCCGGTAACCACCGATGGACGAGAACTTTGCCTATTGGTCCGCCTCATTCAACGAGCAGGAAAATGGTTCTCTTCGTCCCTCACCCATCGTACCGATGTTGTTGCCGGCATGACCGACAGACTATCCTCTGACATGCCTTGCTTACATGATCGTGCAAGATGTCACCGACCCTCCTACTTTTATCCCACATGGTGGGCCCATAACCCACAGGTCACAGGATCGAAAACTGACTCTCCTATACACCACCTGTTCCCAAGGTTGTTCCTCGCGATTGACTTCGTATGTAATTCACGGACCACCTGTCTAGTGATCTATTCAGGTATGAGGCGCAATACCTATTCTCGTTGCCCTGACACCCTTTCACCTTCTGATTAGGCATCGAACGATTGCCTATCCGTTTGAAACTTCTCATGGTACCTTCTTACTTTCTTCTCGATATCTTCTTAAGTTTCAAATCGAGAGACACTTATGCTTCTTCCCTGAGTTAACCGTCTGATGCTCCATCTTGTTAGAATCCATCCATATAGAGTTTTCCCTTCTTACCCTTTCGTAAGTACGGTGAAGATCCTGAAGGAAGGACGACAACTTCATCATGATGACCTGAAGCAGAGGAATGAAGACATCAGCGCTATGGATCGACCACCTCGAGAAGAGCAACCAAGGCCGAGAAGATTCGTTAGGATTTCGTAACCAGACCTTTCCCCCTTATTCCACCTCTTAAATCTCGGGACGAGATTTCTTGTAGTGGAGGAGAATTGTGATGCCCGGGTAGTTACGCTACAGTAACCCTCCGCTAATGATGCCACATCACCTCGATTACTGTGGCTAATCTCGTATTAGTTCGAAACCGATTTGAATTCAATTTAAAAATCAGGCAAACAACAAAAGTTTTCAAAAACTAAAACTAAAATGTTTGGGTTGTGTCAAATAAATCTTATGTAATAATGTTGGAGAAACCAACATTTCTTATAATATTTTAATGCACTAAAACAACCAAAACAGAGGACATAATAATTAGTTTAATGCCTTTTATAAAGTTACATTTATATAACTAATTTAGTAGTGTGCCAAAATAATTGTGGCAGTAGACCAATTAGTAATACTAATTTAGTTGCTCACTTCGTATTTTATAAAACAAGAATAAAATGAAACTTTAAAAGAAAACAGTAAAGAAATAAAATAATAAAAGCAGAAAACAAAACAATACGAAAAAAATGAAAGAGAGGGAACCCCTCCCTGCTGGGTCGTGGCCCAGTTGGCCACCAGGCCGCCTGGTCGGCCCAACCGGCCACCCACTCCCCCCATTAACCCCACGGTCCACCCGACCGAAACCCTAGCCGTCCCACTTCTCCTCCCGATCCCCCACTCTCCCCTCGCGCCCCCACCTCTCGGTCCCGATCTGGATCGGGGACAGCGGTTCCCTCGCCGCACGTCCGACGCCGCGACTCGCCGGAGCTGCCCCGCCGTCCTCTTCGTTCGGCGCACGTCTCCGACCTCCACCTCGCGCCTCACTGCCCTTAACCCTACGGCCCCAGTGAGCGCCTCCCTCTCCTCGTCTCTCCCTCACCGCGCCTCGCCCGGGCCCCGTCCCCGCTCACCACCATCGCCACCTCGCACTGCTGTCGTCCTGCTCGCCCGCGACGGCCGCGCCCCGCGCCCCTCCTAGTGAGCCCCGTCACCGTTCCCGCTGTTGCTTCGGCATCGCTTCGGCCTCCGGTGGCCGCCCGTGCATCACCACGGCCCCCGCCCCGTTCCGCGCCTTGCAGGCAACCAGCCCGGCGCCGGCCACAACGCCGCACTCCGCGCACGCCCCTGACCATCGACCTGTACGCGCTCACCGCGGCCTCACCTCGCCCGGCGTGCCGTCGCGCGCGCCCGCAGCCACGCCGAGCCGCATCCGACGTGCTGCTCCTTCCCGGACCGCTCGCACCTGCCGTGGCCCGCACCGCCGCAGCCTCCCCTGCTGCCTCCATCGTCGTCCGCTGCCGTCTTCCCCTGCCGCTCCTGCTGCGTGCTTGCTACCAGTCGCGCTCGCCTCGCCCATCACCGTCCCTGGCCCCGCCTGGCCACCACGGCTCGTTCCCCCCACTATCCGGCGTCATGGCTGCCGGCGACCACGTCGCGGGCCGCGTTCGGGGCCAGCTCCACACGACCTCACCAGTTCGGGAGCCCACACCTGGCGCCCGTAGCGCCCGCCCCATTAAGGCCCCTTGGGTCAATGACGGGAGGTCCCACCCCCAAACGTTAAAAAAAGATATTAAAAAAAGAATTTAAAAATAATAAAAATATTAATTAATCAATTAATTAACTAAATAATTAACTTATTTAATTCTGTTTAAATTAACTAATTAAGATTAATTAACCTAATAACTAATTACCCTAACTAACTATTGTTAATTAGCTAAACAGTCCCTGACAGGTGGGACCCACCTGTCAGGTTCACCAGGTCAGCGGTCAACGTTGACTGCTGACGTCAGCAAACACTATTCTGGATAATGTTAATTTAATTAATAATTAATAAATTAGAAAATGATTTAAAACTTTAAAAATTAATATAAATTAGACCGTAGCTCAGATGAAAAACCTTTGTACATGAAAGTTGCTCAGAACGACGAGACGAATCCGAATACGCAGCCGTTTGTCCGCCACACATCCCTAACCTATCGAACTCGTAACTTTCCCCCTCTGTTTCATCTGCCCGAAAGCGCGAAACACCGGGGATACTTTCCCGGATGTTTCCCCCGTCACCAGTGTCACTTACTACCTCGTTAGATCACCCCTGGCACCGTGTATTGCCTTGTTATATTTTGTGATGCTTTGTTTGCTCCGTATTTACTATTTCTTCCCCCCTCTTCTCTCCGGTAGACTACGAGACTGACGCCGCTGCTGGTGCCCCGTTCGACTACGGGGTTGACGACCCCTCTCTCTTGCCAGAGCAACCAGGCAAGCCCCCCCCTTGATCACCAGATATCGCCTATTCTTCTCTATACTGCTTGCATTAGGAGTAGTGTAGCATGCTACTGCTTTCAGTTAATCCTATACTGCTGCATAGCCTATCCTTGCTACTACTGTTGTTACCTTTACCTACTATCCTACTGCTTAGTATAGGATGCTAGTGTTCCATCAGTGACCCTACACTCTTGTCCGTCTGCCATGCTATACTACTGGGCCGTGATCACTTCGGGAGGTGATCACGGGCATATACTATATACCTTACACTGTTACACTACATGTGATACTGTTCGGAGATGGGGGGTGAAGGGGCAGGTGGTTCCACCCAGGTAGTGGTGGGCCTGACTTCCCGACGGCCCCCGATTGTTACTTTGTGGCGGAGCGACAAGGCAGGTTGAGACCACCTAGGAGAGAGGTGGGCCTGGCCCTGGTCGGCGTTCGCGGATATTTAACACGCTTAACGAGATCTTGGTATTTGATCTGAGTCTGGCCACTGGCCTATACGCACTAACCAACTACGCGGGAACAGTTATGGGCACTCGACGTCGTGGTATCAGCCGAAGCCTTCGTGACGTCAGCGACTGAGCGGCGCGCGCCGGGTTGGACACTAAAAAATTATAGATACATTGAAGACGTATCACGCGCCGCTGTCGCCGCTCCCATACTGGAGCCGTCCTGACCTTGTTGATGATAGCCGGGAAGTCCTCATGCACATGCCCCTAAGGACCAGCGCCCTGGAGCTGCAGTCGTCGTCGTCGAATCCTTGAATCGATTTAAAGAACATGACACCAAATATCGCCGTTGCGTGCACACGACGAGAAACCTTAACCTTGCCGCCCCGAGGAGCAGGCAGAATCTATGCCGGAGCTCTATCTAATCCGTCCCAATGGACGAACTTGAGGAGGATTGGAGCTAGGAAGATTGACTCGAAAAAGAAGCGCCGACATCCATCCAAACACCGCCCCTGCGAGGCTTAAAACCCTACCTATCTACTACACCGATATCTGAGGCACCAGAAATCCCCTCCCCGCCACCGGCCGTCGGCGCACGCGGGAGGAGGGGAGGCAAATCCGCAGGCTCGTCGATGAAGATCGAGAGGAGGAAGCTTTTCCTTAGTCACCTTGCGAGAGGGAAAAGAAAAGCACCTTTGATCTGATTTGTAAAAAAAGGATCTCCTCATCAATCGGTCAACTGCGTTGAAAAACTTTTTTTAATACATGAAGCTATTAAAAACAAGGGTGAAACATGAACTAAGTTTTAGAGGAGAAAATAGAGGCAAGGATGCATTTTGCAAAGTGCAGCCTCTTCCATTTTTTTAAGGTGTCTGTCTCTGCTTCAACCTGCGTCGTCACGAGGCTGGCGGACTCGTCGAGGAGGCAGGGGGCGCGGGTGAGGGTCGAAAACGACACACCTCTTGGAAGGCAGCCCGGCTCCTTGTGACCGTTCGATCCGTCCAAGGGCTAGCTGCCTTTTGGCTCCATCGGAGTGTCCTCCAACGCGGCGGAGATCTATTTCTATCCCCCGGAACCCTCCGCCCCTTCCCCCCTAAATCTCTCCGCCCCCTCCGCCGCCTCAGCCTCACCCTCACCGCCGGCCCCCAGCCCCTCTCCCCAACCCCTGCCCGATGACGTCCCCGGCGCCAGCGCCGCCAGCGGCCGCCGCGGCGCAGACCCCGCCCCCGCGCATCGGCCTCGCCGGCCTCGCCACCATGGGCCAGAACCTCGCGCTCAACATCGCCGAGAAGGGCTTCCCCATCTCCGTCTACAACCGCACCGCCGCCAAGGTCGACTCCACGCTCTCCCGCGCCGCCGCCGAGGGCGCGCTCCCGGTCCTCGGCCACCGCGACCCGCGCGACTTCGTGCTCTCCCTCGCGCGCCCCCGCACCGTCGTGCTCCTCGTCCAGGCCGGCCCCGCCGTCGACGCCACCATCGACGCCCTCTCGCCCTACCTCGACGCCGGCGACGCCATCGTCGACGGCGGCAACGAGTGGTACCAGAACACGGAGCGCCGCATCGAGCAGGCCGCCTCCCGCGGGATACTCTACCTCGGCATGGGCGTCTCCGGCGGCGAGGAAGGCGCGCGGAATGGCCCCTCGCTCATGCCCGGCGGCGACTTCCAAGCCTATAGCAACATCAAGGACATCCTTGAGAAGGCTGCGGCTCAGACGGAGGACGGCCCGTGCGTCACGTTTGTCGGGCCTGGTGGCGCTGGCAACTTTGTCAAGATGGTGCACAACGGGATCGAGTATGGTGATATGCAGCTCATCGCCGAAGCCTATGACGTGCTCCACCGTGTTGGTGGCCTCTCAAACTCGGAGATAGCCGATGTGTTTGCTGAGTGGAACAAGGGAGAGCTGGAGAGCTTCTTGGTGGAGATTACTGCAGACATATTCACAGTGGCTGATCCACTGGATGGGAGCACCGGCAGGGCGCTGGTTGACAAGATTCTTGACAAGACCGGGATGAAGGGGACCGGGAAGTGGACGGTGCAGCAGGCGGCGGAGCTTGCAGTCGCTGCGCCCACGATTGCAGCATCGCTGGATGGGAGGTACTTGTCGGGGCTCAAGGATGAGCGAGTTGCAGCCGCAAGTGTGCTAGAGGAAGAGGGGATGCCAGTTGGGCTTCTGGAGAAGATTAATGTCGATAAGAAGGTGCTGGTGGACAGGGTGAGGCAGGCGCTTTATTCGTCCAAGGTTTGCAGCTACGCACAGGGGATGAATCTGCTAAGAGCCAAGAGCGTGGAGCAGGGCTGGAATCTTAACCTTGCCGAGCTTTCAAGGATTTGGAAGGGTGGATGCATTATTCGGGCAAGGTTTCTTGATAGGATTAAGAAGGCTTATGACAGGAACCCTGAGCTGGCCAATTTGATTGTCGACAGGGAGTTCGCCAGGGAGATGGTGCAGAGGCAGGGCGCATGGCGGTGGGTTGTGGCCCGGGCAGTAGAGGCTGGGATTAGCACCCCAGGGATGTCTGCGAGCCTTTCATACTTTGATACCTACAGGTGCAACCGGTTGCCAGCGAATCTGATCCAAGCACAGAGGGACTTGTTTGGGGCACACACCTATGAGCGCATTGACCGCCCAGGTTCTTTCCACACCGAGTGGACTAAGCTGGCGAGGGAGGGCAAGTGAATGACTTTGCAGCCACCTGAGGAATTTGGTGGTACCATATGTTGTCTTGGTGACTCGGGGTGATGTCTCTTCGTAGTTCTCTTTAATTTATCTATTGCTGTTTTTGCAATACGAGATCTGAATTGTGTACCTTGAATAATGTAGTGTCTTGTGCTGTATGCACCTGAAGAACATTTGTGTAGCTTCAGGTTTTCTATGGTTTAGATACACCCAGTTTTATCCACTCATAAATTCGGAACTCACGGTTTTAATGCCTCAAATCCCAATGTTCCCTTGGAAGTGTGATTTCGAATATGTCAATATGGTGGTAAGAGTGGTATGAATCTATTTGAGGTTGTCTAGTGTTGTAAGATATTTCATTTCACCTGCTGTGCTGTCATCCTACTGTGGTGTCATCCTACTGTGGGAGATAGCTCTGGTCCTGGGGTGAGTATCATCTTGTTATGGGCGTGGCCATGCCATACGACATGTATTCGAAAATATATTAAAGATGGAAGATCTGTTTAATTGTAGAATGTGGATACAAAAGGAAATTGTAATTAGTGTGCCTGCTCATTCTCAGTGAAATGTTTTCATGTTTGTTGGATAGCAAACCTGGACATTTGTTGCAAATGATCATTTTTCTTGTTATTGTTTCAGCTTTGTGTTCCAGGAGAACACTGAATTATATCAGAGGGGTCAGAGGTACTTGTTTAGTCTTAGGAATTTATGCAGTACGTTTTTCAACTGGTCAAACTCAGACCTTTGATAAGATATGCAACTTCTTTTCCAGATTAATCCTTTCTTCATGTTGATCATGTTTCACTTCTTTTTACATGATGAAGTGTAAAGAATATTTCCCAACAAAGAGTTAGTGCAGACACCATACTTGGACGCAGAAGTTCTCTTTTACCCAATTCCAAAGATTGTTTGTGATTATTTGTCATGGAGACAAGCAGAATGTGAGTTATTCCTCATCAAAGAGTACATCTTGAACTGATTGAAAATATTTATGAACTTGTCGACGGTAGTACAGCTATGCAATATCTGAATTTATTTGTTCCTCTGCAGCAGTATGTATACATTAAATTTAGTCCTTGCTTATCTGTATGCCGTGGCGAATACTTGTATGAATGCCCATGTCCCTTCTTTTTTGTAATGGTATCCTGTTGCAAGGGCTTGGCTGTTCCAGTAGTTAGAACACGCCATAATGGATGCTAGTGAAATTTGGAAAAAGGCGAAGAAGCTCAGGAGATACTGAAGGTCTTATTTTCATCGTCTACATGATCTAAATATTTGCTTGCATTATCCTATTTATTAATTCTTCTGCCACCCACTACAGTCTCTTGACTCTCTAGTGTTCTCTTCTCTGAAGGGAGCATTGTCAAAGGGCAAGTACGAGTTGCTCTTTCAGCGGTTTCAGGTGAACTGGAACGGCGAACCGGACATGTTCCGAAAGCGTTCGTTCGTGTGCTTACCGGCAAGAGTTACCGGCCGTCGTCCAAGAACTGGCTTGGACAATAATGCATAGGTCGAACTATGAGCAGAAGATGCTTCTCACCGTATGCTCCAGCTTCTTCGCTAATGGTTTACCTTTTTTTTTTCTTTTGCGGGGTAAAAGAGATTTTCATTGCTTAGTTTCGCTAACCGTTTACGGTGGTGCAAATGGTTGCAGGCGGGAGAATTTGCGGAGGTGGAGGACGGTGGGAGAGCGACGGGATACATAGGCATGTGTTTTAGAGAGAGAAAATAAGCTTGCTCGTATTTTTTTAAGAGGATCGACTGATAAGTAGCTATCCCGTAAAAATACACAATTTAGATGGATAATGCGAGATTTTTTTCTAAAAAAGAAGATGGATAATGCGAGCTCGGGCGTTCGATCTGTCGACCGGGTTGTTGAGCTATCCCTACCCCCTAAACAACGTTCTTTTTTATGAGAAGACCCCAAACAACGTTTTTTTTTATTTTGCTGAAACCACGGGTGGGCCGGTTATGCGTCGCGTTCGTGAACTGAGACGGCCCATGCGGGCGAGAGCGCCGCTCCCTACGGTTTCCTAAATTGTCCCACATCGCCCGTGCGGGCGAAAGCGCCCTACTTATCTACTGGCCTGCCTTCGCATTGCCTCCACGGGGACACAGCCGGCCGGCAATGAGAGGGAAAAAGGAGAGGTAAAAGGGGAGCTCCTATTCGCCGCGTTCTGCGGCAAATTGCGGTCGCTTCGCACAGGGTGCGCCTGAACTGGGCCGGCCCATTGCGGCTGAACAGAAGCGAGCGTTCGAGCAGAAAAATGCGCATAAAAACTAAGCAGATGCAAGAACTGGGAGTCGATCCGCTGATCTCCTGCTATGCAGGCAACAAGTTTTGCCAGTGCGACCAAAGATAATTGTTGACAAACTTGTAGTGCCGGTTTTAAAGAACTAAAAGGTGTGGCGAAAACTGAACTTTAGTTAAGAAATTACGAACAGAATTCCTTTCGAACACTTTTTTCAATTACGGACCAAATTAAGAAATTACGAACAAAAAAGACCAATTTTTGAAAATTTACCGAATATTTCTAAATTTTGAAGAAACATTTAAAATCCCGAACATTTTTTGAATTTAGAGAACAAAATTTTGAAATTGAGAACAAAATTTGAACATAAACATTTTTTAAAAGTACGTACATTTTGTTAGAGAACAATTTTTTTATACAGTGGCTATGGACGCGCTTTTAAAAATGTTGCTTTGAATTTGTGAACAACATTTGGAACATTTTTTTTGAAATTCCCATACATTTTTGCATTTGCAAAACAAAATTTAAACATGTGAACAGTTTTTGTATTTGTGAACAAATTTTGGAAATGGGAACTTTGTTTCAAACAAAATGTTTTTGGTTTTGTGAATAAAACATTAAAAGGTGAACAGTTTCTAAAACGATGCGAACAATTTTTGAATGTTGAGAACAAATTTTGAAATGGAGAACAAATTTGGAAGCTCGAACAATTTTTGAAAGCACGAACAATTTTTGAATGTTGAGAACAAATTTTGAAATGGAGAACAAATTTGGAAGCTCGAACAAGTTTTGAAAGCATGAACAATTTTTGAATGTTGAGAACAATTTTTTGAAATGGAGAACAAATTTGGAAGCTCGAACAATTTTTGAAAGAACGAACAATTTTTTAATGTTGAGAACAATTTTTTAAATGGAGAACAAATTTGGAAGCGCGAACAATTTTTGAAAGCACGAAGAATTTTTGAATGTTGAGAACAAATTTTGAAATGGAGAACAAATTTAGAACCGCGGACAATTTTTTAAAGCACAAACAATTTTTTAATGTTGGGAACAAATTTTGAAATGGAGAACAAATTTAGAAGCGTGGACAATTTTTTAAAGCACGAACAATTTTTAAATGTTGAGAACAAATTTAGAAGCACGAATTTAAAATGGGAAGATTTTTTGAAACTCCCAAACATAATTTGAAATGTGAACAAAAAGAATACAAAAAGAGAAGAAAAAGGAATTGAAAGATGAAATAAAGAAACAGAAAAACGAAGAAAGAAAAGAAAAAAACAGGAAAAACAACAAAGAAAAAGCAAACAAAAAAAACAGTGAAAACCCGGTTCAAGAACCTTCTAGAAGGTTCCCAAAACCGTTCAGGAACCCTCCAGAAGGTTCCAAAAACCGGAAGCTGCAGTGCCAGCGCTATCTCCTAACTGGGCCGGCCCATCTTGATCGCTATCGCTAGCTCTCTGTGCGAAGCCTCGACAAGTCGACGCAGCGAGCGTCCAATAGGATTTTCCAGGTAAAAGTGAGGGGAAAAAGGAGGTCCAAGAGGCCACACAAAAAAAAAGAGGCCAGAGCCCAAAAAAAGCAGTACCCGTGGAGGCTTTTTTCATTTTAAACTTTGCGTGAAAGTTTTTTTTACTCGTACGTGATTTTTCTGACTCTTGATATACAATATTTTCCCAACTTTAACATGCCCTCTTTTACTATTAATACATAATATTATTAGTCTTGTCTATAAACTTTCTTTGTGGTATTTTTTAAAGCATTTTCTTTCTATCGACGTAATCAAGCTCCCATACCGGATAGGGGTGGATTTTGCTACATGGCACCTAATTAACTGTAAAAGTTTCTCAATGAGAAGCGCGTAATGTTCGGCTCTGGTACAACAGATGTGTATTGTGGATGTGGGAGCTACAAGCACTCGGCGGGACGGCTCCCGCTCAAGACTTATGTTTGGTGCCGCAAAAAAAGTGAGAATTCCCGCTTGGAAATTAGGCCATGACCCGCTAGCTAATAAATCTTACATTCTTTTTTTATATAAATTAACTGCCACCGCTTTATTTATTAAACAAAGTTGGGAATCTCATCCGATGCAATCTCAAGAATGCAGTCTGGTGGAGATGATAGCCACTCCTACGAGCGCTCATCACCCATTCCCACCTTAGCTAACCTATCAGCGGCGGCATTTGCACAACGGCGAACCCACGAAACTCTAACAGAAACAAAATGCATCAGCATCGCCTTGACTTCTTCCACGATCGACCCCAGGGCGGAGAGGTTCATGTCCGGTCTGTTAAGCATCGAAACCACCCTTGCGGAGTCGCTCTCGAGATGAAGCCTTGACACACATGTTTTACTCGCCAGCTCGATTGCTTTCTTACATGCCAGAAGCTCCACCTTGTCCGGGTCAGCCACATTTCCCAGGAAATGGCACGAAGCTGCTCGGAATGCACCTATGTGATCTCGCAACACCACACCAGCGCCCCCCTTTTCCCGGTGTTTGGAAACCGATTCATCTGCATTGGCTTTGATCCAACCCGGCTCCGGCGGCTCCCATGCCTTTCTTTCCCTCGCCACCCGCGGGATCACCTCCTTCTTGTGGATCTCCTCCCACTCTTTCACATACGCAGCCACAGATAGTGATATTTCATGTGGCTCACCTATCTTCCGTCCATCTCTCACCTCATTTCGAGCAAGCCATAGAGAGTACACAGCTTGTACCATTACAGACTTCTCAAACTCTGGCGCCTGTGCGAACCATTCTAGCAACCAACTAGCCAACCTGCTCTGGGAGTCAAAGTTGCACGGTGGGATCGCCACCGAGACTCCCAATATCGAGCCAAGTCGCTTCCAGAAGCACATGGAGTGATGACACCCCCAAAATCTATGGTAACCAGATTCTTCACGTCCACACGCAGCACAGAACACACCGGCCATGATTCTGCGACGTAGAAGTTCAGCTCCCGTGGCCAGGCCATTCTTCATGAGCCTCCACATGTGAATTTTAGCTTTGCCTGGCGCCGATGTATCCCAAAGTGACATCCACCCCCTATGAGTCGCAACAGAAGAAGAAGGACCCGTCCGGCTTTGCTTTGCATCATTCAGCGCCATTCTCAGATGGTATGCCGATCTCACCGTAAAAACACCATCTTTTGTGAAGTTCCATGCCATATAGTCCTGCACACCCGGGCCACCTACAACGATCTGTTTTATGTCAGCAGCGTCGTCCATCGAGAACATCTCGTGTAGCTTGGCGTCATCCCATGTAGTGCTCGTATGGTCCAGAAGATGAGTCACCTTCACCACGCCTTGGGAATAAACTACGCCCAGTGGCAATAGCGATCCTTGGCGCGGGATCTATGGGTCATGGTGAATGTTCACTGTTGAACCATCTCCGATGCGCCATATAATACCTTCCCGCAACAGATCTCTCCCATGAGAATGCTCCGGAATGTGTATGATCCACCCGACGGGCAGGTGGCATTCATGATAGAAGTGTCACTGAAATAGCAAGCACGATGTACCCTGGCACAAAGAGAGTCCGGCACTTGGAGAATCCTCCATGCCCGCTTTGCTAATAACGCCTGGTTAAAAGCCTCAGGGTCACGGAAGCCCATACCACCGGTTCGTTTAGAATGGCACATCTTATCTCACGCGATCCAATGCACTTTCCTTTCACCATTCATTGCACTCCACCAGAATTTTGAGGGGATTGAAGTCAGGTTCCGGCACATCTTCTTTGAGAGGTGGAAACAACTCATGGTAAAAGTAGGAGTCGCCTGTAAGATAGATTTCACAAGTACTTCTCTTGCCTTCTTTGAAAGACCTTGTCACTTCCATCCAGTTACCTTACCCTTGGAGCACTCCGTGACATATCTGAACGTGCCATCTTTGGATCTCCCCACCACTGTTGGGAGTCCCAAATATCTCTCACTAAGAGCTTCTTGTTCAATGCCAGTAGTCTGCTTCAGGACATCTTTTTGCTGCTGCCCACATCCTTTTCCAAAGAAAATAGACGACTTTTGAAGGTTAACTTTCTGCCCTGATGCTGCCTCATATCTGACCAGGATGGTCTTCAACACTTGAACATTATCCGGAGTGCCCTGCATAAACATAATACTATCATCTGCAAACAAGAGGTGTGTGACTTGGGGGGCCAGTGCTCCTAAAACCCACCCCTTTAATACTGCCCTCTTCCTGAGCTTTCTTCAACATGGCTGAAAACCCCTCGACAGAGAACAAGAATAAATACGGGGATAGTGGGTCACCTTGTCTAAGGCCCCTCGAGGGAACAAAACCTCTGGAGAGACCACCATTCAGTTTCACCGTTAATTTGGCTGAGGTCACACACCTCATCACCATCGTGATCCAACCCGCCGCAAAACCAAACTTGGCCAACATCTGTTCAAGGAAAACCCACTCAACTATGTCATACGCCTTAGTCATGTCCAACTTTACAGCACACAAAGGTTTCTTCCGTTTATGTGTTCTGATCGCGTGTACACACTCATATGCCGCAAGGACATTATCCGTGATGAGTCTCCGCGGTACAAACGCACTCTGTTCCTTGGAGATAAGCACCGGAAGAATTACCTTTAATCTGTTCGCAAGCACCTTTGCAGCGATTTGTACAAGACATTACACAGACTGATAGGTCGAAACTGCGAGAGCAACTCTGGTGAGTTAACTTTCGAAATCATCACAATCATGGTGGCATTGAAGGACTCCGGCGCGGCCACACCCTCTAAGAAATCCCGGACCGCACGACAGACGTCTCCTCTCACCATCGGTCAGTGCCTTTGGTAGAATAGCGCGGGCAGTCCGTCCGGGCCCGGGGCCTTCGTCGGACCCATCTGGAATAGAGCCCCCTCGATCTCCTCATCGGTCACCCTTACCGTAAGCTTCATGTTCATCTCTTCTGAGACCGCCGGGGTGATGTTGTCCAGGAGCTCTTGCACGCCAGCCGAGCCCTCCGACGTGAATAGTAGCTCATAGAAAGCTGCGGCCATCTCCCTCATCTCTGTGTCCACCATGCATCTCGTTCCATCATCCCGCCGCAGCGCACGTACCGTGTTTTTCCTCTTCCTATGGGAGGCCCGAACCTGAAAGTACTTCATGTTCTGGTCTCCTCCTTAAGCCAATCCATGCGAGATCTTTGCCTGTAGTAAATCTCCTCCCTCGCATATATCTCCCTGAGCTGTCCCTCTAGGTCACGCACCTCCAGTGAGGAGCCCGAACCCAGAGCTCTCGTCTTCGCCTCTTCAAGCTGGCCTTTTAGTCGGGAGATTTGTTTTCTAATGGATCCGAAGACAACACGACTCCATCTCCGCATATTGCTTGACACCCGGTGGATTTTGTCCCAGACTGCAGCTATGCCCGAGGATCCCGAGTTCGCCGTCGCCCAAGCCTCCGTTACCATACGTTCATAGTCATCATGCTTTGTCCATGCCTCCTCGAAGCGGAAAGAGCTCACCCCTCTCTGTCTCTGTGTTGGAGCAGTCTCCAACACGCGCACAAGAAGCGCTAAGTGATCTGACTCCTCGGTTATTAAGTGTTCAACATGGGTCTCCGGAAACATCTCCAAAAAAGCATCATTACATGTTGCAGGGTCAAGCCGTACCTGCACGTTTGCATCACCATCTCTCCTGTTATCTCATGTATATCTGTATCCGGAGAACCCTAGGTCAGCCAAGCCACAAGCCGCTAAACAGTCTCTGAAATCTTCCATCTGAGAGGAACTTCTGAAATTGCCGCCTTGCTGGTCAGATTGGAACATGGCCTCATTAAAGTCTCCCGCACACAACCAAGGGAGGCTGTCCTGTGTCCGCAAGTATCTTAATGCATCCCATGATTTATTCCTTTTCTCATTATCTGGCTCCCCGTAGAATCCAGTGATTCTAAAGGTTTTACTTTCCAGCACCACTTCAGCATCAAGAAAATATTGGCACCATGGCCGAATCGTCACCTGCACATGCTCCCTCCACCATAGGGCAAGACCACCACTTTTGCCTACACAACTCACCGCCACACCACTCCTAAAACCCAAACTCCATATCAGTTTCTCCATAGCCCTTGCACTCTTTTTTGTTTCACTCAAGAACACCACCGCTGGGTTGTGGGGCCTAACCAGGTCACGAAGTTCGCCGACTTCCGAGTCCAACCCCAAGCCTCGACAGTTCCAGGCCAGCATATTCATTGCTCCCGGTGGCCCCGGCCCTCGGGTCCGCCGATCTACGTTTGTTCTCAGAGATGCGCTCAAACACCGAGGATGTTTTTTGCCTCGTATCGCGAATGAAAACATCTGTATTGCCCCTCCTGCCCAGGTCACCCTTCGGCACCCACGCTTGCCTTGGCCTCCTCTTCCCCCCAACATGTTCATACCTATCCCTAACATCCTCACTCTGGTTTTTATTAGAATCCACCCGGCGCTTCCTTACGTAGCGACCACGAGATCGCCCATGCAAGCCATGCATATCGGGTTGGCCCGGTGGCCTAACCCGACCCGCATCCTCCTCACGCCCATGACCCGGAGACTTATCTTTCCCTTTCCTTCTTCTTTCTGCCTCCCAGCTATCATCCTGATGTCGCTGAGACTGCTGGCCTATCAGCTTCGTCCTGAGGGCATTCTCACGCCGAGCTTCCAAGTTCTCCCGAAGATCGTGGCCTCTCGCCGAGTCACGCCTGTTCCTGTCCTTACCCGGGTTGTCCACCTCTTCACCTCGCTTCCCATGCTTATCGCCAGTGCGATTCTCAGAAGAACAGGAGAAATCCTCACCCAGGCTCCTCTTAGTGGGCATATCCCTCACCCTCGAGTACTCATGTCTCCTATCATGTGCTTCACCAACTCTGGAACTACCCATGTTGTTGCCACCGCTAGCTGCTCCACTAGCTGAGCCTTCCTTGCTTGTAGCGTTTCTCCAGGATCCGACCTCAGCCAGCTGCCCCATTGTGCCATCGGTTCCACGGGAGGATTGCACACCCCGTTGACATGAACCAGCAAGCCACAGTCACAACAAAAGTGAGGGATCTTCTCATATGAAAAATCAAACCAAGTCCTCTCCTCATCACCACATGTTTTCTTCAGAAAGAAACCTCTAACAAGTGGCTCAAACACAGAAATTTTAGCTCGGACCCTGAGTTGGTGAAAGGATCGAGAAGAGGTGTCTAGAGGGGGGGTGATTAGACACTAAGTGCCAAAAGTTGTAGTTTTTAATATTCTTAAGTTTAAGTGGAGTTTAAGCACAAGTTTAACAAACACAATACATATCAAGCAAGCATGCAATGAGTATATGAGCAGCGGAAAGTAAAGCATGCAACTTGCAAGAATGTAAAGAGAAGGGTTTGGAGTATTCAAACGCAATTGGTGTAGGGGAACGTAGTAATTTCAAAAAAATTCCTACGCACACGCAAGATCATGGTGATGCATAGCAACGAGAGGGGAGAGTGTTGTCTACGTACCCTTGTAGACCGAAGCGGAAGCGTTGACGCAACGTAGAGGAAGTAGTCGTACGTCTTCCCGATCCGACCGATCCAAGCACCGTTACTCCGGCACCTCCGAGTTCTTGGCACACGTTCAGCTCGATGACGTTCCCCGGGCTCCGATCCAGCAAAGCTTCGGGGAAGTGTTCCGTCAGCACGACGGCGTGGTGACAATCTTGATGTTCTACCGGCGCAGGGCTTCGCCTAAGCACTGCAACGATATATTCGAGGTGGAATATGGTGGAGGGGGGCACCACACACGACTAAGGAACGATCACGAAGATCAACTTGTGTGTCCATGGGGTGCCCCCTGCCCCCGTATATAAAGGAGCAAGGGAGGGAGGAGGCCGGCCCTAGGTTTGGGCGCGCCAGGGGAGTCCTACTCCCACCGGGAGTAGGATTCCACCTTTCCTAGTCCAACTAGGTCAAGGGGGGAAAGAGGGGAAGAGGGGAAGGAAGGGAGAGAGGGGCCGCGCCCCAAACCCCTTGTCCAATTCGGACTGGGCTTGGGAGGGGCGCGCGCCACCTCCTGGTCCTTCCCACTAAGGCCCATCAAGGCCCATTGCTTCTTCCTCGTATTCCCGTAACTCCCCGGTACCTCCGAAAATACCCGAACCACTCAGAACCCTTCCGATGTCCGAATATAGTCGTCCAATATATCGATTTTTACGTCTCGACCATTTCGAGACTCCTCGTCATGTCCCCGATCTCATCCGGGACTCCGAACTCCTTCGGTACATCAAAACTCATAAACTCATAATATAACTGTCATCGAAACCTTAAGCGTGCGGACCCTACGGTTCGAGAACAATGTAGACATGACCGAGACACGTCTCCGGTCAATAACCAATAGCGGGACCTGGATGCCCATATTGGCTCCTACATATTCTACGAAGATCTTTATCGGTCAAACCGCATAACAACATACGTAGTTCCCTTTGTCATCGGTATGTTACTTGCCCGAGATTTGATCGTCGGTATCCAATACCTAGTTCAATCTCGTTACCGGCAAGTCTCTTTACTCGTTCTGTAATACATCATCTCGCAACTAACTCATTAGTTGCAATGCTTGCAAGGCTTAAGTGATGTGCATTACCGAGAGGGCCCAGAGATACCTCTCCGACAATTGGAGTGACAAATCCTAATCTCAAAATACGCCAACCCAACATCTACCTTTGGAGACACCTGTAGTACTCCTTTATAATCACCCAGTTACGTTGTGACGTTTGGTAGCACCCAAAGTGTTCCTCCGGCAAACGGGAGTTGCATAATCTCATAGTCAAAGGAACATGTATAAGTCATGGATAAAAGCAACAGCAACATACTAAACGATCGGGTGCTATGCTAATGGAATGGGTCATGTCAATCAGATCATTCAACTAATGATGTGACCTTGTTAATCAAATGACAACTCCTTTGTCCATGGTTAGGAAACTTAACCATCTTTGATTAACAAGCTAGTCAAGTAGAGGCATACTAGTGACACTCTGTTTGTCTATGTATCCACACATGTATTATGTTTCCAGTTAATACAATTCTAGCATGAATAATAAACATTTATCATGATATGTAAGGAAATAAATAATAACTTTATTATTGCCTCTAGGGCATATTTCCTTCAATTGGAGACACGGATGTTTTTGTCGTGGTTCCGATAGGTGGTGCTATCGTACATCCACGTTGATGGAGACTTCAACCCACGAAGGGTAACGGTTGCGCGAGTCCACGGAGGGCTCCACCCACGAAGGGTCCACGAAGAAGCAACCTTGTCTATTCCATCACGGTCGTCGCCCACGAAGGACTTGCCTCACTAGCAGTAGATCTTCATGAAGTAGGCGATCTCCTTGCCCTTACAAACTCCTTGGTCAACTCCACAATCTTGTTGGAGGCTCCCAAGTGACACCTAGCCAATCTAGGAGACACCACTCTCCAAGAAGTAACAAATGGTGTGTTGATGATGAACTCTTTGCTCTTGTGCTTCAAATGATAGTCTCCCCAACACTCAACTCTCTCTCACGGGATTTGGATTTGGTGGAAAAAAGATTTGAGTGGAAAGCAACTTGGGGAAGGCTAGAGATCAAAATTCATATGGTAGGAATGGAATATCTTGACCTCAACACAAGTGTAGGTGGTTCTCTCTCAGAAAATGTGTATTGGAAGTGTAGGCATGTTCTGATGGCTCTCTCCACGAATGAAGAGTGGGTGGAAGGGTATATATAGCCTCCACACAAAATCTAACCGTTACACACAATTTGCCAAACTCGGTGGGACCGAATGGTTAAACTCGGTCGGACCGATTCAGCAAACCTAGTGACTGTTAGGATTTTCGGTGGGACTGAGATGCAACTCGGTAGGACCAATATGGTTAGGGTTAGGGCATAACGTAATCTCGGTGTGACCGATTACACAAACTCGATGGGACCGATTTTGGCAATAAGCTAACCAGAGAGTTGGTCAGGCAAACTCGGTGAGAACGATTACACAAACTCGGTGGGACCGATTTTGGTAATAAGCTAACCAGAGGGTTTGCATTGTAATATCGGTAGTACCGATTGCTCAAACTCGGTGAGACCGATTTTGGTAATGGACATACACAGAGAGATTACAATCCCATCTCGGTGAGACCGAGATCCCTATCGGTGAAACCAATTTGCTAGGGTTTGTGGCAGTGGCTATGACATATGAAACTCGGTGGCGCCGGATAGATAGAATCGGTGGGGCCGAGTTTGACTTTTGGTTTAGGTCATATGTGGATGTGGGAAAGTAGTTGAGGGTTTTGGAGCATATCACTAAGCACTTTGAGCAAGCAAGCCATTAAGCAACACCTCATTCCCTCTTGATAGTATTGGCTTTTCCTATAGACTCAATGTGATCTTGGATCACTAAAATAGAAAATGTAGAGTCTTGATCTTGAAGCTTGAGCCAATCCTTTGTCCTTAGCATCTTGAAGGGGTTCCACATCCTCTAGTCCATGCCACTCCATTGTTGAACTTATCTGAAACATACTAGGTAAAAGTGTTAGTCCAACAAGAGATATGTTGACATTAATTACCAAAACCACCCAGGGAGCACTTGTGCTTTCAGTTGGTTCCCACGTGCCACACATTCTCTGTCAACATCAACTTTCACAATTTCCCCAAGCCAGTTCCCGAGCGCCCTACCAAAAGCTTCAATCCTCTTATCAGGGGGTAGGTCAGTTACTCTAACCCAGACATCAATTTTATCAAAAATCATCTCCGAGGGCCTCGTATCTCCTTCATAGTCCTTCATCATCAGAGTCGCAAAATCATATTGCCACGAACCATTGTTAAGGACATGTCTCCAGTCACCTTCGCTGCCAAACTGCACAGAGATGATTTTTGGTCCAATCTCCCTGAACTTTTCTTCACGGTGCAGACCCCATGCCCGGGGCATAGTATTCTCAAGAGTGGACATCTTGAGCGGACGTGGAGAACAAACCTTGCCAACTGCTGCCCATCTATGGCGTTTCTGCCCGGCCGGTATCGGATCGTCAAAGACAAAACCTTCCACTTCCTTATCCATAAGAACCATACCTCCGAGTCTCGCCGAAAGGCTCGCCGACGGGTCCGGTGTTTTGCTCTCCATAGGAGATTTTGACTCTCCCTTACTAGCAGATCCGCCCACCCTCCTAACCGGTGGTGTCGCCATCAACTTGGCGGGGGTCGCCTTGAGTTCATCGGAGTTGCCGTCGACGTCTTCCCATCTGCACTTCCCGCCATCAGCGCCGCTGCAGGGCAGGCTTGCAGTCTCGCCAACCCGTGCCTAGGGGAGCATCGTCGCTACCCTAGATCACTGCCGGAATCTCACCACCCCCGACTTCGAAACCCTAACCCTAGCACAGCCGCGCGGTCGCCTCGCGATCGCCATCTATCGCCTCAGAGCGTTGGAACGTGGTGGACCCTCGTACGTATCTCGTTGGTTGCATCTACCTTAAATCTTATATTCTTAATAAGTTGATCCCCACTACTATCAATTCTGTCAACATGTGCGATGTCCACATCATCATCATCATACCATCTCATCATTTAGTTTGCAGCCCCACTACATCAGTAGCATGCTGAAGGAAATATGCCCTAGAGGCAATAATAAAGTTATTATTTATTTCCTTATTTCATGATAAATGTTTATTATTCATGATAGAATTGTATTAACTGGAAACATGATACATGTGCGAATACATAGACAAACAGAGTGTCACTACTATGCCTCTACTTCACTAGCTCGTTGATCAAAGATGGTTATGTTTCCTAGCCATAGACATGAGTTGTCATTTGATTAACGGGATCACATCATTAGGAGAATGATGTGATTGACATGACCCATTCCGTTAGCTTAGCACACGATCGTTTAGTATGTTGCTATTGCTTTCTTCATGACTTATACATGTTCCTATGACTATGAGATTATGCAACTCCCGTTTACCAGAGGAACACTTTGTGTGCTACCAAACGTCACAACGTAACTGGGTGATCATAAAGGTGCTCTACAGGTGTCTGCAAAGGTACTTGTTGGGTTGGCGTATTTCGAGATTAGGATTCGTCACTCCGATTGTCGGAGAGGTATCTCTGGGCCCTCTCGGTAATGCACATCACTTTAGCCTTGCAAGCATTGCAACTAATGAGATAGTTGCAGGATGATGTATTACGAAATGAGTAAAGAGACTTGCCGGTAACGATATTGAACTAGGTATTGAGATACCGACGATCAAATCTCGGACAAGTAACATACCGATGACAAAGGGAACAGCATATGTTGTTATGCAGTTTGACCGATAAAGATCTTCGTAGAATATGTGGGAGCCAATATGAGCATCCAGGTTCCACTATTGGTTATTGACCGGAGACATGTCTCGGTCATGTCTACATAGTTCTCGAACCCGTAGGGTCCGCACGCTTAAAGTTTCGACGGCAGTTATATTATGAATTTATGAGTTTTGATGTACCGAAGGAGTTCGGAGTCCCGGATAAGATCGAGGACATGAAGAGGAGTCTCGAAATGGTAGAGACGTAAAGATCGATATATTGGACGACTATATTCGGACATCGAAAAGGTTACGAGTGATTCGGGTATTTATCGGAGTACCGGAGAGTTACGGGAATTCGCCGGGGAGTATATGGGCCTTATTGGGCCATACGGGAATAGAGGAGAGAGGCCAAAAGGAAGGAGGCGCGCGCCCCCCCTCTGGTCCGAATTGGACAAGGGGTGTAGCCCCCTTTTCCTTCTTCCTCTCCCCCTCTTTCCTTCTCTCCCTACTCTAACAAGGAAAGGAGGAGTCCTACTCCCGGTGGGAGTAGGACTCCCCCTTGGTGCGCCCTCCTCCTAGGCCGGCCGCCTCCCCCCTTGCTCCTTTATATACGGGGGCAGGGGGCACCCCATAAACACAACAATTGATCATTGATCTCTTAGCCGTGTGCGGTGCCCCCCTCCACCATATTCCACCTCGATATTACTGTAGCGGTGCTTAGGCAAAGCCGTGCGTCGGTAGAACATCAACATCGTCACCACGCCGTCGTGCTGACGAAACTCTCCCTCAACACTCGGCTGGATCGGAGTTCGAGGGACGTCATCGGGCTGAACGTGTGTAGAACTCGGAGGTGCCGTGCTTTCGGTACTTGGATCGGTTGGACCGTGAAGACGTACGACTACATCAACCGTGTTGATATAACGCTTCTGCTTACAGTCTACAAGGGTACGTAGACAACACTCTCCCCTCTCGTTGCTATGCATCACCATGATCTTGCGTGTGCGTAGGAATTTTTCTGAAATTACTATGTTCCCCAACAGTGGCATTCGAGCCTGGTTTTATGCGTAGATGTCATATGCATGAGTAGAACACAAGTGAGTTGTGGGCGATATAAGTCATACTGCTTACCAGCATGTCATACTTTGGTTCGGCGGTATTGTTGGATGAAGCGGCCCGGAACGACATTACGCGTACGCTTACGCGAGACTGGTTCTACCGACGTGCTTTGCACACAGGTGGCTGGCGGGTGTCAGTTTCTCCAACTTTAGTTGAACCGAGTGTGGCTACGACCGGTCCTTGCGAAGGTTAAAACAGCACCAACTTGACAAACTATCATTGTGAAAATTTTGATGCGTAAGTCAGAACGGTTCTTGCTCAGCCCGTAGCAGCCACATAAAACTTGCAACAACAAAGTAGAGGACGTCTAACTTGTTTTTGCAGGGCATGTTGTGATGTGATATGGTCAAGACGTGATGAGATATAAGTTGTTGTATGAGATTATCATGTTTTGTTGAAGTTATCGGCAACTGGCAGAAGCCTTATGGTTGTCTCTTTATTGCATAAGATGCAAGCGCCAAATAATTGCTTTACTTTATCGCTATGCGATAGCAATAGTTGCAAGAGCAATAGTTGGCGAGACGACCATGTGACGACACATTGATATAGATCAAGATGATGGAGATCATGGTGTCATGCCGGTGACGATAAAGATCATGACGGTACTTTGGAGATGGAGATCAAAGGCGCAAGATGATCATGGCCATATCATGTCACATATTTTGATTGCATATGATGTTTATCTTTTATACATCTTATCTTGCTTTGATTGATGGTAGCATTATAAGATGATCCCTCACTAAATTATCAAAGTATAAGTGTTCTCCCTGAGTATGCACCGTTGCGAAAGTTCTTCGTGCTGAGACACCACGTGATGATCGGGTGTGATAGGCTCTATGTTCAAATACAACGGGTGCAAAACAGTTGCACACGCGGAATACTCAGGTTAAACTTGACGAGCCTAGCATATAACAGATATGGCCCCAGAACATGGAGACCGAAAGGTCGAGCGTGAATCATATAGTAGATATGATCAACATAGTGATGTTCACCATTGAAACTACTCCATCTCACGTGATGATCAGACATGGTTTAGTTGATTTGGATCACGTGATCACTTAGAGGATTAGAGGGATGTCTATCTAAGTGGGAGTTCTTAAGTAATATGATTAATTGAACTTTAATTTATCATGAACTTAGTCCTGGTAGTATTAGCATATCTATGTTGTAGATCAATAGCTCGCGTTTAGCTCCCCTGTTTTATTTTTGATATGTTCCTAGAGAAAACTGAGTTGAAAGATGTTAGTAGCAATGATGCGGATTGGATCCATGATTGAGGACTATCCTCATTGCTGCACAGAAGAATTATGTCCTTGATGCACCGCTAGGTGACAGACCTATTGCAGGAGCAGATGCAGACGTTATAAACGTTTGGCTAGCTCAATATGATGACTACTTGATAGTTTAGTGCACCGTGCTTAACGGCTTAGAATCGGGACTTCAAAGACGTTTTGAACGTCACGGACCATATGAGATGTTCTAGGAGTTGAAGTTAATATTTAAAGCAAATACCCGAGTTGAGAGATATGAAGTCTCCAACAATTTCTACAGCTAAAAGATGGAGGAGAATAGCTCAAGCAGTGAGCATGTGCTCAGATTGTCTGGGTACTACAATCGCTTGAATCAAGTGGGAGTTGATCTTCCAGATAAGATAGTGATTGACAGAATTCTCTAGTCACCATCACCAAGTTAGCAGAACTTCGTGATGAACTATAATATGCAAGGGATGACGAAAGTAATTCCCAAGCTCTTCGTGATGCTGAAATCGACGAAGGTAGAAATCAAGAAAAACATCAAGTGTTGATGGTTAACAAGACCACTAGTTTCAAGAAAAAGGCAAAGGGAAGAAGGGGAACTTCAAGAAGAACGGCAAGCAAGTTGCTGCTCAAGTGAAGAATCCCAAGTCTGGTCCTAAGCCTAAGAATAAGTGCTTATACTTCAAAGGGACTGGTCACTGGAAGCGGAACTGCCCCAAGTATTTGGCGGATAAGAAGGATGGCAAAGTGAACAAAGGTATATTTAATATACAAATTATTAATGTGTATTTTACTAGTGTTCGTAGCAACCCCTCGGTATTTGATACTGGTTCAGTTTCTAAGAATAGTAACTCGAAACGGGAGTTGCAGAATGAACAGAGACTAGTTAAGGGTGAAGTGACGATGTGTGTTGGAAGTGGTTCCAAGATTGATATGATCATCATCGCACACTCCCTATAATTTCGGGATTAGTGCTGAACCTAAATAAGTGTTATTTGGTGTTTGCGTTGAGCATGAATATGATTTGATCATGTTTATTGCAATACGGTTATTCATTTAAGTAAGAGAATAAATTGTTGTTCTATTTACATGAATAAAACCTTATATGGTTACACACCCAATGAAAATGGTTCGTTGGATCTCGATCGTAGTGATACACATATTCATAATATTGAAACCAAAAGATGCAAAGTTAATAATGATAGTGCAACTTATTTGTGGCACTGCCGTTTAGGTCATATTGGTGTAAAGCGCATGAAGAAACTCCATGCTGATGGGCTTTTGGAATCACTTGAAGCTTGCGAACCATGCCTCATGGGCAAGATGACTAAGACTCCGTTCTCCGGAACAACGGAGCGAGCAACTGACTTATTGGAAATAATACATACTGATGTATGCGATCCAATGAGTGTTAACGCTCGCGGCGGGTATCGTTATTTTCTGACCTTCACAGATGATTTGAGCATATATGGGTATATCTACTTGATGAAACATAAAACTGAAACATTTGAAAAGTTCAAAGAATTTCAGAGTGAAGTGGAAAATCATTGTGACAAGAAAATAAAGTTTCTACGATCAGATCGCGGAGACAAATATTTGAGTTACGAGTTTGGTCTTCAATTAAAACAATGTGGAATAGTTTCACTACTCACGCCACCTGGAACACCACAGCATAATGGTGTGTCCGAATGTCATAACCATACTTTATTGGATATAGTGCAATCTATGATGTTTCTTACCGATTTACCACTATCATTTTGGGGTTATGCATTAGAGACAACTGCATTCACGTTAAAGGGGCACCATCTAAATTCTGTTGAGACGACACCGTATGAACTATGGTTTGGCAAGAAACCAAAGTTGTCGTTTCTTAAAGTTTGGGACTGCGATGCTTATGTGAAAAAGTTTCAACCTGATAAGCTCGAACCCAAATCGAAGAAATGTGTCTTCATAGGATACCCAAAGGAGACTGTTGGGTACACCTTCTATCATAGATCCGAAGGCAAGACTTTTGTTGCTAAATTCGGTGTTTTTCTAGAGAAGGAGTTTCTCTCTAAAGAAGTGAGTGGGAGGAAAGTAGAACTTGATGAGGTAACTGTACCTACTCCCTTATTGAAAAGTAGTTCGTCACAGAAATCTGTTCCTGTGACTGCTACACCAACTAGTGAGAAAGCTAATGATGATGATCATGTAACTTCAGATCAAGTTACTACAAAACCTCATAGGTAAACCAGAGTAAGATCCGCACCAGAGTGGTACGGTAATCCTGTTCTAGAGGTCATGTTACTTGACCATGACAAACCTACGAACTATGAGGAAGCGATAATGAGCCCGGATTCCGCAAAATGGCTTGAGGCCATGAAATCTGAGAAGGGGTCCATGTATGAGAACAAAGTATGGACTTTGATTGACTTGCCCAATGATCGGCGAGCCATTGAGATTAAATGGATCTTCAAGAGGAAGACGGACGCTGATAGTAGTGTTACTATCTACAAAGCTAGAATTGTCGCAAAAGGTTTTCGACAAGTTCAAGGTGTTGACTATGATGAGAGTTTCTCACTCGTATCTATGCTTAAATTTGTCCAAATCATGTCAGCAATTGCCGCATTTTATGAAATCTGGCAAATGGATAAACAAAACTGCATTCCTTAATGGATTTATTAAAGAAGAGTTGTATATGATACAACCGGAAGGTTTTGTCAAATCTAAAAGGTGCTAACAAAATATGCAAGCTCCAGCGATCCATCTATGGACTGGTACAAGCATCTCGGAGTAGGAATATACGCTTTGATAAGTTGATCAAAGCATATAGTTTTATACAGACTTGTGGTGAAGCCTGTATTTACAAGAAAGTGAGTGGGAGCACTACATCATTTCTGATAAGTATATGTGAATGACATATTGTTGATCGGAGATAATGTAGAATTATTCTGCAAAACATAAAGGAGTGTTCGAAAGGAGTTTTTCAAAGAAATACCTCGGTGAAGCTGCTTATATATTGAGCATCAAGATCTATAGAGATAGATCAAGACGCTTGATAAGTTTTTTCAATAAGTACATACCTTGACAAGATTTTGAAGTAGTTCAAAATGGAACAGTCAAAGAAAGAGTTCTTGCATGTGTTACAAGGTGTGAAATTGAGTAAGACTCAAAGCCTGACCACGGCAGAAGATAGAAAGAGAATGAAAGTCATTCCCTATGCCTCAGCCATAGGTTCTATAAAGTATGTCATGCTGTGTACCAGATCTATTGTATACCCTACACTGATTTTGGCAAGGGAGTACAATAGTGATCTAGGAGTAGATCACTGGACAGCGGTCAAAATTATCCTTAGTGGAATAAGGATATGTTTCTCGATTATGGAGGTGACAAAAGGTTCGTCGTAAAGAGTTACGTCGATGCAAGTTTTGACACAGATTTGGATGACTCTAAGTCTCGATCTAGCTACATATTGAAAGTGGGAGAAATTAGCTAGAGTAGCTCCGTGCAGAGCATTGTTGTCATAGAAATTTGCAAAATACATACGGATCTATATGTGGCAGACCCGTTGACTAAATTTCTCTCACAAGCAAAACATGATCACACCGTAGTACTCTTCGGGTGTTAATCACATAGCGATGTGAACTAGATTATCAACTCTAGTAAACCCTTTGGGTGTTGGTCACATGACGATGTGAACTATGGGTGTTAATCACATGGTGATGTGAACTATTGCTGTTAAAACACATGGTGATGTGAACTAGATTATTGACTCTAGTGCAAGTGGGAGACTGAAGGAAATATGACCTAGAGGCAATAATAAAGTTATTATTTATTTCCTTATTTCATGATAAATGTTTATTATTCATGATAGAATTGTATTAACTGGAAACATGATACATGTGTGAATACATAGACAACCAGAGTGTCACTACTATGCCTCTACTTCACTAGCTCGTTGATCAAAGATGGTTATGTTTCCTAGCCATAGACATGAGTTGTCATTTGATTAACGGGATCACATCATTAGGAGAATGATGTGATTGACATGACCCATTCCGTTATCTTAGCACACGATCGTTTAGTATGTTGCTATTGCTTTCTTCATGACTTATACATGTTCCTATGACTATGAGATTATGCAACTCCCGTTTACCAGAGGAACACTTTGTGTGCTACCAAACGTCACAAGTAACTGGGTGATCATAAAGGTGCTCTACAGGTGTCTGCAAAGGTACTTGTTGGGTTGGCGTATTTCGAGATTATGATTTGTCACTCCGATTGTCAGAGAGGTGTCTCTGGGCCCTCTCGCTAATGCACATCACTTAAGCCTTGCAAGCATTGCAACTAATGAGATAGTTGCAGGATGATGTACTACAAAATGAGTAAAGAGACTTGCCGGTAACGAGATTGAACTAGGTATTGAGATACCGACGATCGAATCTTGGACAAGTAACATACCAATGACAAAGGGAACAACGTATGTTGTTATGCGGTTTGACCGATAAAGATCTTTGTAGAATATGTGGGAGCCAATATGAGCATCCAGGTTCCGCTATTGGTTATTGACCGGAGACGTGTCTCATTCATGTCTACATAGTTCTCGAACCCGTAGGGTCCGCACGCTTAAAGTTTCGATGGCAGTTATATTATGAGTTTATGAGTTTTGATGTACCGAAGGAGTTCGGAGTCCCGGATGAGATCGGGGACATGACGAGGAGTCTCGAAATGGTCGAGACGTAAAGATCGATATATTGGACGACTATATTCGGACATCGGAAAGGTTCCGAGTGATTCGGGTATTTATCGGAGTACCGGAGAGTTACGGGAATTCGCCGGGGAGTATATGGGCCTTATTGGGCCATACGGGAATAGAGGAGAGAGGCCAAAAGGAAGGAGGCGCGCGCCCCCCCTCTGGTCCGAATTGGCAAGGGGTGCAGCCCCCTTTTCCTTCTTCCTCTCCCCCTCTTTCCTTCTCTCCTACTCCAACAAGGAAAGGAGGAGTCATACTCCCGGTGGGAGTAGGACTCCTCCTTGGTGCGCTCTCCTCCTAGGCCGGCCGCCTCCCCCCTTGCTCCTTTATATACGGGGGCAGGGGGCACCCCATAGACACAACAATTGATCATTGATCTTAGCCGTGTGCGGTGCCCCCCTTCACCATATTCCATCTCGATATTACTGTAGCGGTGCTTAGGCGAAGCCCTACGTCGGTAGAACATCAACATCGTCACCACGCCGTCGTGCTGACGAAACTCTCCCTCAACACTCGGCTGGATCGGAGTTCGAGGGACGTCATCGAGCTGAACGTGTGCAGAACTCGGAGGTGCCGTGCTTTCGGTACTTGGATCGGTCGGACCGTGAAGACGTACGACTACATCAACCGTGTTGATATAACGCTTCTGCTTACGGTCTATAAGGGTACGTAGACAACACTCTCCCCTCTCGTTGCTATGCATCACCATGATCTTGCGTGTGCATAGGATTTTTTTTTGAAATTACTACGTTCCCCAACACATGCCAGCTCCGCCTTTTTTTCACGAATCATGTGATTAAACTCCGGTAATTAAATGAAGCGGGTATGTTCCGTCTTCCACAATAGATGTACCGGTGTAAGAACTAATAAACGGTCTACAAGGGTACGTAGACAACACTCTCCCCTCTCGTTGCTATGCATCACCATGATCTTGCGTGTGCGTAGGATTTTTTTTGAAATTACTACGTTCCCCAACACATGCCACCTCCGCCTTTTTGTTCACGAATCATGTGATTAAACTCCGGTAATTAATTGAAGCGGGTATGTTCCGTCTTCCACAATAGATGTACCGGTGTAAGATCTAATAAAAGAAGCCCATTGGTCAACTTCATATCTATATTACTTTTCCGTATGTATCCTGGCAGAGTAGGCGACGCCCTCAACCCCCACCTACGCACCACCGAATGACGCCCTACAACCCAGCCAACCAGCCCTCCGGCATTCAGCCAAGGTAGCCCCAGCAAGATTTCCGGCGGCGATGGCCGGCAGGGTAAGGGAAGGGTCCGGGCTATCCATTCCGGCAGGACGAACGGTCATCGATGGCGGCACAAGGGTGGGAGAAGGAGAGGCACCGTTTAATCGGTTGTGGCCAGAGTGGGTATATTTAGGGAGATTTGGGGATATTGAGTTGGAGTAAATTTTTTACTCCACTATGCCGGTTAGCGGATTGGCTAGGTGCTTCGTAAGGAAGTATAACAGAGTATTTACTCCCTTATGGCTTTTTAGGAAATCGGTTAGAAATGCCCTAAGATCATTTATTAGTACACAAATAATAGCGGTACTGGCCCCGTTCGTCCTTCCTGTTCGACACAACATCGTCAGATCACTCTAGGGAAAAAAAATCTACTTCCTCAGTTTCCTAAATACTCTCTCTGTTCTTAAATATTTATCTTTATAGAGATTTTAACAAATGACTACATACGAAGCAAAATGAGTGAATCTACACTTTAAAATCCATATGTGTTAATCCATTTAAAATCTCTAAAATGACAAATATTTAGGAACGAAGGGAGTGTCTTTTTAGAGATTCCAATGCGGACTATCTATGGAGCAAAATGAGTGAATCTAGACTCTAAAATATGTACAATGGTACAGATTGGAGGTTGTAGATCTGGAGTGAACAATGCGTGACGTCCTTGGGTGAGAGCATGCATGCTCATTCTTTGAACACGGTGACAGGGCGAAATGCAGCCGGGCGATACTCTACTCCCACGACAAACAAATCATATGGCCACGGATACTCGCAACACAGTTCTAATATGCACGTTCCAACAACTCATTAGCGAGGACTATCAGCAAAACACAGGCATCCTAGATCCATCTACATTTGTAACAGCCAACAGTTGGGAAGTTGACACGATTACATGGCTACAAGGTTCCTGCCGAGGCCACTGTTTTTCCCAGGTAAAGCGACAGTACGCACGGAATGATCTGCGGAGATCTTCTATAGCATCTATCTATCCTCAGAAGCAACAAACCAAGTACGTCCGCACAGCAAAAACTACTCGCCACACTATCATTTTGCTGTCGGTCAAGGGCGTCTTGCCTTCAGAGGAGAAGACAGTTCGTGTTGAAGCACACAACTTTACAAGTGCTCAATCTTCGTGGACAGACGAGTAATCCTGGGAGGGAGTAGTCGGGATGGTACTTGACTTGTTGACAAGGGCCTTGCACCGAGCGTCCATGAAGCCTTTTCACCTGACAACATATGCAACTTAAAGGTCAGATGCTTATCAGGAAGCCAACTGCAATGTAGAGTGGGAGTGCAGCACCACGTGTGTAGAAACCTCAATCATACAGCTCAGACAAGGATTGCCCTGCTTTGAGATAGAGGCCCATCAAATGTGAATGACAACTTCACTTAGAAAAAATAGCATCAACCACTAGGCTTAGTTTCAACACCTCAAAACAGACAGCATAAGAAACCCATCCCCGTACTTCGAATAACTTAGCATGTCTTTATTGCATCTACCTCAACAGTTTCCAGGCTTTCCTCTGTATTTCTGCCCATGTGGCCATGTAGGCAGAACTACTCAACAATCCCATCAGGGCATACTGAATGCCCATGGAAAATTAGACATGATGAAACTATCCTAGTTCCAGTGTTGAGATACCTATTGTTTTTCATCATTCTGATCAAGTTACCACAGCCCATGCAGCCCTTTGTACCTAAGCATCTTCATCTAAATGTTCCAGATCTGACTGTAAGAGAAGAGCTAGAAATTATACATCGGTATGGGACGTTTTTCATTTTAGTCTTGGATGGACTCTCTTTAGGCTGTTGGAAACACATACTAGTTTTGGATGGCCATAAATTCATTCATGCAAGATGCATCAGCCACAAAAAGGAACAAGAGGAATATTTTACTCAAGAAATATGAGCATGCCAAGTTTCTTTTTCAGAGGGTGCTATGCTGAAAAGACATTCTATATTTCAAATGCTCACCTCTTGGATTCCTTGCCCCATACCCCCTTCCTGCGTTCCCTATTCCCATCGCGAACTCGTGAAGGATAGGGAGGGGGAGGCAGGTCAGGACTGGACTGCTCCTTGTTCCTCAACTCAGTCAGCCGAGCACTCATCCTCTTCTTTACTGGAAGCGCAGACTTTGATGAAGCTGGTTTCATTTCATCTTCGATTGCATTTATAACAACCTTCACATCCTTGCCATCAAATAGAAATGTGTCTTCGAGGAGGACCAAGTTCTTCAAAGAGCGAAGTAGCCCTGTTTAGCAAATAAAATATGAGAACAATTACATATGATTGGTTGGTTTATTTTCAATTTGAATAAACTAGAACATATTTCTTACTTTCAGATGTCTTCACAGAGAGTGAATTATTCACTGCGTGCTGGAGTAGTTCAATTCGCATGACAATATCTTTTCTTTGAGGAATTTCTACTTTAACTTGTTTAATCAAAATCTTCAAATCTGTTATTGCTTTGGGGAAATCAGATTCTACTGAAAATAAGAACAGAGTGGATCAGGCACAAAATATCTATGAACAGATGAAGAAACTACCCTATAAACAAATGAAGAAGAAAATACACCAAGCTCGACCTTCGTTCCAGTTACCATCTAGTCCGGCTTATACAAGAAAGAACAGGGGACCAGCTGACATGTAGGAATAGTCAGCTCTAGCAAATATGAAGCTTGAGGACAAGCTGCTTCTCTGAGAAGGGGAGTAATGTTGTGTCATCTTAAGAGTCCAGTTGTCTCTTACATGGACCCATCTTAGTCCAGAAGTATCCAGGGTGTGTGGAATTACTTTTCAGTGAACAGTAACTGACCTAAAGGGTCTATATAAGGATGTATCCTCGTAAGGAGGGCAAGTAATGAAATACCGTATTCCCTACCCCTGCTTCTCTTTTACCTCCCTAATTCTCCCATCCTTTCCCCACTATGTGCGACTAGTGGGGAAAGGATGGGAGAATTAGGGAGGTAAAAGAGAAGCGGAGAGCGGCGTTTCGGTGCCCGGGTGCATCTGCACCCGGTCAAAAAAAATCGTAAAAAATTCAGAAAAATTCAAAATATTCCAAAAACAATTAGGGTGGTAGACAATTTGATGCGTGAGGTACACTCCAATTTTCAAAATATTTGGACTTCTGTGCAGCTCTCATAAAAAAAGACACATTTTTACAGACCTATTTTGATTTTTTTCGTGAGCACAGGTGCAGATGAGCTCGGGCTCAGATTCGAATTTTCGGGAAACATGCATTAATGATGGGCATAATCTATAGGGAGGTAAAAGAGAAGCAGGAAGCACCAAACAAATAGGGAAACCAGAGTGGGAGCACCAAATAGATTTGCTGATCATGGTTTGTTTTAGCGAAAAAGAGAACCGAGATTGCGAAACATGCATTAATGATGGGCATAATCTATATGCCATAGAAGTAACTGCATCAACATGTTCAAGTACCTTTTTTCTTGGGATCAAATTTAATGTCAGCAGGTACCATGTGCGTTTCTTCAAGCAATTTCAGCAATTTCTGTTTTTTACCCAAGTACATCTTCTTCTGTTTGGCAACCATAGAAGCCTCCAAGGTGTTAATCTCTTCAGTTGCCTGTATACAACGCAAGTTTTTTTCAGACCATCAGCTGGACCCATATAAATGAAACCATGGGTCCACAAGATTCAGTTATTGCAGAAAAATAACAAAGCAAGAAATAAACAGTGTTTGCTACAGATCAGGCCTTGCAACAGCATAGCGCCTATGAAACACATTTATACACCTTAGAAGAAGGTCTACAATGCAAGTTTATACGACAAAAAATAAAACTGGCCACAACGCCTATGGAACATACACCTTAGAAGAAGGTGTACAATGCAGGTTTATATGACAAAAAATAAAACTGGGCACAGCACCTATGAAACACATTCATACACCTTAGAAGGTGTACAATGCAGGTTTATATGACCAAAAATAAAACTAGGCACAGCGCCTATGAAACACATTCAAACAGCTTAGAACAAGGTGTAGAAGCAAGTTTATATGACCAAAAATAAAACTGGGCATGAATAAACATAAAAAAGCTACCAAGATCTTACTTTACTGATAAGTTCCATGGAAAGTGACTTCTCCTTGGTCAATTCATTTGCAGATTCAGCATCTATGCAAGCAAAAGTTTCGGCAAACTCCAAGATACTTTCTGGAGCAGTATTGTGGAACTTCCACAGGTCTCGAAGCTTTAACCCCAAGGCTTGAAGCTGCCATTCATAAAATTAACAAAACCATGAGTTAAGAGCATGAGTGTAAACAGAAATTTATGCTTGTTTAGTTGATACTCAATTGGTCTTCTTGACTGTAGTAATTATCGCTTACTCCCTCACCATTTCTCCTCTGTTATATCACAAATTTGCAACCCAAGCCTCAATTAGTATGCAAGCTGTGCCACAACCCTGTTACAAACATAACACATTGCAGGTTCACACCAATTCACAGGGAACGCTGCTACACACACACACACACACAGAGAGAGAGAGAGAGAGATAATTTCTGGACGATATACGCACGATGCGGAACTCCGCCTATGTTGTCTCAACATAGCCGGTCCCAAGCCCGGGTAAGGGAGGAGGGTTGTGATAGGCTTGGCGAGCCAATGTAAAAACTCAGCCACTCTTATGGAGATGAAACCCAAAAGATTTTCGTTGGGGCGTAACCCTCTCAGCGACGCGCTACATCGGAACCCGGGTGTGGTGGAAAATGGGCAAGGGCCGGGCCGTCACCCCCAAGGTGGCGCGCCGTATCTTGATCCGGATACGGTGGCAAGTGAGCGAGGATCGGGTCGTCGCATCCTTAGTGGCGCGCTACATCGGCGCCCGGATGTAGTGGAAAATGGGCAAGGGTCTTCGCATTTGACTCGACGAGTGCGAAGGGTAAGGAAGCTAGCCGAGCCTAGGAGGATTCGCTTAGGTAGCTGGAACGTAGGGTCTCTGACAGGGAAACTTCGGGAGCTAGTTGATGCAGCGGTGAGGAGAGGTGTTGATATCCTTTGCGTCCAAGAAACCAAGTGGAGAGGACAGAAGGCGGAGGAGGTGGAGGATACCGGCTTCAAGCTGTGGTACACGGGGACGGCTGCAAACAGAAATGGCGTAAGCATCTTGATCAACAAGAGCCTCAAGTATGGAGTGGTAGACGTCAAGAGACGTGGGGACCGGATTATCTTGGTCAAGCTGGTAGTTGAGGACTTGGTTCTCAATGTTATCAGTGCGTATGCCCCGCAAGTAGGCCACAATGAGAACACGAAGAGGGAGTTCTGGGAAGGCTTGGAAGACATGGTCAGGAGTGTACCGATTGGTGAGAAGCTCTTCATAGGAGGAGACCTCAATGGCCATGTGGGTACATCTAACACAGGTTTTGAAGGGGCGCACGGGGGCTTTGGCTATGGCATCAGGAATCAAGAAGGAGAAGATGTCTTAAGCTTTGCTCTAGCCTACAACATGATTGTAGCTAACACCCTCTTTAGAAAGAGAGAATCACATCTGGTGACTTTTAGTAGTGGCCAACACTCTAGCCAGATTGATTCATCCTCTCGAGAAGAGAAGATAGGCGTGCATGCCTAGACTGTAAGGTGATACCTGGAGAGAGTGTTGTACCCCAGCATAAGCTGGTGGTTGCCGACTTCCGCTTTCGGATTCGTGTCCAACGAGATAAGCGTGCCAAAGTCGCTAGAACGAAGTGGTGGAAGCTCAAGGGGGAGGTAGCTCAAGTGTTCAAGGAGAGGGTCATTAAGGAGGGCCCTTGGGAGGAAGGAGGGGATGCGGACAATGTGTGGACGAAGATGGCGACTTGCATTCGTAAGGTGGCCTCGGAGGAGTTTGGAGTGTCTAGGGGAAGGAGAAGCGAAGATAAGGATACCTGATGGTGGAATGATGATGTTCAGAAGGCGATTAAAGAGAAGAAAGATTGCTTCAGACGCCTATACCTGGATAGGAGTGCAGACAACATAGAGAAGTACAAGATGGCGAAGAAGGCCGCAAAGCGAGCTGTTGGTGAAGCAAGGGGTCGGGCATATGAGGACCTCTACCAACGGTTAGGCACGAAGGAAGGCGAAAGGGACATCTATAAGATGGCCAAGATCCGAGAGAGGAAGACGACGGATATTGGCCAAGTCAAATGCATCAAGGACGGAGCAGGCCAACTCTTGGTGAAGGACGAGGAGATTAAGCATAGATGGCGGGAGTACTTCGACAAGCTGTTCAATGGGGAGAATGAGAGTTTTACCATTGAACTGGACGACTCCTTTGATGAGACTAGCATGCGTTTTGTGCGGCGAATCCAGGAGTCTGAGGTCAAGGAGGCTTTAAAAAAGATGAAAGGAGGCAAGGCGATGGGCCCTGATTGTATCACCATTGAGGTGTGGAAAGGTCTCGGGGACATAGCGATAGTATGGCTAACCAAGCTTTTCAACCTCATTTTTCGGGCAAACAAGATGCCAGAAGAATGGAGACGGAGTATATTAGTACCAATCTTCAAGAACAAGGGGGATGTTCAGAATTGTACTAATTACCGTGGAATTACGCTGATGAGCCATACAATGAAGCTATGGGAGAGTCATTGAGCACCGCTTAAGAAGAATGACAAGCGTGACCAAAAATCAGTTTGGTTTCATGCCTGGGAGGTCGACCATGGAAGCCATTTTCTTGGTACGACAACTTGTGGAGAGATATAGGGAGCAAAAGAAGGACTTGCATATGGTGTTCATTGACTTGGAGAAGGCCTATGATAAGATACCGCGGAATGTCATGTGGTGGGTTTGGAGAAACACAAAGTCCCAGTAAAGTACATTACCCTCATCAAGGACATGTACGATAATGTTGTGACAAGTGTTCGAACAAGTGATGTCGACACTGATGACTTCCCGATTAAGATAGGACTGCATCAGGGGTTAGCTTTGAGCCCTTATCTTTTTGCATTGGTGATGGATGAGGTCACAAGGGATATACAAGGAGATATCCTATGGTGTATGCTCTTTGCGGATGATGTGGTGCTAGTTGACGATAGTCAGACGGGGGTAAATAGGAAGTTAGAGTTATGGAGACAAACCTTGGAATCGAAAGGGTTTAGGCTTAGTAGAACTAAAACCGAGTACATGATGTGCGGTTTCAGTACTACTAGGTGTGAGGAGGAGGTTAGCCTTGATGGCCAGGTGGTACCTCAGAAGGGCACCTTTCGGTATTTGGGGTCAATGCTGCAGGAGGATGGGGGTATTGATGAAGATGTGAACCATCGAATCAAAGTCGGATGGATGAAGTGGCGTCAAGCTTCTGGCATTCTCTGTGACAAGAGAGTGCCACAAAAGCCAAAAGGCCAGTTCTACAGGATAGCGGTTCGACCCGCAATGTTGTATGGCGCTGAGTGTTGGCCGACTAAAAGGCGACATGTTCAACAGTTAGGTGTGGCGGAGATGCGTATGTTGAGATGGATGTGTGGCCACACGAGGAAGGATCGAGTCCGGAATGATGATATACGAGATAGAGTTGGGGTAGCACCAATTGAAGAGAAGCTTGTCCAACATCGTCAGAGATGGTTTGGGCATATTCAGCGCAGGCCTCCAGAAGCTCCAGTGCATAGTGGACGGCTAAAGCGTGCGGAGAATGTCAAGAGAGGGCGGGGTAGACCGAATTTGATATGGGAGGAGTCCGTTAAGAGAGACATGAAGGATTGGAGTATCACCAAAGAGCTAGCTATGGACAGGGGTGCGTGGAAGCTTGCTATCCATGTGCCAGAGCCATGAGTTGGTTGCGAGATCTTATGGGTTTCACCTCTAGCCTACCCCAACTTGTTTGGGACTAAAGACTTTGTTGTTGTTGTTGTTGTTTTTGTTGTTGTTGTTGTTGTATACGCATGATGCGGCACATCAAGCCGTCAATCCATAGAGCAAAACTGGGTAGCGCCGTTAGATTCTCCATCGTCCAAAGTTGGACCAGGATCTATCGTCCGCAAAGTAGTTTGGTTAACAAAGCCATAAGATAGTAAGTAACCTCATCCCCTTCCATTCCACGAAGATGCTGCAAGGAGGCAAGGAGCAGCGGACCCTCTGCTGACCCTCTTCCCGACGCAGCCCTCTGCAGCTGCCCCTCACGCAGACGCCGCCCTCTGCAGCTGCCCCTCACGCAGACGACCAGCAGAAGAGGGCGTGAAGAGCAGCAGCTCGCCCGCGGCCCCTCACGCCCTCTTGTGCTGGTCGCCGCGCCAATGTCCACTACCGCCGCCGCCGCCCCAATCTGCTACCGCCTTCGCCGCCGCCCCCATCCGCTGCAGCACTACTCCCTCCTGCCGCCGCCAGCCAAGGCCTCCGCTAGAGCTATTGTTGTGGCAGTGTTGATCCCCGGACCCGTACGCGATGGATCTGATCTAACGGCCAGGAAGGAACGGGGCGCGCGTGGAGATGATGGAGTGAACGCTCGCTGAATATACACTCTGTTGCTCTAAACCCAGCTTAACCCCCATGGCACCCTCGCATCTCCATCCAAGAGAAGAGACGATCGCAGGTGGAACACGGAACCATGGATGGCGGGCGTCCATCCACCCCCAAATTCGAAACCCACGGCATCTCCAAACTCCAAATTCGAAACCCATGGCACCCGAATCCAAATTTGAAACCCGTGGCATCCAGCCCCAAACTGGAAACCCACGGCATCCAAACTCCAAATTCGAAACCCGTCGCATTCAGCCCCAACTTCGAAACCCACGGCATCCAGCCCCAACTTCGAAACCCACGGCATATCCAGCCCCAAATTGGAAACCCACGGCATATGCAGCCCCAAATTGGAAACCCACGGCATCCAAACTCCAAATTCGAAACCCGTCGCATCCAGCCCCAACTTGGAAACCCACGGCATCCAGCCCCAAATTCCAAACCCATGGCATCCAGCCCCAATTTCCAAACCCGTGGCGGTGGCATCCAGCCCCAAATTCCAAACCAGACTCCCAAATCGCAGCTAGAGCTAGGCAGCTACGGGCGGGCAACAAGTGCAGGAACGCAGAGGAGAAGGAGGGATGGATCATATGGGATGCACGCGCGGCGGAACAGGACGAACCTTGGAGAACCTGGCTTCCTTGGCTTTCTCGAGTACTCGGATTGTTTGCTCGAGGGCCTTGCTGGTTTTCTCGTCCATCTCCTTCTGCCCCGCCGCTATCCCCAGCTTATCCAGCCGCTCCTGGTAGTTGGACCCGAGCACCTTGCACAGCCTCTTCAATCGATCCATCGCCGGCCTGGCGATCAAGGAGCGGAGCATCGCACGTCAGGTTGGGGGAGAGGGAGAAGGCCAGAAGGGAGAGGGAGAGAGAGAGGGAGAAGGGAGAGGAGAGAGGGAGAGCACCTGGATAGGGAGGAGGCTGGGGTGGAGGGGTCGCCGTTGCTGGGGACGACGAACCAATTCTCTGGTTGGTTTGCTGGTGTATTTATGCGGACGCCGTTGCTGGGGAAGGTTGCTGGGGAAGGCGGCGCTGCCCTCCCGACGCCACGCTGGCATGCCCTCCCTCCCTCTCTCTCTCAAGGAAGGCGGTTACGTAACGGAGTTGAGAACACTGCATATAAATGACAGGCTTACAACTTAGTATAATGTTAAATGAAATGAAATGTTAAATGGATAATGCTTTCTTGCTCGTCCCAGCTGGGATTATTCCCCAAATGAGAGGAACAAATCAAAAATTATGCACGGCTACTTGGGTGGTGTGTGCAACTTGGAGTGAAATCACACTAGTTTGAAAAATGCCTTGCTTCAGATATGAAATCCACTTTGACCCAGACCCACGAGGAGCTCTTCTACGAGCAGCCACGGATTTTTCTCATCATCATTGTCCTCTCATCCTTGAAAGATTCCCATCTCACCGCCCCTTTTCTTGAAGCATGCATTGCATGGTGGCCAACTATCCTGCACTTGTGAGGAACCGACTCAACTCAAGCGTGGAGCAAGCCAAAGTTACCCCCTGCCTGCAGGCCTGCACATCAAGCTCACCACAACGGCACGGGCTCTTTGCAGTCCTGGATCAAAGCCGATGATGCTAACACCAGATATTTTCACATAACTTTCCTTGATAACAAGAACATTCTTGTATCTAGTCACAACGACAAATCCGCTGCTCTCTTGGAACATTTCGACTCTCCGCTGGGCACAAGGGACAACTAACTCTGCAGGGAGCATAAACTGGGATTATCTGAATCTTCCTCGTGCTCACCTTGGTCATCTTGATCACCCGTGCCACCATCACAGATATTGCTGCTGACAAGGCCGGCCTCTGGGCCTGACAGTTTCATTGGCCTTTCCTTCAAATGTTGTTGGCACACAATTAGGATGGATTTACAGAATGCCCTCAGTCAGCTATCTGCTCTGAACGCTACAACCTGGAACCTGCTCAACACCGCCATCACTGCGCTTGTGCCAAAGAAAGACAATGCCCATTAGCCTTACTCACGGTGTTGACAAGATCCTCGGAAAATTCCTTGCTAACCATATTGCCCCTGAAATGCAGAACAACATCTCCATCATTTTTTTTGCGGGTGTATTTAAGATAACTTCCTGTATGTGCAGAATATTATTCAGAGCCATCAGCACATCACCGTGCAAAGAAACAATCCGTCTTCCTAAAGCTACATAATGCAAAAGCATTTTGACTCTGTCAATTGGGATTACCTTCTTCAAGTCCTCGCCCACGTTGGCTTCAGTCAGTGCTGCAGTGAATTCATCGACACCTCCCTCGCCTCGACATCATCTCGGATTCTCCTCAAACTGTGCTCCTGGTACTCCCTTCTTCCATCGCTGGGGACTGAGACATGGGCGTCCCCCCTTTCTCAATTGCTTTTGCTTGGAGCTGTTCAACCCACAAGTGGTGGAATGGGGATAAGCAAAAACTCTATGGACTACTTCTGTAGCTAATTTGATAAAGAAATGACACTGGAAAGAGTACATATCAAGTGAAATCCCATGCGGCCACACAAGAGCTTTAATTCTTCCATTAGTTACTTCAGTGATGTGCAACTTCAAGTAAAATTAGTGTAAATGCCTTACTTCAGATACGAAATCAAGAGTTTCAGAGAACCTAGTCAACATTAATTTCATTTAAATTGGTAAGAAATCATGTAAACTGATTAAGAAATTAATCCCTCTACAAAATTGGTTAGATTAAAGCTGAGAGCCTCATCCACTGGATAAAAGCTGCCCACAATGGTTTCTCTACTTCCTATACTGCTAGAGGCTTCAGCCTCAGTGAGACCATAGAGTGGCATGTAACCAGCTCAGCTAAATGTGGACTTGCTACTACAATAGTAACACACATAACTTCCCATAGATTTGCTACAATGTAGTAACAAAGATCCTTCATATCCCATAGGTACATATATGTAGAAAGTAAAAACACGAGGTGATCACAAAAGTAACTCCATATGCATCATAAGTTGGAAAAGTAGAAAAACACACACACAATATTTATTCAAAACAAAGTAAACAAACATATATGTAACAGCTGCCTAACCACCTAGTATATACAGATAAAGGCAGCAGCAGATTATATATCCAAATAGCATAGCTGTGTTTGGCCTCCTGATGTTTTTGCCACTGGCTAGTTTCTTCTTCATTTTTCACAGTAAATGGATAGTTTAGTTTCAAGTAAGCAGGATTTTGTGAAGGTACTTTAAATTTGGGGGACGACGTAGAAATAGCGGCAGGCATTATGCCATGACGTTTTCCCTTGCCACAGCTCGTATGATGAATCTTTTCAAGACAAATTACTATAAAAGCCTGCACATATGGAAAATTCAGCAGACAAACTGGATTGAGTTCCATTGAAAAATGCACACGCACTGCTTAGCACAGAAGAGGAATAGCAAACAAAAACATTATTTGAGTAACATATTATAAATCACATCGAGTAAAACAGAGATGGGGAATACATTATGAGTTGATCATAAGACAGGCACAAACACACGATGATCAGCCTAAAACCAGTTGAACTAGAGCTGCTGTTGAAGATGTCGTGCCCATAATCTGCTTGAGCGTGTCATCCTTTTCCTCCTCAGTCCATGAGTGTTGCTGTGTCACCATCTCCCATTCCCAGTGCCCCTTGTCCCGAGCATGCCCATTCTTGAACATGCTGACATGACGCAACGCCGTGCATACGGCCATGACAAACTTGACAAGGTAAATCTGCCTTTCTGTTGCCTCAAAACCAGCCATCACAAACTCCTTCAAGCGATGCTGCCAAAACTTTGTCGGACACCAGGATATTTCTTCACTGGGACTGGGCTCCTCCATGCAAGAGGCAATGTGGATGTGAAAACTCTCGAGGTTAGGCGCCGTCTCAAAGAGAAGACGGGGCCAAGAAACGTCCCAGGACGAAGGCACATCGGCGACCAACAGCTGCCTCAAATTAGGTAATAGAACGGATGGTGAGCTAGATGGCACGATCCATCTGTCGGGCCCCGTGAACCGGATGATCAGATCGGTAATGTCCGGGGTGTGTCCAAGAAACAAGTCAAGCTCCAGGTGCTGCCGAAAGTGTTGTCGAAACCCATCCAAGTCAACACCGTGGCGGCGGGCGAGGCTCCATTGCCTTAGGCATGGGAATGCAGTGGACACAAAGTACAGGTGTGTGCCCAGGGAGGCCAGACGCTCCAGATTGGGAAGATCCCTCAACCATATTGATCCTATTTCACACTTGTCCACGACGAACTCCCTGATCTGCGAGCTGGGGGCATCCACAACCATGACCATGTCCTTGGCGCCGCAGAGACAGGAGTTGAGGTGCACCACCTGCAGCTGCGGGCACGAGGCGAAGACGCCCTCGTAGGCGGCCGGGGGTGACTCGGCAACGTCTTGCAGGACGAGCCTAGTGAGCGCGTGGTACTCATGCAACAGATGCGGGATGACACAGCCCCCAAGCTTGAGGTTTTGCAGGCGTGACAACCGGAGCGAGGAGCAGAGGCCATGGCCAGGGAAGGCGTGCACGGTCTGCTGCCGGAATGTCGGCCGGGCGATGACCTCGAGGTCGTCGACACCCCAAGCATCCATGGCCTGGGAAATCAGCCGGTTGACGCAGTCGGTGTTGCGCGTGATGAAGAACTCGAGCCTGAGGCTGCTGACCCTCCGGCGAGCTCGGGCGCCCAGGAGGCCCTCGACGGAGCTGGTGAAGGCGCGCATGGCGCGGCGCTCGTACCTCGTCATGCTGGGCACGAACTCGTGATGCGAGAGGCGATGCCTGTACAGCACAAAGGTTCCGCTGCTGAAGATGTCACGGTAGCGGAGGAGCCACCGCCGGTAGCGCGGCGGGAGTACGTCGCTGACCCTGAGGTCGAGGGCGGGGAGCTCGCGGGGGAGGCCAGCCCAGCGCTTGGAGAGCAGCCCGGCGCCGAGCGCCGCGCGGGTGTCGAGGCGACGCAGGATGAGGAGGAGGAGGTCGTCGGGGAGGGCGCTGACACGGTCCTCGCCGGGATCTGCCTGCTTCCGCGGCTGCCGGCGCAGGAGACGGTCCGCGCGACGCCTCCTGGCCACGGTGAAGCTCGCTTCCGCCAGGCGACGAGTAGATGCGGTGCAGGCGCGTGGTGGTGGCCCGCGGCTGCGATTGGATACGCGAGTCCGCATCGACGCCGGAACCTCCTTGGGTACGGGGATGAGGGCGGCGGTGGCCGGAGAAACTCAGCCCGGGATCGGAGTAGGCACCGCCGGCGAGAAGGGGGGTTGGGGGATTTGGGGGATTTGAGCGCCTCTATGCGGACCAGCGTATATAGGCAATAGGAGATGACTTATTTTCCTTTTCTGAAACGTTTCTATTTTCTTCAATCGACCATGTTGGCGCAATCCTATACGCCGCTTATGCGAGGTACATACCTCCTATTTGACGCAACACAAAGGGTTGCCAGGTGGGCTGGCCTATTGCATCCGAGTCGGTTAGGAGGGCAACTGAGATCTTGTTAACAAATCAGATCAAAGCTTTAAGAAAAGTTGCCTAAAAAAATCAAAGCTTAAAAAGAACAAGATCACATGAGTAGCTACACCCCACCACAAAACGACCTCGACTACTGACAAGAAATGGAACCGGGTCTTCTTGAAAAACCGTCGGACATTGACGCACCGCTCGTACCAAGCTGTCGCTGCCCCGCCCTCCCGCTCCGGAGCATGTAGCATTGATCCCGCCCGTGGACAACGAGGACCCCTGAAAAAGATAAGGAGACAAGCGAGGCCGTTTCACGCCAGAGTAGGAGATGCTTCGAGATAGGATCCAAACTTGTCCGTTGATGACGACGTGGCGCGACCGGAAGGAATCTAGACTCCACGATGACGCCCTCAAGAGGGTGATAATACAAACCATTGCCACCGCCAAGACCGAAGAAGTGGTCAAGAGTTTTCACCTGGAGCCCTCGCGCGTGGAGAGAGGCCACAACGTCACCCATTGGCATCGCCACCGCTAGCATCGGAGAGTAGAGCTTTTGTCCCGAGCCTCTCACCCACGCCACATCGAGGGATCACAAGCACCTGCCCACCCTGAGGGAAGACCTAATGCCACCAAAATAGACCTCCAGAGCATGATCTGGGAGCCGCCACTGCCATAGCACCACTAGCACCTTGATCACCCACCGCTACATCCCTCTCCACCCACACGACCGAATAATGCAACCACCACCACTGCCATGAAGCCTGTCGAAAAGCCAACCATACGGATCGCCACCCAAAACCACTGCCCAGCGTCCAAGAAACCCCAAAGCCTTGCATCACCATCGATAATCATGGATCTCGCATGTTGACGGAAGCACACCTCGGCCCCCCATAGGCACCCACTACCACTAACGAGATGGGGAAAGGGAAGCAATCTCAGATGGCGGGAACACCGGCCCACAAGTAGAATGCAGCGACAATGACCACCCATCCAGATCAGCGACTTCCACCCTGCCTAGATCTAGCCAGACGTGGGTACCTTGAGAAACTAGCCCCGGACCCACGACTGGGTGAGGTGCCCGCCACCCCCAGACCGCAACCACCTCATAAGGAGGATAACAACTAGACCCCCTGGCTGCTACAACCCAAACATGTTGGGGATCTTTAGCGGAGCCTAGCTTTGGGCCAGGCCGAGACTCCAGGGTGGCGCCCCCTAGGCTACAGTGGTGCAAGGTGTCAGCCCTCTAGGCAAGGGCGACCTCCTCCCGAGGCGGAATGAACTCTATGGAGCGGTGGGGACGCCTCACCGACCGTGGCCCAGTCTATGGTTAAGGGGAAGGGGAGGAAGGATCACACTGCCCCACCCCCACCTACCCATGGCGAGCCTTTGGCTGACGGGGTCAACCAACGAAGACGAGGGGAAGGGGAATTGAAGGTGAGGTGATGATAGGCGGCGGCGATCACATGACTATGCCCGTGTCGCCCCGAGAGGGACGACGCGGGGGCACAAAGGGCGTGTTTTTTCAATAGCTTCATGATCACCTTCGTAAACTTAACTCCCTAAAACTAGAGGGCTTAAATTTTCTTGCACTTAACCCTTCTCCTAAACTTAACTCATCATACTCTTTAGTTTGTCATTTTCTTGCATCCTTTTGCATACGTAAATCAATTTAGTTACGTCTGTGCAACATAATAATACAACACATGGATATTTCTAATGCTCTCATTTCAAAAACATTTCAATTTGTTTGTTTTTAAATTTTGAATTCAAACACAACATAGGGTACAAATGGAGAAATAATCAACATATAATGTTGTAAAAGCATGAAGAATCCCTAAGGACCCATTCGGAAGCTCTCTAGCTACATGCTCTGCCAACTCCACGGGTAGTCGGGACGAATGCACCAACTCATAGGAGCCAACTTCGGGGATATGAGATGGTGCCTAGTGTAAAAACAAGGAGAACCAAAAATGTCCTCCGAAGATCCTTATGTGAAGATGTTTGGAAAATTACATTGCTTGTTATTGCCATGCACAATACCAAACCGATACATTCTCACCCTGTTCTATTCCCCCCTCCCTCGACACCCAACACCATTTTCGCTTAGCTGGTATTCGTTCCCTCCCAGATGAACCTTGTACAATCTAAATGGGTTTTTAGCCTATGCCAGCAGTGAGAAGCGGGGGATGTGCAGTCGTACGGTTTTTCAACCACTGGTTTTCATGTGAGAAGTTGGGAACCGGAGCGAGAAGCAAAAGTAGTGGAGTTTGCGAAGGTAGTTTGTTGTTGAATAGACCCGAAGAACTACGAAATTTCTCGTAAGTGATTAAGAAGATAATCTTGGGGTTGGTCATGAGTTTCCCAATCCTCGGTCTTTCAATGCGCTTCGAGGAATCTCTGGATCATGTTTGCTAGATATTCTGGCATGACATGTATCCGTTGTAGTCATCCTAAAATATACTATGCTCCCCAGGAGTGGAGCCCTAAAAGTTGATTCGGGGCAGTGATTGTGTGCTGGGTCCCGATGGTTCGTTGGCAACTCACACGCATTGGTGGGTTGGTAACTACGCGTTCATGTGCGGTTGTGTGGGATTTGCGTGCCTTCGTGTCTCTTCCACTCTTTCCCATGTATGCCCTCTTCCGCAAGCGCTATCTCTTCCTCCTAGTTGCCTTTTCTCTCCCTCAAAACTGCTTGTCGTCGCTGCCTAGAGTCGTGTCAATCCACTTCGCGAACACCGACACCCGCTTTTGCCACATTCTCCCTGATCCCCTCCTTTGCGGTTTACCTTCCTCTCGCTGCTCAAGAGTTGACACCCCCCATGAGATTGTTCTATGCTCGATGTAACCTACAAGTTCATCTCCCAACTCCATCTATGTGTGTGTGTGTGTTCTCTATTTCAGTGATGGTCTCCTTCTTCATCAGCCCACGAAAAAGAGCACAATCGTTTTGTTGAATAAGAGTTCGTAAGGACAATGCCGGTCGGACTGCTCCCAGGTGCAGAGAAGTTCCATGGTGGTGTTGGGAAATACCAAGGCCCGCCAAAGCTCCTCCGTTTGGTGACGCGAGTCTCTAAGCTTTCTCCTCCTCCGCTCCATGACACATATTGGTCACGTGTGATAAATATGCAGATTAGGATATGAGATTGATGCTCCTACTACGACCTTAATTTTTGATCTATAGTTTCTCTTTTCCTTTTTTGTTGTCACTTGGTTCTGCCTACTACATGATGTTGAAGGTCGTTGCTAGAAACCTTGAGATCATAGACCACCTCTACACATCCCCTGGCTCTTTAGCAGGAGACATGGTTTGGTTATATTATTAGTGATGTGCAAAGTTGTGTCGTACTATTTTTTTAAAAACTCTCCTCCAATAAAGAGACCTTGCCTAAGTCATATACTCTATTTTTAGTGGGGATTTTAGTATAGAAGATGTATTTTCCCAACTCACCGGCCCTGTAACCCTTGGACATTGAGGACACCGAGAAGTGGAAATTGCATATTAAGGTGCTTAGTTGTAATTGTAAACATGAGGAGGAAATTCAAATTTTCGGTTGTACCTTTTGGTTCTATTACAACGAAATGGTCAATTGCGTTGTCTGAATTAATATACTTTGTGTTTATTATTTTACCATATTTTTTCTGAATAAACACACACCGTCCAATCCATAAACTTTCCATAAAAGCTTATATTGATATCACAATTGTTTTTTCTATCTTTTGGTGTTGCGACTATGTGTTTCTATTAGCCCAAAAATAATATTTGCATGATCAGGCATCTACATATAGGTTTGATAGATTGGAAAATTTCAGCCTACTTCAACATTAATTGGTCATATGAGAATGGATATGGCTTGGATAATCTGGTGGGACAAAAATGTCAAAGGGTATCAACTATGCATACTGGCATTTTTGAAACAAAAGGGTTTGTTGTTGGCTATTTAATGGAGCAATAATACAAGACCTAACCAATATAATGGCAATGGTCTCCAAGTAGATCATCCCTATGTAAAGTTCTTTGTTATCATGTCAACTGGTAAGGCTGATGTACACAAATATTTTAGGTATGGTATATGGTCAGATCTCGGCAGTGGAAACGAGAAGTTGGATTATGCATATGTGGATGCCGATAGAATAACTAATACCCCTTCTGTCTAAATATAAGTCTTTTATAGATTCCACTATAGACTATATATGGAGAAAAATGAGTGAATCCATACTTTAAAATGCGTCTATATACATCTGAATGTAGTCCCTATAGTGGAATCTCTAAAAAGACTTATATTTAGGAACGAATGGAATATGATTTATGCAAAGCTTATATTTTTTTCCTGTGGGTAGCTCTTAACGTATTCAACTTCTTTTATTTAGGTATTTTGGGGCTTACGGTTCATTTACCGAATCATAGAAATGATTTGTGAAGTGGATGGTAGTGGGCACATTGTTCACATGCCAAGATGGCTAGTCCTGTCAATTTTCATAAGGACATGCACTTTGCGTCTAGATTTGTTTTAAATTAACCCCCCCCCCCCAAAAAAAGTGTTAGTTGAACAATTATAACATGGATGGTAGAGACATTTGTTTGTTTCCTCTTCTCTACTTGGCATGAAACATTATGTATGAGTTAACTTTAGCATCTCTAGTATTTTTGTTATTTTTGGTTGAGTAATAATGAAAGTGGTTGAGAAGCAAGCCTTTGGTAGTACATGAAGTTTTATACCCAGTTTTAATGCATTAAGTACCGTCCTTCTTTTATTGGTCCATTGTTTTGATGTTCTTGTGTAGTTGTGTGGTCCTATGGAATTTTCACTTTCAAAGTATCAAATGGCGAAGCAATTGTTAAATTGATGTGGGTGTAGATAATTTGCAAATATCTAGTTCTATTTAACACATTTGGATGCCGCAAGTATTCTTTTACGACCTTAATGCATGGGTGGCTTGAGTATACACATATCATCTCATTTTCTTGGATAAGGATTATTGTGAACAATTCCGAGACAAGATGATATATTAGTGTGGAAGGGAACAACCTCATGTAATTGTATTTTGTACTAGTAAACCATGTACATGAACAAATTATTTTATTTCTCATGCTTAGTTATTTTATGGAAACATTGTGGCACACTAGCACTCATGCCCAATTTTCCATAATGGAACACCAAAGTATATATCATACTATTTTCATATTGTACTAAGATTATCATCTAAGCCTTGCGGAGCAACAAAGTGCACACACACTTATAGTAGTCATAGTTCTCCAATTGACCTCTCTCACCCTAGATAACTATTTGTGCAAGATCACACATGTCCTCATAATCTCTGTAACATAGTTTGGTCCCAATACTCAACAGGGTCACATAGCATAGCAAAGCAAGCTTGGAATGCCCCACAAGCCCTCTCAACATTCTTTCTCACGGCTTTCTTGACACATTCCAAAGTGATATCCCATGTTGCCTTTCAGATGTTGAATGGTCTTCATAAATATGGCAATGGAGGGTTGATGTCGTCAGGAACGTAGTAGCCTATGTTGTACCGGTGTTCATTGACAACATAGTTGCAAGGTGGAGGCTGGCCAATAGCAAGCCTCACAAAATAGAGGAGATCTCTACAAGACAATGAGGTAATTGTGAGAGCTAGACATCCCTTAGTAGTTCGATCAATGCCAAATTTGTTGTTGTAGTGAAAACAACTTTTGACTAGGGGTACCCTTAGTAGCTCAACCGTAATCAAATTAGTGTTAGCAAGGACGTGTATGACGACCTTATAGCAAAAGGTCGCCGTACACCTGACAAAAGTGGCACGACGATGTTTCTGAATCTATTTAGTTGCCCCGTGGGAGCGTGACCTAGTCCTACGTTAGGAGGGCCTCAGATGGGGCTAAATGTTGTAGTCTCTGGGTTGTGCACGACTCCTTGAAACCCTCTCCCAAACTCTTGACTGAGGCCAATCCGAGTCGTACATGACTCCTTGGACTCGACTCTAGAGGCAGCTTTGGGCTATGAATATGCACAAGAGCTAAAACCGCAACTGAGGGTTTTTTCCCCTATGCTAAGGCTAGGGTTTCCTCTCCTCTCTGGCGATCTAATCGCCTGAGAGTTCCCCGTCCGACAAAAACTCCTTCCCGTCTACGGATCGTGAGTTCGTGTCCTGCAGATCGTGTCCCTGTGGGTTGGTCCTTCCGCTCGTTACAGGCGACGGTCTCGATGGCGGATGCCATGTCCGGGACAAGTGGTGGCGGCAGCGCCGCCGCCGGCAGATCGGATCTTGGTGACTTCATGGAGCAACTTAACTTGGATGACAAAGAGTTTGATGATCTGGTAGTCGAAGAGGATGACCCCGTAATCAATGAAGGGGTCCGCTGCTTAGCCCTAGCTAGGGTTCATACGGATAAAACTTTCAGCCCGACGGCGTTCTACAAAGAGATGCGGGCGGCCTGGAACCCGACGAAACAGGTGAGGTTCAGGCCCGTCGGACCGAACTTGTTTGTCGTTCAGGCGGAGTGCCTTGGTGACTGGGAGCGGATGGTAGATCTTGGGCCGTGGCTTTTCAGGAATTGGGTTGTTCTCATGTGCCCATATGACGGATTTACTAAAGCAGAAGAAGTCCCTATGTTATCCATGCCAGTCTGGTTGCAAATCCACAAGCTACCGGAGGGCGTCTGTAGGAGGAACATCGTGGAATTGCTGCTGAAGAAGTCTGGTGAGATCATGGATATGAGGCTGAATGGAGACACCCGGGGTGACTATATGAGGGTTAGGGTTCGTCATGACATACGCCGACCCCTTACAAAATTCGTGAGTATTGTCAGAGGAGAAGCAAGGCAGGTTTACCTGGTTCGTTATGAGAAACTTGCCCACTTCTGCAGTGTCTGTGGATTGATTGGGCATGACTTTAAGGAATGTGGAACCGGGGTCCATGACGTGAAAGACATGAAATTTGGGAACTGGCTGTATGCAGATGGTCCGAACAGAGGAAGAACTGATGAGGTTGATTGTGGCAACGTTAAGCAGAAGCAACAGCAGCGCACCCCAGCCAAAGAGAAAGATGGGAAGATAATTGTTGACCCGGACTTGGCTGATACTACATCTAGCCCGGTGAAGACCAGTACTAGGGATATGCAGGTCGACCCACCAGCTCGTAAAAGGCTAGCTATGGACTGTGCGGGGAAGGAACTACCTAGTACAACGGCTGCTACTTTAGCTCTTACCCAAGGGCTAGGAGAAGACGGTGATGCGCCTTCATCGCCGAGCAACATCTCAAACAGTAAAAAGGCAAGGATGATAGATCGGCGGCCTCCCTAGAGGAGGACCACTGGGCACAATGAGTATCTTAGTGTGGAACTTCCGGGGGAACCGCGGGACAGTTCGTGAGGTGTTGGCCCTCGCAAAAGCCAATTCCCCAGGGCTGATCTTCCTATCAGAAACACGTCAAGCCTCTAGCCAGATGGAAAAGCTTAGATGGAGACTGAATATGAAGGGTTTTGCGGGTGTGTCCAGTGCAGGCCTCAGTGGTGGGCTTGCATTATATTGGGATGAAAACCTGCAAGTAACAGTACTTGATTCATATGCACGGTACATAGATGTGAGAATTGTTGACAATGCCAATGAAAAAACTTGGAGAACTACCTTTGTGTACTGTGAACCAAGAGTTGAACACCTTCACCGCATGTGGAGTGCTTTGTCGAGCTTCCGGGCGTCTTCGACGGAACCGTGGCTGGTATGTGGTGACTTTAACGAAGCAATGTGGCAACACACTACAAGAAATATGTCAACTTGTGACCTTGACTATTGGTCACTGAAAGGTCATTGTTTTCCATTTGCGACCTTTTTTTGACCAAAAACAGAAGGTCAAAAGCTGGCGGTCATAAACTGAAATTAACGACCTTCTCTGTGAGAAGGTCGTGGACGTTTACGACCAAAATATGCCTATTGTTCTGTTTTGGTCACTAGCAACCTCCCCAGGCCACGTAGGCATCCGGCGTGGCAATCTGATGTGGCACGAGATTCAGCCCGGTCCAATTCGGTTTTCTACATGGGCCTAGCCCAACAGTTCAGCCCATTTATATTTTTTTGCTGCTAATTTTGGTGAACTACACGGGCCAAGCCCTACAATTTGCCCTTTTTATTTTTTGGGCCATGGCCTTTTTGTACCAGCAGTTTTAGGTTTCTTTTTTATAAAATGGGTCCATTAGTCAAACAGGTCCCACTTGTTAGGTTCTGATAAATGGGTCCCAGCTATTAGGCTCAGATTCTTCATATTTCAATTTGACATCATATTTGAATTTCATAGTAAGAAAATAACCAGTATTTAAATAGGCAAGCAGAAAACACACATAATTATTCAAATAACAATAGCCAGATTCACTACAAGCTCTACAAATGACACGTAATACAAGCTCTAACAAGCTCTACAAATGACACGTAATACAAGCTCTAACAAGCTCTACAAGCTATACAATGCTTTACAAGCTCTACAAATGCAAAGCTCTACAGTACTTTACAAGCTCTCCAAGTAATGTTACAAGCTCTACAAGTGTTTTCTTCTTCAGCATGGAGCTCCTTCAACAGCAATCAAATGTCGGACTCACGGACAGCCATAGTTAGGACTGGGCTGACAGAAATACAACATGCCTTCCACAGTCGCCCTGTTACATGAATCAGCTTAGAAGAATTAGAAAAACGGGAGCCAATATATTATGAACATTCCATTCAAAAAAAGGAGTAAAGGAGTAAAGGACATTTTTTTATAGAATGATAAACACATTTCAGCTAGTACATGTTAAAATGAGGTATTCATACAAGACAACAGATATAATATGCATATGCATGGCACAAGTGCATGTCTTGCTACTTAACTTCAACACATTGTGCTGAAACAACAATATCATTATACTACAACAACCATCCATTCAACACGCAAGATCTAACATTACTAGTCAGAGCACACAAACTATCAGCACATGAAGACGAACCACGAATGGAATCAGAGAACTCACATGAAGACAATGAAGGCGCTCGGAGGGTGCTTGGCCTTGCTCTTCTTCACCGCGAGCATGCGCCACCACAACAGAAACAAGATCAGCAAACCAAACAGAATCAAAATCCAACGCAAAACAGCGGCAGCCACCAAGGGAACGAAACGAGATGGGAGACGAGCAAGGGGTCGGGTCAGGGCATGAATGTGTAAATGCATGAATGGTTCTTCAGATCAACTTCAAAGCTAGCAGCAAGCATGTTTAAACAACTTAGCAACATTAGTAAACAACTTAGCAAACATGTTTAAACAAAAAAAAGACACTATGTCAAAATGAGAGTCTTTGATATTAACAGCACAGAGCAATCACATACATTCTACTATTAGTAGTAAACCTTGAGTGCAATTGTAGATGTTTTGCTGGTTATACTTTATTAAACTGAGTCAATTATTGTAGGTGAAAGCAATGCTCCTAGTGTATCATCACTGTAACATCAAACTATTCTGAATGTAACAGAGGAAGCACAACCCAATCATGTGCAGTCAATTCAAAATAGAAGGGAACAGATGATTAGTAACAGGGTACAAATGTCACACAAGAAATGAAAAATTGATGAGCCAAATGATGATTAGTTAATTTAACTTGAAAGGAAGCCCACTGTTTCCCTACTCTATCTATCCATGATTTCTTTTTCTAAAGCAAGCATCATCAAAGAGTACACTCACAGTCTGTCATGATTTGTCTCGAGAAATTTATTGCAGAAATATCATTTGGCATGCTCAATCAGCTGACTTGAAGTAACTTGGTCAACTACAATCATGTACAACACCAAGCTGCTCCAGGCTGGCCAGTTGACTGATACTACTGGATAAGCAATGCAAACTACTACCAAAACAAGAACCAGATATGGCAGGCAAAGTACCAGCATTTTACTCATAGCATGCAAAGTATCAATATTCTGTTCTTATCAGCTTATTCTTATGCCTAAAGCAAGGAAATCTCAATTTACTCATAGCATTACTCTTGCTCATAGCATTTTACTCATACAAGAGGAGTCTAAAAAAGACTACATTAGTACCTAACTAATGCTGCAAATTATATCAGCTAACTAATACAACAGTACCTAACTAATTATATTAGCTAACTCTTGCAAAAATGGAGCTGGTTCTCTCTAGGATTACTAGTCAGCTCACACTTTAAACATAACATTTGTTCATCTTATATAACAAAAGAACTTAGAAATGTCGATCTACTACTCCAGAAATGCAGTATGTAAACCCAGTTGGAATTGATAACTACAAGCTACAACAGCTCAAAGTGGCAGTAGCTAAAACGCAAGCATTGTTCAAAGACAAACAACAAGAATCCTCGTAATGGATTGAACTCAATGCTCAGCAGCAGGTGGTGCTTGGCCTCCAGGTACTCCATGCCCTCGCCCGTCGGCAGCTGGTTCTTCCTCACATATAACAATACACAAGCAGTCAAGCACGCCATGAATCAAACTGTGAGTCAACAGATCAGTGCAGAATCAATAGCCTAGTGTTCAGGCATAAATAAATTATAAAATTATCAATGCTGCTTCATTGAAACTGAGAAGCAGAAACTAGAGTACAAAATAGTAACCAAAACAGTTACGTATATCCCTAAGTAATGCTATATGTTAAAAAACTATCAAACAAGACCTGTTCGGCTATTCCATTGTTTTCCAATTGGTTTCAACGAAGTGCTGTGAAACATGTATGTGTCTTAACATAACTCCTAAGAAATGTTCACAACCTGAATTAACTATGCGATTATGTATCAATCACCCAAATCCACCACTTACAGCCATATCAGCATCTGGTTGATGATTGCAGTAGTTGTGTGGGCATTTGGTATGTTCATCCTAGTAGTTGAACACTAATCATTTCCACACAAGTAATTTACTAGACCAGTAGCACTAGTACTAGCTCACATCTCAAAAGCAAACTGCTGGAATTATTGTCGGCGTCTCTGGTTGTTTATTCAACGTTGATCACTAGCCAGGCTTCGTACACGCAGATCATGGCGTGAAAATAGAGGACGAAGAAGGGAAACGAGGCACGGGTGGGAGAGAGATAGGGGAGGGGGAGGATCTCACCCCAGTCCTCCATCGTGGGTGGAAGTCGTCGAGATCTGAAAGGCTGGCGGTTGTCGCCATGTCTGGCTTCCTCATGTGCTGCGTGCGAGGTTGCCATGGCATCGGGCTTGTCCATGGCGTCCTCCTTGACCAGACGATCTGCAAAAAAACTACACAAACGCAATGAGATTCGAGCAAGATGAAGAAATCTAGAAGGAGGAGGAGAAGAAAGGGGGGAGTCCATACCGGATCTCACCTACATGCGCCACCTGCGAGGTGGCCATGGTGTCGATCTAGGGTTTCGGCATGGAGAGAAGGAGGGGAGCAGTTGCGCGAGGGGAACGAGCCGCCGGAGACCCGATGATCTCGTTGACGTCGTCGCCGTCCTGATTGCCAGAGGCCCGTGGCGGCGTGAAGCACGCACGCGCGCGCCGGCAAGAAAGCCGACCGCGACGCCATGGCCGTGCCTGGACTGGTGGATCTGGGGGGTGAAGGCTAGGGGAGAGGGTCTGTGGCGGAGACAAGGTCGGCGGTGGTGGGTGGGGGTGGCGGCGGCGGGAATCGCGGGAGGGGGCTCGCTCTCTCTCGATCTGGACTGGATCAGGATCGGTTCGGTGGGTGGGATCAGGAGGGGAGGGGAGGGGAGAGGGGATCGTGTGCCACGGGAGGAGGCCGGGGACGGGGAGGAAAGGAGGCCGGGGACAGGGAGGAGGTGGCGGCGGCGACGAGACGACGAGGGAGGAGGAGTACGATGGGAGGAGACAGGCGACGGCGGGGGAAAAGGGAGCGGGAGCGGCAACGGCGATGGGGATAAGTGAGCTAGGGTTTTCGTGGGTGGATGAGGATGAGAGGGAGGGGGAGAGCGACGAGGGGGTGTGTGGGCTGCCGTTGGATCCGGGCGCATCCGATGGTGCTAATCCATGATCCGCGTGAGATGGTTTTGGACCAATCAAAACGCAGTACCCCTTTGATGATTTTAAGACCATTTAAATTGGTCATAATCGATTGAAAATAAGATGTTAAAACATGTCTGCTATTTGATGGCCTAGAAAATTTATGAAAACAAATAGAAATCAAAAAACTTTGCATTGTGTCACCAAGTGTGACCTACTTTTCAGTAAGAATAACAAACTTTGAATAATGTAAATATCATAAAAAAGTGTTCTCAGAAATAAGTTTTCTGTAAGAGAATTATTTTTCGAGTGCCCAAAATGATTTTTTTATGAAGAAACTAGCAAATATTTGTTGCAAATTTGGGCCACATCAATTTTATAAAATCTTAATGTTCAGTTGACCAAATGTTGCCTAAGGAAGTTTTCATTTTCTTTGGACGAAAAATTCATTTTCCATTTTTTCGAGTGCCCAAAATGAGTTTTTTTAAGGACCTACCATATATTTGTTGCAAAATTGTACCTAATCAATTTTCTAAAATACTAGGACATATTTAATGCATAATTGACCAAATGGTTGGGTGTAAAAGTTTTGATCCACCTCTCGTGAAAAAGACAAATTTCCACCGGTTCAACTGGAAGGAGGTCAAATTTGAACTGTAGCTACCTCGTAGTTTGCTCTTTATTTTTTCCAAAAATCATTTATAGGTACATAAGTATCTATTTAATCATAGAAACACCAAAAAAATTCCAAGATTCAACCACTAGCTAGGAACGGTCAAGCCCGCCATTTTGACCGCATTTTGAAACGGGCATAGAAAATTCAAAAAACATCAAAAAATTGGAAAACCTTCGCATTGCATCATCATATGTGACCAAGTTACCAGGAAAAATAATAAAATTTTAATACGGCAATTATTTTTAAAAAGTGTTCTCGGAAACGAGCTATCAAGTGTGAAGATTCATGGCTTTCAAGCCAAATGATCAATCTCATGGCCACATTCATGACATAGTTTGTTCAAATAATCTCATATTGTGCAGAAGGGTGCATATTGGAATGGCAAACAATGTTGCCTAAGGAAGTTTTCATTTTCTTTGGACGAAAAAACCATTTCCCATTTTTCGAGTGCCCAAAAGGAGGTTTTTTTGTGAAGGACCTCCCAAATAATTGTTGCAAAATTGGACCAAATCATTTTTCTAAAATACTAGGACATATTTAATGCACAATTGACAGAATGGTTGGGGTGTAAAAAGTTTTGATCCACCTCTCGTGAAAAAGGCAAATTTCCGCCGATTCAGTTGGAAACATGTCAAATTTGAACTGCAGCTGCCTCATAGTTTGCTATTTATTTTTTCCAAAAATCATTTCTAGGTACATAAGTATCTATTTAATCAGAGAAACACCAAAAAATTCTAAGATTCAACCACTAGCTAGGAACGGTCATTCCCGTCGTTTTGACCGTATTTTGAAACATGCGTAAAAAATTCAAAAAAAAATAAAAAACTGGGAAACCTTCGCATTGTGTCATTATATGTGGCCAAGTTCCCAAGAAAAATAACAAACTTGTAATACGGCAATTATTTTGAAAAAGTGTTCTCAGAAACGAGCTATCACGTGTGGAGATCAATGGCTTTCAAGCCAAATGATCAATCTTATGGCCACATTCATAGCATAATTTGTTCAAATGATCTCATATTTTGCACAAGGGTGCATATTGGAATGGCAAACAATGTTGCCTAAGGAAGTTTTCATTTTATTTGGACGAAAAAACCATTTTCCATTTTTCGAGTGCCCAAAAGGAGGTTTTTTTGTGAAGGACCTCCCAAATAATTGTTGCAAAATTGAACCAAATCATTTTTCTAAAATACTAGGCCATATTTAATGCACAATTGACAAAATGGTTGGGGTGTAAAAAGTTGTGATCCACCTCTCGCGAAAAAGACAAATTTCCACCGATTCAGTTGGAAGCGGGTCAAATTTGAACTGCAGCTGCCTCATAGTTTGCTATTTATTTTTTCCAAAAATCATTTATAGGTACATAAGTATCTATTTAATCAGAGAAACACCAAAAAAAATCCAAGATTCAACCACTAGCTATGAACGGTCAAGCCCGTCGTTTTGACCGCATTTTGAAACGGGCATAAAAAATTCAAAAAAAAATTAAAAGTTGGGAAACCTTCGCATTGTGTCATTATATGTGGCCAAGTTCTCAGGAAAAATAACAAAGTTTTAATACGGCAATTATTTTAGAAAAGTGTTCTCAGAAACGAGCTATCACGTGTGGAGATCAATGGCTTTCAAGCCAAATGATCAATCTTATGGCCACATTCATGGCATAGTTTGTTCAAATAATCTCATATTGTGCACAAGGGTGCATATTGGAATGGCAAACAATGTTGCCTAAGGAAGTTTTCATTTTCTTTGGACGAAAAAACCATTTTCCATTTTTCGAGTGCCCAAAAGGAGGTTTTTTTGTGAAGGACCTCCAAAATAATTGTTGCAAAATTGGACCGAATCATTTTTCTAAAATACTAGGCCATATTTAATGCACAATTTATAAAATGGTTGGGTGTAAAAAGTTTTGATCCACCTCTCGTGAAAAAGACAAATTTCCGCCGATTCAGTTGGAAGTGGGTCAAATTTGAACTGCAGCTGCCTCATAGTTTGCTATTTATTTTTTTCCAAAAATCATTTCTAGTTACATAAGTACCTATTTAATCATAAATACATGGTTTGGTGGCGATACGTCGAGGTTTGGACGGTGGCCGAGGGCTCTAACTCTAGAGCGCATAAACTCGCATGCCCGCCGCGTGGTCACCGCGTGACCGTGGCGTTGCCATGTGTTCTGGGCGGCCTAGGCATGTCTAGTGGGTTGGGCACTCCCCAGGTAGGTGCTAGGAAGAAAATTATAACATAAGATTCTCACGAGGAGACCGATCGATGCTCAAACATGAATTAGCAGTCAAGTGTTTGACTAGCGGTACAGGAAATGTACATGGCTAATGGGCATGTGTTTTGGCTGAGGATGATCAGTTACTAAGAAGACCGTCTTCACAAATTTTCAGCTCAAAAGGAGGAGCCTAGGTGGTACTTGCTTTGCAAACTACCACATTGGACATAAATACGAATGTTGAAGCTTGGCTCAAAATAATGAATGGATTGAGCTAGCATTTGGTGGAGGATGGTTATTTGGGCATAGGAAAGCACTGTAGAAAATGGATACTATTTGGACATGTCAAAGTGGTACTTCCTTCACAAACTGTTGTTGTGAACAGAATAGGAAAATGAATATTTTTGAATTATTTTTGAACTAGGCAAGGAAGTTTTTTACATATTTGACGACGATATGACCCAAAGAATTTATGAGATTTTTTGGGAATTTTGGGAATGACAGAAATATAGGTTGCTTCATAACCTAGGGCAAAAACTGCCACATGGACATGACACATAGGCAAAACTGATGAGATGGCGCCTAGTCATCGCAACCCACCACAATTTACAAGGCTATGACCATCTATATTGGTCGTTAACAACTAGAAATAAGGCAACGGACTAGCGCTGTTTGCTTTATGACCATTTCGTGCAAGGAAATTACGACCTTTCTAACCAAATTGGTCGCAATGGTTTAGGGTTTGGAGCCCCCCGAACAGCTTTTGACCAATTGGTCTGAAATGGTCATAGATCTATGACCATTTCTTCCAGGGTCACTGACAGAAGGTCACTAGTTGACATATTTCTTGTAGTGACATGAACACTTTTCTCGGTCGCCTCGGTCGGAGAGCCAAATGCTCCTATTCCGAGTTTGTTTGGAAGATTGTGAACTGATGGACTTGGGCTTCTCAGGAGCCCCATTCACATATGATAATGGACAACAGGGTACGCGGAACGTTTGGGTTCGTCTGGACAGGGCATGTGCGGATGAGGCCCTGAAGGAATTGTTTCCGTTTGCGCATGTGGTGCATCTAGCGTCCTCGTGCTCAGATCATGAGCCCATCATGGTGCAACTAGCACATGCAGAACCACGACGCAATCAGAATGCACCCAGATATGAAATAATGTGGGAACGACATTTGGGCCTTGGGTCGGTGATTGCGGAAAGCTGGGGCAAGAGTAAACCAACCGGGCATTTGGGGTCAGTTCGTGATGCCCTGAAGGAGATGATGCAGCGACTGCGGGCATGGAGCAAGGCCAACTTCGGCCATGTCATGTCCGAGATTGAAAAGTTGCGCAAGGAACTAGCTAACTTGCAGATTCAAGATGCAGATAAGGTGGCTCTAAGACAAAAGATGTATCAACTGGATGAGTTACTGTACCGTGAAGAGATGTTGTGGCTGCAGCGGTCACGTATCAGATGGCTCAAGGAAGGTGAGAGGAACACTACGTATCTACATCGACGGGCTATGTGGCGGGCGCGACGCAACTATATTCAGCGTTTGAGGCACACTGATGGGACGTGGTGTTCGTCCCCCTCTGAGATGGAGTTGATGGCCACCTCGTACTTTAAGGAGGTGTTCACGAAGGACCCAACCCTGTCACCGGAAGCGGTCCTGGAGAGGATAGTACCGAAAGTGACAAATGAGATGAACACAACCTTGTGTAGACCGTTCACGGAAGAAGAGGTGTCCGATGCGCTGTTCCAAATTGGACCGCTAAAAGCACCAGGCACGGATGGGTTCCCATCTCGGTTCTATCAGCGGAATTGGGCTGTTATGAAGGGTGAGATCACAGCGGCAGTTATGGAGTTTTTTAAAACATGAGTCATGCCGGAGGGTGTGAATGATACGGCTATTGTACTAATCCCGAAGGTTCCGTTCCCTAAGGAGCTCAAGGATTTTCGTCCAATAAGTCTGTGTAACGCGATCTACAAGATTGTGTCTAAGTGTTTGGTTAACAGGCTACAGCCTCTGTTGACGGAACTAATCTCTGAAAACCAAAGTGCTTTTATATCGGGTCGTCTTATCTCTGATAACTCGATCATAGCTTTTGAGTGTATCAATCATATTCAGAATTTGAAGAATAATAATCCGGTTGTGTGTGCTTACAAGCTGGACGTATCTAAAGCATACGACCGGGTCGATTGGGACTTCCTAGAGAAGGCATTGCACAGATGGGGTTTTTCTGCAACATGGATCGATTGGATGATGGCTTGCCTTAAATCGGTCACATATTCTGTGAAGTTCAATGGGAAGTTGCTCGAGGTTTTCTCCCCAACTAGGGGGCTGCGACAAGGTGATCCGTTGTCTCCATTTCTGTTTCTTTTTGTTGCTGACGCCTTGTCCGCTCTGATTACCAGCTCTGTGGAGAGTGGTGAATTAAGGGGAGTAACCATATGTCAAGGGGCTCCGGAGATATCTCACTTGCTTTTTGTGGATGATACAATATTGTTCTTTGAGGCGCCAAGCCAGCAGGCTAACATTGTCAACGGTTGGTTGAACACTTACACTTCAGCGACGGGCCAACTTATAAACCCCGAAAAGTGTTCCATCCTCTTCTCTGACAATTGTATGTCGGTGGTGGCAGATGAGGTAAAAGGCATATTGGAAGTATCCCAACAAGTCTTTGAGCCCAAATACTTGGGTCTACCGGTGCCAGAAGGGAGAGTTCACAAAGGACAATTTGAAACACTTCAGGAAAGATCGAGAGCAAGGTTGATAGATTGGAGTGAACAGTTTGTTTTGGTGGGTAACAAGGAAATTTTGATTAAGGCTGTTGCTCAGGCCATCCCTACATATGTGATGAGTGTCTTCAGGCTGCCTGCATATGTTTGTGACGAGTTTGACAAGGATAATGAGGCAGTACTGTTGGGGTGTGGAGAATGGTAAGAGAAAGATGGCATGGCTAAGTTGGAAGAAGATGGTGGTTCCCAAATCTATGGGGGGCATGGGCTTCCGGGACATGAGAGCTTTCAATCAGGCCCTGCTTGCTAAGCAGGCGTGGCGTTTGTTGGACTGCGCAGATAGCCTATGTGCGAGACTTCTTAGGGCCAAGTATTACCCTCATGGCAATCTTTTGGATACAGTGTTCCCTACTAGCTCGTCTGCAGTTTGGAAGGGGATTGTTCATGGCCTCGAGTTAGTGAAGAAAGGCATCATTTGGCGTGTGGGAGACGGGACACTGATTAGAACTTGGAGAGATGCGTGGATTCCAAGGGGCCATAATTTCCGGCCAATTACATCGAAGCGCAACTGCAGACTAAATTGGGTGGTGGATTTCTTAACTGAACATGGTGCGCGGAATGAACAAAGGTTGCGAGAACATTTTTGGGACATGGACGTACGGGAAATTCTTAAAATCCGTACCTCACCAAGAAATGGCCAAGATTTCATTGCATGGTTCCCGGAGAAGAGCGGGCAATTCTCTGTGAGGAGTGCCTACAGACTCGCAACGCTGAGTGTGGACCCGGGTGGTACACCCGTGACGAGCAGCAGTTCAACTGGGGAGCGACCGATCTGGAAGTGTATATGGGCAGCCAAGGTACCCCTCAAGATGAGGATTTTGGCGTGGAAGGTAGTTTCGGGGGCGTTAGCAACGAACGCCTGCAAAAAGTATCGGCATATCTCTACACGAGATACATGCCCTCTGTGCGCAAAGGAGAAGGAGTCCTCGTTCCATGCCCTAGTCACATGTGATCATGCGCAGCAGCTATGGCAACAGATGCGGATGTTTTGGAACTTGCCGAGCCGAGACCTGCTGCAGGACACAGGGCAAGACTGGCTTCTTAACGTGCTTGCAAATTGTGATGAATATATGAGGGCGTGTGTGATTATGCTAATCTGGCGTATATGGTCTCTCCGGTCAGATCTTGTACATGGCAAGGAAGTGTCGTCGGTGGCTACATCAGTCTCATATCTGCAGAGCTATATGCTTTCACTAGATCTCTGCACCAAATATTCCACCAATGAGATTATCAAAGGGAAGATGTCTCTGCGGAATGAGGCGCCGATAGCTGTATAGAAGGAGGTCTTAGTACACCCCTGGCCGAAGCCACCTCCAGGTAAGGTGGCCTTATCTGTTGATGGAGCCTTTGTTCAGTCTGATGGATCAGCAGCGGCAGGGATGGTACTACGGAGACATGATGGGAGTGTGATATTCGCGGCGTACCGATGCATCTTTAACTGTAATGAAGCGTTGGAAGCGAAGTTGCATGCGATAATGCAAGGGATGGCTCTGGCCATCCAACACTGTGATCTGCTTGTCATTGTTCAATCGGATTCTTCGGTCGCCCTCTCCGCCTTGTCTGGCGACAGTTTATCTAGATCAGCCTATGGACATTTAGTAGCTGAGATTCGTTTTCTTATGATAGATAGATAATTTATTCCCTCGAAAATTAGTCGTATGCAGAATAGGGTAGCAGATCGTTTGGCACTGTATAGCCGTACAGAGAGTACTACTGCTGTATGGCTGGGTCGAGGTCCACCGTGTGTTGAGGACCTCTTGCCTCTTGATTGTAACCATGTACCTTTGGAATAAAATTCTTCTACCAGCGCAAAAAAATGAATATGCACAAGAGCTGTAGTGCCTCCCCCTTGAGTGTGTTCAGGTGAAGGTGAAATGATTTACAAAGGCCCATGGCTACCTTTGCGATACGAGGTGGGATGGAAAAATCCTACTTGGCAGTTTAGGCGCAAGATACAATGTTATTGTGGTAAAAGGCGCACACCCCTCGTGAAGAATGTTCTTCCGTAATAGGGCAGCCCATGTATGGGACGACACTAAGATTTCTTGTTTTGGGGACTTTCTAGAATGTTCTTTGAGCTGGACTTTTTATTTTATGCGCGTTTTCTCTTAGTTTTATCTAGTTTGATCTATTTTTAATCCTTTTTATTTTGTTTTCTAAATCCACGAATATTTTTTAATACGTGAATATATTTTTGGAATTCCCATTTTTTTAAATTCATGAATATTTTGAAATATGTGAACATTTTGTCAAATTTATGAATATTTTTTTAAATTGTCAAAATTTTACAATTCGTGTTTTTTTATAAAATTTTGGAGTTTTAAACAAATTATGAACATTTTTTTAATCCGTGAACATTTTTCAAATTTGCGACCATTTGTTGATTTCACCAACATTTTCAACAATAGCACAAAAAACTGACAGTTAGTTTTCCTGATCCTAAAATATGCAATGAACCGAGTGGTATACTAGTGAGACGAGTGAATGGCTGGCGAGCAACCGATAGTATGATAGGAAATATGCTAAAAAAATGCATCGGCCGAGCGGTGCAGAGAGCGAGTCGAGTGAGATTGGGCGGCACAATGCGCGCTATAGGGGCCTCTTGGCACCTGGTAAACTTTTGTCCATTAGTCCAATGGCTCCTGGTTGAGCTAGGAGCGGAGTCGTGCCTCGTGAAGGGGGATTCGCTCCATCATATGAGGATTTTCTGCTTAGGCTTGGGCTTATGCTTCTTTGCTTCTTCTCTTCATTGTCCACTTTGACCATTATTTTGCCCTTTCTTCAGAATGTTACTATTGCTACTTTCCTGGACTTTCTTGGATTGGTCTTAATCCTCCTTGGCTAGGTTGGACTTTCGTCGACCGTATTAAGACTTGTTGACTAGCTTAGACTTATGTATACTAGCTAGCTCGACAAATGGGACACCCTAAGTGAGATTATTTATTTTCCCCCAACAAAAGTCTTCCTGAGCCGAGCTCATAAAAGTGATTTGGTTGACACGCCCGTGGCCCGTGTAAAGTATTCCTCTGTAAGCTAATACAAGGCATTTTAGATCACTAGTTTACAGAGGGAGTATTATGTTATCCCATTGGAAGGATTAAAACTCCCTTCAAAACAAAACAAAAATTAGAAGGGATTCAGACGTTAAGAATATTTAGCAAGTGATTGCTACTAGTGTTTTAGAGCCCCGTGACTAAGATGATAATATGATCAATTTCTAAGAAAAATACACCATGATCTAGCAGATATTTATTCTAAAGAAGTATTTTCTTTACATAATGTTAAAGTACATATGCATATCTCTTGTATTTGATAGCATATGATTTGTAATCATCTTCTGCCTTATCTCTAGAATTCTTGCCCTTCAAGCCATGTACCTATATAAACCGCACGAGAGGCTCAATACAACATCGATCATATTCCACCAATCCTTCTCCCTCTATCCTTCTACACATAACACTAACACGAGGGTTACTTTTCACCCTGAAAGAGCCGAAGCTCTGAATTAATCAAACACTAACATTACATGATAACTCCAGGTGAAGAGGAAATACAACCCTGTACTTGGGAATCCTCTGTCCTCTCCATCTAGCACATGTCGATATCGCGGAGATGTTACTACTGCTAGAGATTCGTGCCGCTGCTGGAACAAAAGCCAGAATCCACACAAACAGACAAGACGTCATTGATCTATATATGCCGATAAGTGTTGGTGTCGCCGACCCCAAAGGATCCATGGCCCGGAGAATAAGATGGTGATAAGTCGACTATACCTAAACGTATCTCCGAGTCAAAGAAATAACCAGATTGGCGTCGTTGTTGCGGAAGCAACACCGATCTGACGAAGATGCAACCAACTCCCCATGTTTCCACAAAGAGAAATGCAAGCTTGTCTACCCGATCTCGATGCTAGACCCGATAGGGCACACACCGTTGAAGCCCGATAAGAAGCCACTGGAGACCTATTGAACACCTGCTACCACCACCATCGGAAGGGCTGAAAATTGCAGATGGCAGAAACATACATGTCCAGCCGATCTCGTTGTTGGGTCGATGGCACATGCATCATCGAAATGGAGAAGAAGTTGGAGGAACCATTATTGAACACCGTCGCCACCGCAGCTGGAAGGCACAGAGTGACGGGCTGGCAGAGACCTACCTAATACCGTAATACGAAGAAACTCTATATCCCACTGATAGATCAGGGCTTCCCTGCACACCGCTATCGGCGGAGCCGGTGGAAGAGGAGAAACCTCGCGATCCTTTGATGGAGGAAGGTGACAATGGAGGAGAAACACCAGATTCATGTTGCTAGGGACTCCCCCAATATGAAGGTTTTCCCCTATGTTTTGAACTTCGATGTTTTTATATTTTGCCCGTTTTCAGAAATATTTGTGCCAGTGCCGAGACCTTGTTTGTTAAAACTTACTCCTTTGTATTGAGATAAGAATGCCATTGTTTACTTTTCAGGAGGAAGACAATCCATAGTACTAGCTTGCTGGAACAGACACGATTACGATGATTATTCATCAGTACTGGTTACGCCCACTACGGCCATGAACTCCTCGTCGGCGACGAGCCTAGCGAGCGCCTCCGGAGCGAGGCACACCTCCAGCGCGATGCTCCCTCCGCGGCCTCGCCCCTCGTACACCGTCGCCTTCCCGTCCACCTTGTTCCCCGCGCCGCTCCGGACGGCCAGCGGCGCGCCCCACCCGAAGTCGTTTCCGTACACGTCGAACCGCGGCGAGCTCCCCGTCAACAGCGCCGTCGGAGCGGAAGCCACGAGCTCGGGCAGGTGCGCGAAGATGGGGTCCTGGGGCCATGACGCGAGCTTGTCCCTCGCGCTGGCCTCGTCAAACGACGCCACGGCCCGGTTCAGCTGCCATGCCGCCCAGCCCAGGCCGTTGCCCAGGATCTCGCCGGCGGAGGATTTCGCGGTGACGTGCGCCAGCGCGTTGCCCGCGTAGCATGCTGGTATGCCGCCAACGCGGCCCCGGCATCCGACGAAGACGATGTACGCCGTCTCCTGGTCCGGCGCGAGCCGCCGGGCGCGGCACACGGCGCGCCACAGGTGCGCGAGCAGGGCCTGCAGCGAGGAGATGGTGGTGGTGCTGGAGATCTCGCCGTTCGCCTTTGCCTTGAGCTTCTTCAAGGTCGCCGCCGAAAAATGGAGGAAGCATTCCTGCACCGGCGGGAACAGATCTACACGCCGGCCGACGATGTCCTCCAGCTTGCCGAAGGGTAGAGGGATGGGGATGGTGCAGCCGTCGAGGAACCACTTGTCGAACACGGGCAACGGCGTGGACACCATAGCATCGTTGCCAGGGGCGGCGTCACCGGCACTCAGGCCGAGGCGGGTTAGCTCGGACCAGGTGTTGAAGAATTGCCAGAAGGTCGTCCCGTCGGCGACGCTGTGGTTCATCGACATGGCGATGAAGACGCCGTCGGCGAGCTCGGTGATCTGCGCGGCGAGGACCGGGCGCGAGTCGGCAATGGCGTCCGCGCCGAGCAGCCCGTTGAGCGGAAAGAAGGACCAGACCACCCGCGGAATGAGGAGCGAGGCGGTGATGTCCGCGACGGCAACGCCGGGCGCGACGGCGTGGACGAACTCGGCGCCCTCGCCGCTGCAGCGGAGCGAAATGGCGAGGCTCTCAGGCGACGCCCTGCCCTCTCTAGCCGGCGCTACGGCGAGGCGCCCGGCATAGGGGTAGAAGCGGCCCAGGGCGCGCGCGAAGGACGAAGCGAGACGCTCGACGTCGACGTCGTGGCGTCCCTGCCCGCCGGTGGCGGGAGGCTTGGGCAGGAGGATGCCCTTCTGGATGTACTCCACGGCGATGCTCCGGAGATCCCACGGCGTCAGGTGGACGGCCTCGGCCGACGGCGAGGCTGTCGGTTCCGGCCGTACCACGCGCCGAGACACGACTCGAACGTCGCCCATCGATCTTGGTCCAGTTTACACGGCCAGCGCCGGAGTGAGACAGCGAGTAGACCAGACCAGAGCAAATTCATGGTGTCCCGCTGCCACCTTATCTTGTTTCAGGCTTTAGCTTGGTGGGTCCATTTCCGTGCAATGAGCCCGTGACACCATGATCGATCGTCGCCCATCCCTCTGACAGCTTACCGCCAGTGCGATTCAGCTTTGGATTTAGAAGGACCATAAAACAGTAGATGAGCAAATAATGTTTTACAAAGGGTGTACCTAGATTTAGTCGACTAAACTTAATCAAGTCTCACCCTGCAAATAAAAAAACTTAATCAAGTCTCAATCGAGCAACACAACATGTAGAAAAGGAAAAAGGAAAATGAAAAAGAAAATTTTACACGGATCTCCGTGTAAGATCTTATGAATATGGCATCGATTGAGAGCCGACTAGATTTAACAATAGAGAAACTGTTTGTCGTGTGGATCTCTTTTGCAGAAAGACATAACCAACAAAGAATGGTTATGCCGCTGAAAGATCAAAGAAAACACGACCTCGTTCGTTTCCAGGATTTCAAGTACGTAGCAACATGCAATTTCATTGCAGCAAAAAGAACAAAAAAGCAACATGCAATTCTTCCGTCCGTAAGGTTAGCTCAAAGGGAAAGCTTTGATTCTACAGTCATGATGATCTTATTGAAAAACTTCATATATTTACGACCCCTCAATTAGAGTATTTCAATCGCAATGTCGTCAATAAAAATACACTACAAAACTTTATTTCATGCATGAAACATGATGAACTTCTCATGAAGGACACCAGGCTCTCCCAACAATGCCACTATATGAGGCACATGCAAATGCTCAGTGTACGAAAACTTGGTGGTTGAAAGGAAAAGCACAATTTTATTAAGTTGGAAAGAAAATAACAAGTAGAAAACCATTGGATATCATGGTGCATAGGTCATTTCAAGAAAAATGATCATGATGACAACTCTGAAATTTATTAAAGGTATGGATGCATAAACCAATGTACAAATAAATCCCATACTCCTAAACATTTGGCTGGGCCATACATCAAGTCCACTAGAAATATCTTCATAAATTAAAGAATTTGCATGATTTCCTTAGTCATTCCGGAGTACAATAAGAAAAAATATTGACAATTCTATTGGCCACCACCCTCTAGTTACAAAATTTCTCCATTAATAAAGTTTTGTGTACGCAATGTGTGCAGTAAAATAAAATATAAAGCCCTCTAACCTTATAATTAAAATCAAGTCCCTCAATTTTCGTGAGCGTATTCAAGAGTTATTTTGTGGTCCAATTTTGCCATTATCTGGACCATTTGGGTACTTCATGATGCCCACAATTCATCTACTTGATGGCAGTGGCATAGCCAGGATTTTAAGTTCAGGGCAGTCCAATTGACACCCACAAAATTCCTCTAATACAACACCCTCAAAATTTTCACGGATTTTGGAATTTTAAAAAAGTTCATCAATTTTGAAAAAAGAAGTACACGATGTTTTTAGAAAAGTACAATGGTTTTGAAGAAAAATTCATCAAATTCGAAAAAGGTTCATCAATTTTGAAAAAAAGTCCACTGATTTTTAAAATAGTTCATGCAATGAAAAAAATAAGGAAACGGGAAAATAAAGATAAAAATAAACTTAGAAAACCTAGGTGGGAAACACTGCAAAAAAATCAAACAGAAAAAATATGGGCGGGCACGCAAATAGACCTAGTGTACAGGGGTGTGCGTCCTTTTTTTCAGTAATTCGGGATATAAAAAAGTTCTAAAAATTCACAAAAAGTTGATAATTTTAATAACACAATCACGAGTTCGAAACGTATTCATGATTAGAGAAAAATGAGCAGGAATTCAACAACTGTCCATGAATTTGTAAAAGATGTCCAAAAACAAAAAAAATGTTCATGATTTTGGAAAACATCATGATTCAAAACAATGTTCGTTAATTCAAAAAAGGTATGTGGATTTGAAAAAAAATATTCATGATTCAAAAAAATGCTCGCTAATTTAAAAAACGTTCACTAATTCAAAAAGTGTTCATGAACTTGAATAAAATGTTCACGATTCAATTTTTTTTGCAAATTCTAAAAATATTCACGAATTTGAGAAAAATGTTCACGATTCAAAAAAATGTTCGCTAATTCGAAAAATGTTCATCAATTTGATACAAATGTTCGCAATTCAATAAAATGTTCGCTAATTCGAAAAATATTTACAAATTTGAAAAAGAAGTTCATGATTCAAAAAAATGTTCGCTAATTGAAAAATGTTCAAGAATTTGAAAAAAAATGTTCATAATTCAAAAAAAATGTTCCCAAATTTGGAAAAATGTAAAAGATTTTGTAAATTTAGTCTATAATTTTAAAATGTTCATTATTTAGAAAAATTGTTCATGAATTCAAAAACATGTTCATGAATTCAAAAACATGTTCATGACTTAAGAGAATGTTCACAAATTTCTAAAAATGTTTAAAATTTTAAGAAAATGTTCGCGATTTGGAAAAAATGTTCGTGAGTTATAAAAAGTGTTCACGGTTACAATTTTTTTCATGATTTTGAAGAATGTACACAAATTAGTAAAAATGAAACCACGGTTTTGAAAAAATGTTCATCATTCCAAAAAAAAGATAACGACTTAAAGAATATATCACAAATTAATAGATTTTCGGAAATAAAAAAAAGAGTAAAAATGAAAACATATAAGTAAAGAAAAAGAAAAAAAGAGAAAAAAAAAACGAAAACCCGGTTCAGGGATGATTCTAGAACCTTCCAAAAACCGGTTGGGGTTGAAACCCCGAAATGGCCCATTCTTTCTTCTTTCGTGCTGTTTCTAAAACGCAAAAAACTGCTTGCGTGGGGCAAGAATCGAACTAGAGACCTCCACAGTACAAGACCTTTGCCATAGCCTGTCCGCCACCTTAGTATTCATGTTCTGTCAGAGCCTTTTCACCCTTTTGTTTCTATATTGTTTCTTTTTCCTATGAACGATTTTGTTCAGTTTTTTTCCTTCTATTTCCCCTTTTTTCTTTTCTGCTAAGTGCATGAACCTTTTTTTTTAATTCTTGAACTTTATTTCAAATCGGTGACTTTTTTTTTCAAAATCGATGAACCTTTTTTCAAATTGATGAACTATTTTCAAATTGGTGAACTTTTTTCCCCATTCGATGAACTTTTTTCAAACTCCCTAAACTTTTATCAAATTCAGTGAACTTTTTTTCAAAATCAATGAACCTTTTTTCAAGTTGATTAACCATTATTTCAAAGCCGATGAACTATTTTGAAATCGGTGAACTTTTTTGCAAATTCAATGAACTTTTTTCAAACTCCATGAACTTTTATCAAATTCGACGATTTTTTTAAAAAAAATTGATGAACCTTTTTTCAAATCGATGAATCATTTTTTCAAAGTCGATGAACTATTTTCAAATCGGTGAACTTTTTTCAAACTGGGTGAAAATTTTCAAATTCGGTGAACTTATTTTCAGTTTTGTGAACTTTTCTTCAAATATGATGAACCTATTCAAATTCATGAATTTATTGTAAATAGTTCATAAAATTAAGGGTGATACAGTGCAGATGCAATTAATAGCGCGGCTGCGCGTTTTATACTGTTGGCGCTTCAAGAATTCACTAAAGTTAGGTTGTTCTATTGGTTAGACACACTCGTACGGGAAGGCAGTGGCTCTAGTTCGGATCCTGATGGTGGCACCTTTTTGTTGTTTTTTCGTTAATTTCACTTCGCAGCGTTCGGAGCGGTCTTAGCAACCAGGCGCGTCGACCTTGTTGGGCTAGGCCCAGGTGGGCAGCGCGTGGGCGCCGGTACGCGTTACCAGCGCTAAAGGCGCGGCTTAGGAGCTCCCGTCCTGGGAGCCCCTATATGATGATGAGTTGGACGTCCTGGGCGTCCAGTACGGTGGTGCGAGTTGGACTGGCCCAGGCGCGCGGGAACATGAGGCTCGTTTTTTTTTCACTTTTTTCTTTCTTATTTTTACTTTTGCTCCTACTTCCAAAATATTCTAAGTAAATATATTACAAAATCACTCTCAATCAAACATTCGAAAAATATGGACCTCATCTGAAAGATGTTAAATTTGTATAGAAAAAATATTTATCACAGAGACGAAAAATGTATACAAAAAAATGTGTATGAAACAATTTGATCATGTATTTAAAAAATGCTAATCAAGCATTTGGAAGAAAATGTTGAACAAGTGTTTGAAAAATGTCAATCAAGCATTTAGAAATGTTAAATGTGTATAGAAAACATGTTGACCACGTATTAAAAAATGATGAATTTTGTTTATCATGTACATAAATTTTTTAATCAAGCATTCGGAAAAAATGTTGTACATGTATTTGAAAAATGTAATCAAGTGTTTGCAAAATGTTGAATGCGTCTAGAAAAAATGTTGACCATGTATTAAAAAATGATGGAAAATTTGAACATTTATATAAAATGCTAATCATGCATTTGAAAAAAAAATTGAACAAACATTTTCAAATGTTAGTCATGTATTTGAAAAATATCAAATATGCATAGAAAAAAATGTTGATCATGTATTAGAGAATATCAATCTTGTATTTGAAAAATGTTAATCAAGCTTTGAAAAATTTAAAAGTGTGTATAGAAAAAATATTGACCATGTAGTAAAAAATTGTTAATCTTGTGTCTGAAAAATGTTAATCAAGCATTTAAAAATGTTAACAATATGTATCGACTTGTTTTGACCAGGTATTAAAAAATATTAACTTTGTATTGGAAAAATGTTAAACATGTATTAGAAAAATGTTGTTCACATATACAAAAAAATGTAGAATGAAAACAAAAAAAACGAAGAAACCCAAAAGCCAAAAAAGAAACAAAATCAACCAAAAAAAATAAATGCAAAAAGAATGAAAAATAGGCGGAGAAAAAAAAAGAAATAAAAGAAAACAAAACAAGAAACAGAAAACGGAGAAAACCGGCTGGAATCCCCTGAAGTAGGTCCCACCCCTACTACTAATCCCTAACAGGAAGCGGGTGGATTGGCTAGGAGCGACCTCTATATCCTTTGGGACCAGAGATCGATCCTTGCGTTCTCCACCTTTTCATTCTCTTTTTACTTTAACGTGCATGATGGGCCGGCCCAACTATTGTAGACGCTCCAACGAGGGTTTCTACCGTCAAGCTGAATGCGCGTTGCGGTGCATCCTTGAGTTTGCATGTCCAAACTAGCCGACACCCTCGACTGCATGGGCCAGTTCGGTACACACACGATGCGACACACAATTCGGCCCATGATAAGGCTCAACGAAATAAGAAAGGGAAACGTTTCCCTCCGGACTGCCGGCTGAAGCGATGCGCCGGTCGTCTTTGTCGCTAGCGCGCATGCCTTCGCGGCCCACGTGCAGGGGTGGGCCGCACAAGAGACGTGTCCCCAGTATACACCACACACCAAACAGATCTTATCCCCTTTCTTCTCCATGAACAAATGGCTCTCATGCTGTTCTCCACACACCGGCAACATGTCCATGAATCGAAACATCTTTTCCAGTCTCCTCTAAATCATGCCTCATGTGTTGTCTGCCCCCTGTGTGAGGCCGTCGAGCTTGTTTTCCGGTGCCGTACAATCGAGGCCCCGTAGTGATACGTCTCCAACGTATCGATAACTTTTGATTGTTCCATGCTGCTATATTTATCATTTTTGGATGTTTTATAATCATTTTATATCATTTTTTGGTACTAACATATTGACATAGTGCCAAGTGCCAGTTGTTGTTTTTTTGCATGTTTTTTACATCGCAGGAAATCAATATCAAACGGAGTCCAAACATCGCGAAACTTTTTGTGGATTTTTTACGGACCAGAAGACCACCAATGGGCCAGAGCAGCACCTAGGGGGTGCCCCAAGGGGGGGCACAACCCACCTGGGCGCGCCTGGGGGCCCAAGCGCGCCCAGGTGGGTTGTGCCCACCTCGGTGGCCTCCCTCACCCCCCTCGCCCTATAAATTCCCAAATGTTTCAAAACCCTTTGGTGGCAGCCTTAGATCAGAAGATCCGCCGCTGCAAGGCCTCTATATCCACGAGATCCAATCTAGACCCCGTTCTGGCACCCTGCCGGAGGGGGAGATCATCACCGGTGGCCATCTTCATCATCCCGGCGGCCACCGCGATCAGGAGGGAGTAGTCCACCCTCAGGGCTGAGGGTTTGTACTAGTAGCTATGTGTTTAATCGCTCTCTCTCTCTCTCTCTCTCTCTCTCTCTCTCTCTCTCTCTCTCGTGTTCTTGAGATGTCACGATCTTGATGTATCGCGGGCTTTGTTAATATAGTCAGATCATATGGTGTGTTCCCTTCTCTATCTTGTTGTGATGAATTGAGTTTTCCGTTTGAGATTTCGTTGTTATCGGATTGAATACTTTTATGGATTTGAGAACACTTGATATATGTCTTGCAATTGAATACTCGTGGTGACAATGGGGTATCGTATTGATTCACTTGATATATGTTTTGGCACTCAACTCGCGGATTCCCGAGGTGACATTGGGGTAATCTATGTATAGGGGTTGATGCACGTTCTTGTCTTTGTTTCTCCGGTAGAAATCTTTGGGCACTCTTTGAAGTTATTTGTGTTGGATTGAGTATTATGAATATGAATTTGCTTTGGTGTTATTTTAGTACGAACTCTAGGATAGATCGAACGGAAAGAATGGCTTTATGTTATTTTAGTACGAACTCTTGAATAGATCGAACGGAAAGAATAGCTTTGAGGTGGTTTCGTACCCTACAAACAATTTATTCTTATGTTCTCCGCTAGATAGGAAGTTTGGAGTGATTCTTCATCGCACTTTGAGGGATGGTTATATGGTCCAATTATATTAGCACTGTTGAGAGATTGCACTTGCGAAAGTACAGACCCTGATACGTCTCCAACGTATCTATAATTTTTGACTATTCCATGCTATATTATATTCTGTTTTGGATGATTAATGGGCTTTGTTACACATTTGTATATTATTTTTGGGACTAACCTATTAACCAGAGGCCCAACCCCAATTGCTGTTTTTTGCCTATTTCAGTGTTTCGCAGAAAAAGAATATCAAACGGAGTCCAAACGGGATGAAACCTTCGGGAATGTAATTTGTGGAACAAACATGATACAGAGGACTTGGAGTGGACGTCAAGCAACCGACAAGGCGGCCACGAGGTAGGGGGCGCACCTACCCCTCAGGCGCGCCCTCCACCCTCGTGGGCCCCTAGTGGCTCCACCGACCTACTTCTTCCTCCTATATATACCTACGTACCCCCAAACCATCAGAGGCATCCACGAAAACCTAATTCCACCGCCGCAACCTTCTGTACCCGTGAGATCCCATCTTGGGGCCTTTTCCGGCGTCCTGTCGAAGGGGGCATTGATCACGGAGGGCTTCTACATCAACACCATAGCCTCTCCGATGATGTGTGAGTAGTTTACCTCAGACCTTCGGGTCCATAGTTATTAGCTAGATGGCTTCTTCTCTCTCTTTGGATCTCAATACAAAGCTCTCCTCAATTCTCTTGGAGATCTATTCGATGTAATCTTCTTTTTGCGGTGTGTTTGTCGGGACCGATGAGTTGTGGGTTTATGATCAAGATTATCTATGAACAATATTTGAATCTTCTCTGAATTCTTTTATGTATGATTGGTTATCTTTGCAAGTCTCTTCAATTATCAGTTTGGTTTGGCCTACTAGATTGATCTTTCTTGCAATGGGAGAAGTGCTTAGCTTTGGGTTCAATCTTGCGGTGTCCTTTCCCAGTGACAGCAGGGGCAGCAAGGCACATATTGTATTGTTGCCATCGAGGATAACAAGGTGGGGTTTATATCATATTGCACGAGTTTATCCCTCTACATCATGTCATCTTACTTAAAGCATTACTCTGTTCTTATGAACTTAATACTCTAGATGCATGCTGGATAGCGGTCGATGTGTGGAGTAATAGTAGTAGATGCAGAATCGTTTCGGTCTACTTGTCGCGGACGTGATTCCTATATACATGATCATACCTAGATATTCTCATAACTATGCTCAATTCTATCAATTGCTCAACAGTAATTTGTTCACCCACCGTAATACTTATGCTATCTTGAGAGAAGCCACTAGTGAAACCTACGGCCCCGGGTCTATTTTCCATCATATTAATCTTTCAACACTTAGTTATTTTCATTGACTTTTATTTTAATTTGCATATTTATTTCTCTTTATCATAAAAATAGCAAAAATATTATCTTATCATATCTATCAGATCTCACTCTTGTAAGTGACCGAAGGGATTGACAACTCCTTTATCGCGTTGGTTGCGAGGTTCTTATTTGTTTGTGTAGGTGCAAGGGACTTGAGCGTGGCCTCCTACTGAATTGATACCTTGGTTCTCAAAAACTGAGGGAAATACTTACGCTACTTTACTACATCACCCTTTCCTCTTCAAGGGAAAACCAACGCAGTGCTCAAGAGGTAGCAAGAATGATTTCTGGTGCCGTTGCCGGGGAGTCTACGCAAAAGTCAACATACCAAGTACCCATCACAAACTCTTATATCCCGCATTACATTATTTGCCATTTGCCTCTCGTTTTCCTCTCCCCCACTTCACCCTTTCCGTTTTATTCGCCCTCTCTTTTTCGTACGCCTCTATTTCGCTTGCTTCTTGTTTGCTTGTGGGTTGGATTGCTTGCTTCTCACTATGTCTCAAGACAATACTAAATTGTGTGACTTTACCAATACCAACAATAATGATTTTCTTAGCACTCTGATTGCTCCTCTTACTGATGCTGAATCTTGTGAAATTAATGCCGCTTTGTTGAATCTTGTCATGAAAGATCAATTCGCCGACCTTCCTAGTGAAGATGCCGCTACCCATCTGAATAGCTTCGTTGATTTGTGTGATATGCAAAAGAAGAAAGATGTGGACAATGATATTGTTAAGTTGAAACTATTTCCATTTTCTCTTAGAGATTGTGCTAAAACTTGGTTTTCGTCTTTGCCTAAAAATAGTATTGATTTTTGGAATAAGTGCAAAGATGCCTTTATCTCTAAGTATTTTCCTCCCGCTAAGCTCATCTCTCTTATAAACAATATTATAAATTTTAAGCAACTTGATCACGAACATGTTGCACAAGCTTGGGAGAGGATGAAATTAATGATACGTAATTGCCCTACTCATGGTTTGAATTTGTGGATGATTATACAAAAATTTTATGCCAGATTGAATTTTGCTTCTAGAAATCTTTTAGATTCGGCCACGGGAGGCACTTTTATGGAAATCACTTTAGGAGAAGCTAATAAACTCCTAGATAATATTATGGTTAATTATTCTCAATGGCATACTGAAAGATCTACTAGTAAAAAGGTGCATGCGATAGAAGAAATTAATGTTTTGAGTGGAAAGATGGATGAACTTATGAAATTGTTTGCTAATAAGAGTGTTTCTTCTGATCCCAATGTTATGCCTTTGTCTACCTTGATTGAGAATAATTATGAATCTATGGATGTGAATTTTGTTGGTAGGAATAATTTTGGTAACAACGCGTATAGAGGAAACTTTAATCCTAGGCCGTATCCTAGTAATACCTCTAATAATTATGGTAATTCCTACAACAAATCTTATGAAAATTTTAATAAGATGCCCTATGAATTTGAGACTAGTGTTAAAGAATTTATGATTTCTCAAAAGAATTTCAATGCTTTGCTTGAAGAAAAATTGCTTAAAGTTGACGAATTGGCTAGGAGCGTGGATAGAATTTCTCTTGATGTTGATTCTTTGAAACTTAGATCTGTTCCACCTAAGCATGATATCAATGAGTCTCTCAAAGCCATGAGAATTTCCATTGATGAGTGCAAAGAAAGAACCGCTAGAATGCATGCTAAGAAAGATTGCTTTGTAAAAGCATGTTCTTCTAATTTTTATGAGAATAAAGATGAAGATCTAAAAGTTATTGATGTGTCCCCTATTAAATCTTTGTTTTGCAATATGAATCTTGATAATGATGGGACTGGATATGAGTCAACTTTAGTTAGAAGGCGTCCCAAAAATTCGGAGTTTTTAGATCTTCATGCAAAAATTGGTAAAAGTGGGATTGAAGAGGTCAAAACTTTAGATATCAATGAACCCACTATCTTGGATTTCAAGGAATTTAACTATGATAATTGCTCTTTGATAGATTGTATTTCCTTGTTGCAATCCGTGCTAAATTCCCCTCATGTTTATAGTCAAAATAAAGCTTTTACTAAACATATCGTTGATGCTTTAATGCAATCTTATGAAGAAAAACTTGAGTTGGAAGTTTCTATCCCTAGAAAACTTTATGATGAATGGGAACCTACTATTAAAATTAAAATTAAAGATCATGAATGCTATGCTTTGTGTGATTTGGGTGCTAGTGTTTCCACGATTCGAAAAACTTTATGTGATTTGTTAGGTTTCCGTGATTTTGATGATTGCTCTTTAAACTTACACCTTGCGGATTCCACTATTAAGAAACCTATGGGAAGAATTAATGATGTTCTTATTGTTGCAAATAGGAACTATGTGCCCATAGATTTTATTGTTCTTGATATAGATTGCAATCCTTAATGTCCTATTATTCTTGGTAGACCTTTCCTTAGAACGATTGGTGCAATTATTGATATGAAGGAAGGGAATATTAGATTCCAATTTCCGTTAAGGAAGGGTATGGAACACTTCCCTAGAAAGAAAATTAAATTGCCATATGAATCTATTATGAGAGCCACTTATGGATTGCCTACCAACGATGGCAATACCTAGATCTATCCTTGCTTTTATGCCTAGCTGGGGGCGTTAAACAATAGCGCTTGTTGGGAGGCAACCCAATTTTATTTTTAGTTTTTTGCTTTTGTTTCTGTTTAGGAATAAATCTTTGATCTAGCCTCTTGTTAGATTTTTTTATGTTTTAATTAGTGTTTGCGCCAAGTTAAACCTATAGGATCTTCTTGGGTGATAGTTATTTGATCTTGCTGAAAATTCCAGAAACTTTCTGTTCATGAAAACAATTATTAAAAATCACCAGAACGTGATAAAATATTGATTTCAATTGCAGAAGATCAATAAAAAAATTATTTAGGCCTTCCTATTTTGGTAGATTGTTTTGAGTTCCAGAAGTTTGCGTTAGTTACAGATTACTACAGACTGTTCTATTTTTGACAGATTCTGTTTTTAGTGTACTGTTTGCTTATTTTGATGAATCTATGGCTAGTAAAATAGTTTATAAACCATAGAGAAGTTGGAATACAGTAGTTTTAACACCAATATAAATAAATAATGAGTTCATTACAGTACCTTGAAGTGGTGTTTTGTTTTCTTTCGCTAACGGAGCTTACGAGATTTTTTATTGAGTTTTGTGTTGTGAAGTTTTCAAGTTTTGGGTAAAGATTTGATGGATTATGGAACAAGGAGTGGCAAGAGCCTAAGCTTGGGGATGCCCATGGCACCCCAAGTTAATCTAAGGACACCAAAAATTCGAAGCTTGGGGATGCCCCGGAAGGCATCCCCTCTTTCGTCTTCGTCCATCGGTAACTTTACTTGGAGCTATATTTTTATTCACCACATGATATGTGTTTTGCTTGGAGCGTCTTGTATGATTTGAGTCTTTGCTTTTTAGTTTACCACAATCATCCTTGCTGTACACACCTTTTGAGATAAACACACATGATTCGGAATTTATTAGAATACTCTATGTGCTTCACTTATATCTTTTGAGCTATATAGTTTTTGGTCTAGTGCTTCACTTATATCTTTTAGAGCACGGCGGTGGTTTGTTTTATAGAAACTATTGTTCTCTCATGCTTCACTTATATTATTTTGAGAGTCCTACAAAATAGCATGGTAATTTGCTTTAATTGAGAAATTAATCCTAAGTGATGAGCATCCAAGGTTAGTAATTTTTTTCTTATAAGTGTGTTGAATACTAAGAGAAGTTTGATAATTAATGATTGTTTTGAGATATGTAGGTAGTGATATTAAAGTTGTGCTAGTTGAGTAGTTGTGAATTTGAGAATACTTGTGTTGAACCTGTAACATGCACGTATGGTAAACGTTATGTAACAAATTTGAAACATGAGGTGTTCATTGATTGTCCTCCTTATGAGTGGCGGTCGGGGACGATCGATGGTCTTTTCCTACCAATCTATCCCCCTAGGAGCATGCGCGTAGTACTTGGTTTTTGATTACTTGTAGATTTTTGCAATAAGTATGTGAGTTCTTTATGACTAATGTTGAGTTCATGGATTATACACACTCTTACCCTTCCATCATTGCTAGCCTCTTCGGTACCGTGCATTGCCCTTTCTCACCTTGAGAGTTGGTGCAAACTTCGCCGGTGCATCCAAACCCTGTGATACGATACGCTCTATCACACATAAACCTCCTTATATCTTCCTCAAAACAGCCACCATACCTACCTGTTATGGCATTTCCATAGCTATTCTGAGATATATTGCCATGCAACTTTTCACCGTTCCATTTATCATGACACGTTTCATCATTGTCATATTGCCTTGCATGATCATGTAGTTGACATCGTATTTGTGGCAAATCCACCATTCATAATTTTTCATACATGTCACTCATGATTCATTGCCCATCCCGGTACACCGCCGGAGGCATTCATATAGAGTCATACTTTGTTCTAGTATCGAGTTGTAATCATTGAGTTGTAAATAAATAGAAGTGTGATGATCATCATTCATATAGCATTGTCCCAATAAAAAAAGAGAAAGGACAAATAAAAAAAAGGAAGGCCCAAAAAAAGGAGAAAAAAATAATAATAAAATAAAATAAAAAGGGACAATGCTACCATATTTTTTTCCACACTTGTGCTTCAAAGTAGCACCATGATCTTCATGATAGAGAGTCTCTTGTTTTGTCACCTTCATATACTAGTGGGAAATTTTCATTATAGAACTTGGCTTGTATATTCCAACAATGGGCTTCCTCAAATGCCCTAGGTCTTCGTGAGCAAGCAAGTTGGATGCACACCCACTTAGTCTCTTTTGTTGAGCTTTCATACATTTATAGCTCCAGTGCATTCGTTGCATGGCAATCCCTACTCCTTGCATTAACATCAATCGATGGACATCTCCATAGCCCGTTGATTAGCTTCATTGATGTGAGACTTTCTCCTTTTTTGTCTTCTCCACATAACCCCCATCATTATATTCTATTCCACCCGTAGTGCTATATCCATGGCTCACGCTCATGTATTGCGTGAAGGTTGAAAAAGTTTGAGATTACTAAAGTATGAAATAATTGCTTGGCTTGTCATCGGGGTTGTGCATGATGAGAGCATTCTTGTGTGACGAAAATAGAGCATGAACAAATTATATGATTTTGTAGGGATTGAACTTTCTTTGGCCATGTTATTTTGAGAAGACATAATTGCTTAGTTAGTATGCTTGAAGTATTATTACTTTTATGTCAATATTAAACTTTTATCTTGAATCTTTCAGATCTGAATATGCACCACAAATAATAGGTTACATTGAAAAATTATGCCAAGTAGCATTCCACATCAAAAATTCTGTTTTTATCATTTACCTACTCGAGGACGAGTAGGAATTAAGCTTGGGGATGCTTGATATGTCTCCAATGTATCTATAATTTTGATTGTTCCATGCTATGTTATATTCTGTTTTGGATGATTAACGGGCTTTGTTATACATTTTTATATTATTTTTTGGACTAACCTATTAACTGGAGGCCCAACCCAAATTGCTGTTTTTTTGCCTGTTTCAGTGTTTCCAAGAAAAAGAATATCAAACGGAGTCCAAACGGAATGAAACCTTCGAGAACGTAATTTGTGGAAAAAACGTGATCCAGAGGACTTGGAGTGGACGTCAAGCAACCGACGAGGCGGCCATGCGGTAGGGGGGCGCGCCTACCCCCCAGGCGCGCCCTCCACCCTCGTGGGCCCCTCGTGGCTCCACCGACCTACTTCTTCCTCCTATATATACCTACGTACCCCCAAACCATCAGAGGCATCCACGAAAACCTAATTCCACCGCCGCAACCTTCTATACTAGTGAGATCCCATCTTGGGGCCTTTTCCGGCGTCCTGCCGGAGGGGGCATTGATCATGAAGGGCTTCTACATCAACACCGTAGCCTCTCCGATGATGTGTGAGTAGTTTACCTCAGACCTTCGGGTCCATAGTTATTAACTAGATGGCTTCTTCTCTCTCTTTGGATCTCAATACAAAGTTCTCCTCGATTCTCTTGGAGATCTATTCGATGTAATCTTCTTTTTGCGATGTGTTTGTCGGGACCGATGAATTGTGGGTTTATGATCAAGATTATCTATGAACAATATTTGAATCTTCTCTGAATTCTTTTATGTATGATTGGTTATATTTGCAAGTCTCTTCGAATTATCAATTTGGTTTGGCCTACTAGATTGATATTTCTTGCAATGGGAGAAGTGCTTAGCTTTGGGTTCAATCTTGCGGTGTTCTTTCCCAGTGACAATAGGGGCAGCAAGGCACGTATTGTATTGTTGCCATCGAGGATAACAAGATGGGGCTTATATCATATTGCATGAGTTTATCCCTCTACATCATGTCATCTTACTTAAAGCATTACTCTGTTCTTATGAACTTAATACTCTAGATGCATGCTAGATAGCGGTCGATGTGTGGAGTAATAGTAGTAGATGCAGAATTGTTTCGGTCTACTTGTCATGGACGTGATGCCTATATACATGATCATACCTAGATATTCTCATAACTATGCTCAATTCTATCAATTGCTCGACAGTAATTTGTTCACCCACCGCAATACTTTTGCTATCTTGAGAGAAGCCACTAGTGAAACCTATGGCCCCCGGGTCTATTTTCCATCATATTAATCTTTCAACACTTAGTTATTTTCATTGCCTTTTATTTTACTTTTCATCTTTATTTCTCTTTATCATAAAAATACCAAAAATATTATCTTATCATATCTATCAGATCTCACTCTTGTAAGTGACCGTGAAGGGATTGACAACCCCTTTTATCACGTTGGTTGCGAGGTTCTTATTTGTTTGTGTAGGTGCAAGGGACTTGAGCATGGCTTCCTACTGGATTCATACCTTGGTTCTAAAAAACTGAGGGAAATACTTACGCTACTTTACTACATCACCCTTTCCTCTTCAAGGGAAAACCAATGCAGTGCTCAAGAGGTAGCAAACCCTAGGCCTCATTTCAAGCATTGCAATATCATTTTTGTGCCCTGTTTACCATTTGCTACCTTGCTGTTTTTATTTATTCTGATTATAAAAATATATTTCTACCATCAATATTACACTTTTATCACCATCTCTTCGCCGAACTAGTGCACCTATACAATTTTCCATTGTATTGGGTGTGTTGGGGACACAAGAGATTTCTTGTATTTGGTTGCAGAGTCGTTTGAGAGAGACCATCTTCATCCTACACCTCCCACAGATTGATAAACTTTAAGTCATCCACTTGAGGGTAAATTGCTACTGCCCTACAAAACTCTGCGCTTGGAGTCCCAACACGAGTCTACAAGAATAAAGTTGCGTAGTAGACATCACGTAGCTCAACCAAGAGTTGCGACCCAGGTGTTCGGCGATGCTGAAACCGAAGCCGGCGATGCTGAAATCAGCGCTGTCAGCGGTGAAGACGGGAGGGGCTCCGGTGCTGCAACCGAACTTATTTTTGATGGACCTAGATCCCCCGGATGCTGGAACCAGCGGCCCTTTTTTCTGCAATCAACAACTCCCAGCGGTGAAGACGGCGAGGTACGGTGCTGCTATCAGATAGTTTTTTTTTATGGAATCGGGTGGGAAAAAGTTGCAACCGCTATCGATTGGTGATGCAACGGGATGGCGTTGAGATGTTTTTTGCTGGAACCGACATAATTTTTTGCTGGAACCAAGTATTTTTTTGGGGGGGACAGTCGAGACCTTTTGCAGCCGCCGGCGCTACGGTGCTTCTTTTGCTAGATTCGATGATTCTTTTGCTGCAACCGGCATGTGTTTTTGCTACTGCTGCCAAACTAGTGGGATTTCGTATTTTTTCTGATTTTTGTTGGAGGACACGGTGGTGCGAGCCACGGCGACGAGCGGAGGTGGTGGCTCAGGGATGTTGCAACCATGATTACGGATGCCGGAAGCAGCATCGACATGAGCTACAACCGGCCAGGGTGTCTTGGAGCTGCAGCCATCTAGGGGATGCTACTCGAACAACGGCGACAGTGCTGAGATGCTGGAACCAGGTTCATCGGGGGGCTGCAACAGTCGTGCCTGGAGCTGGAACCGAGGGAAGCACACAAGATGCAAGGGGGGAAGATGCTGCAGAATTCAAGCGAGCTCGCCAGCGGGGATGCTTCGAGCTCGACGGCAGGACAAAGAGGGTCCTTCAAGCTCGCCGATAGAGGAGGCGATGGGGCTCCCTTGAAGCGCGGTTGTGGCCTCCGCACGGCACAATTTTGTGAGGGAGGAGGGGAGTGATACGTCCATTTTGCATCATGCTTTTATATTGATATTTATTGCATTATGGGCTATTATTACACATTATGTCACAATAATTATGCCTATTCTCTCTTATTTTACAAGGTTTACATAAGGAGGGAGAATGCCGGCAACTGGAATTCTGGGCTGGAAAAGGAGCAAATATTAGAGACCTATTCTGCACAACTCCAAAAGTCCTGAAACTCCACGGAAGTTATTTTTGGAAATAATAAAAAATACTGAGCGGAAGAAATACATCAGGGGGGCTCCACCTGTCCACGAGGGTGGGGGGCGCACCCTACCCCTGGGCGCGCCCCCTGCCTCGTGGGCCCCCTGTTGGCCCTCCGGTGCCCATCTTCTGCTATATGAAGTCCTTCATCCGAAGAAACACCAGAAGCAACTTTTCGGGACGAGACTCCGCTGCCACGAGGCAGAACCTTGGCGGAACCAATCTAGGGCTCAGGCGGAGCTGTTCTGCTGGGGACACTTCCCTATGGGAGGGGGAAATCATCGCCATCGTCATCACCAACGCTCCTCTCGTCGGGAGAGGGCAGTCTCCATCAACATCTTCACCAGCACCATCTCCTCTCAAACCCTAGTTCATCTCTTGTATCCAATTCTTGTCTCATAGCCTGTGATTGGTACCTGTGGGTTGCTAGTAGTTTTCATTACTCCTTGTAGTTGATGCTAGTTGGTTTATTTGGTGGAAGACCATATGTTCAGATCCTATATGCATATTAATACTCCTCTGATTATGAACATGAATATGCTTTGTGAGTAGTTATGTTTGTTCCCGAGGACATGGGAGAAGTCTTGCTATTAGTAGTCATGTGAATTTGGTATTCGTTCGATATTTTGATGAGATATATGTTGTCTATCCTCTAGTGGTGTCATGTGAACGTCGACTACATGACACTTCACCATTATTTGGGCCTATAGGAAGGCATTGGGAAGTAATAAGTAGATGATGGGTTGCTAGAGTGATAGAAGCTTAAACCCTAGTTTATGCGTTGCTTCGTAAGGGGCTGATTTGGATCCATATGTTTCATGCTATGGTTAGGTTTACCTTAATATTTTTGTTGTAGTTGCGGATGCTTGCAATAGAGGTTAATCATAAGTAGGATGCTTGTTCAAGTAAGAACAGCACCCAAGTACTGGTCCACCCACATATCAAATTATCAAGGTACCGAACGCGAATCATATGAACGTGATGAAAACTAGCTTGACAATAATTCCCATGTGTCCTCGGGAGCGCTTTTCCTTATATAAGAGTTTGTCCAGGCTTGTCCTTTGCTACAAAAAGGATTGGGCCATCTTGCTGCACTTTATTTACTTTTGTTACTTGTTGCTCGTTACCAATTATCTTATCACAAAACTATCTGTTACCTATTATTTCAGTGCTTGCTGAGAATACCTTGCTGAAAACCGCTTATCATTTCCTTCTGCTCCTCGTTGGGTTCGACACTCTTACTTATCGAAAGGACTATGATAGATCCCCTATACTTGTGGGTCATCAAGACTCTTTTCTGGCGCCGTTGCCGGGGAGTGAAGCGCCTTTGGTAGGTGGAATTTGGTAAGGAAAAATTTATATAGTGTGCTGAAATTTACTGTCACTTGTTACTATGGAAAGTAATCCTCTGAGGGGCTTGTTCGGGGTATCTTCACCCCGACCAGTAGAGCAAAGAGTTGCTCCTCAACATACAGAACCTACTGAAAATGAAAATGTCTACTTTGAGATTCCTTCTGGTATGATAGAAAAACTGCTAGCTAATCCTTTTGCAGGAGATGGAACAAAGCATCCTGATGAGCACCTAATATATGTGGATGAAGTTTGTGGATTATTTAAGCTTGCAGGTGTACCCGGAGATGTCATTAAGAAGAAGGTCTTCCCTTTATCTTTGAAGGGATATGCATTGACATGGTATAGGCTATGTGATGATACGGGGTCATGGAACTACAAACGATTGAAATTGGAATTTCATCAGAAGTTTTATCCTATGCATCTTGTTCGTCGTGATCGCAATTATATATATAATTTTTGGCCTTGCGAAGAGAAAGCATCGCTCAAGCTTGGGGGAGGCTTAAATCAATGTTATATTCATGCCCCAATCATGAGCTCCCAAGAGAAATAATTATTCAAAAATTTTATGCTCGGCTTTCTAATAACAATCGCAACATGCTCGATACTTCTTGTGCTGGCTCTTTTACTATGAAAACTATTGAATTCAAATGGGATTTATTGGAAAGAATTTAATGCAACTATGAAGATTGGGACCTCGACGAAGGTAAGGAGTCAGGTATGACATCTAAGTTTGATTGTGTTAAATCTTTTATGGATACCGATGTTTTCCGTAAATTTAGCACTAAATATGGACTTGACTTTGAGATAGTAGCTTCTTTCCGTGAATCTTTTGCTGCTCATATTGATCTCCCTAAGGAGAAGTGGTTTAAATATCATCCTCCCATAGAAGTAAAAGTAGTTGCACCTATTAAAGTTGAAGAAAAGACTATCACTTATAATGATCCTATTGTTCCTACTTCTTATGTTGAGAAACCACCTTTCCCTGTTAGGATAAAGGATCATGCTAAAGCTTCAACTATGGTCCGTAAAAGCAATATTAGAACTTATACACCTCCAGAACAAATTAAAGTTGAACCTAATATTTCTATTGTTAAAGATCTCTTGTCTGATAATATTGATGGGCATGTTATTCATTTCCGTGATGAAACTGCTAGAATTGCCAAACCTTGTGCTAAAGATAAACATAGACCTGTGGTAGGCATGCCTGTTATTTCTGTTAAAATAGGAGATCATTGTTATCATGGCTTATGTGATATGGGTGCAAGTGCTAGTGCTATACCTCATGACTTATACAAATAAATTATGCATGATATTGCACTTGCTGAGATAGAAGATATTGATGTTACCATCAAGCTTGCCATAGGGATACTATATCACCAATTGGAATTGTTAGAGATGTTGAAGTCTTGTGTGTGAAAACTAAATACCCTGTTGATTTTCTCGTTCTTGGTTCCCCACAAGATAGTTTTTGTCCCATTATATTTGGTAGACCCTTCTTGAACACTGTTAATGCTAAGATAGACTGCGAAAAGGATGTTGTTACGATTGGTCTAGGTGATATGTCTCATGAGTTTAATTTCTCTAAATTTCGTAGACAACACTGTGAAGAGGAATTGCCTAGTAAAGATGAAATAATTGGTCTTGCTTCTATTGCCGTACCTCCTAGTGATCCTTTAGAACAATATTTGCTAGATCATGAAAATGATATGTTTATGAATGAAAGAAGGGAAATAGATGAAGTATTCTTTAAACAGGAACCCATCCTGAAACACAATTTGCCTGTTGAAATCCTAGGGGATCCTCCTCCACCCAAGGGTGATCCTGTGTTTGAGCTTAAACCGTTGCCTGATACTCTTAAATATGCTTATCTTGATGAGAAAAAGATATATCCTGTTATTATTAGTGCTAACCTTTCAGAGCATGAAGAAGAGAGATTATTGAAAACTCTGAAGAAGCACCGCGCTGCCATTGGATATACTCTTGATGATCTTAAGGGCATTAGTCCCACTCTATGTCAACATAAAATAAATTTGGAGAAAGATGCCAAACCAGTTTGTGATCACCAAGGACGACTGAATCCTAAGATGAAAGAAGTGGTAAGAAAGGAAATACTAAAGCTTCTTGAGGCAGGTATTATTTATCCCATTGCAAATAGTCAGTGGGTAAGTCATGTTCATTGTGTCCCTAAGAAGGGAGGTATTACTGTTGTTCCTAATGATAAAGATGAATTGAGTCCGCAAAGAATTATTACAGGTTATAGGATGGTAATTGATTTCCGCAAATTAAATAAGGCTACTAAAAAAGATCATTACCCCTTACCTTTTATCGATCAAATGCTAGAAAGATTATCCAAACATACACATTTTTGCTTTCTAGATGGTTATTCTGGTTTCTCTCAAATACCTATGTCAGCCGATGATCAATCAAAGACCACTTTTACTTGCCCTTTTGGTACTTTTGCTTATAGACGTATGCCTTTTGGTTTATGTAATGCACCTGCTACCTTTCAAAGATGCATGATGGCTATATTCTCTGACTTTTGTGAAAAGATTTGTGAGGTTTTCATGGACGATTTCTCCGTTTATGGATCCTCTTTTGATGATTGCTTGAGCAACCTTGATCGAGTTTTGCAGAGATGTGAAGAAACTAATCTTGTCTTGAATTGGGAAAAGTGCCACTTTATGATTAATGAAGGTATTGTCTTGGGGCATAAAGTTTCTGAAAGAGGTATTGAAGTTGATAAAGCCAAGATTGATGCTATTGAAAAGATGCCATGTCCCAAGGACATCAAAGGTATAAGAAGTTTCCTTGGTCATGCCAGTTTTTATAGGAGGTTCATTAAGGACTTCTCAAAAATTTCTCAGCCTCTGACTAATTTATTACAAAAAGATATACCATTTGTCTTTGATGATGATTGTGTAGAAGCATTTGAAATACTTAAGAAAGCATTGATCTCTGCACCTATTGTTCAGCCACCTGATTGGAATTTACCCTTTGAAATTAAGTGTGATGCTAGTGATTATGCTGTAGGTGATGTTCTAGGGCAAAGAGTTGATAAGAAATCAAATGTTATTCAATATGCTACTAAAACTCTAGACAATGCCCAGAGAAATTATGCTACTACTGAAAAAGAATTCTTAGCAGTTGTATTTGCTTGTGATAAGTTCAGACCTTATATTGTAGATTCTAAAGTAACTATTCACACTGATCATGCTGCTATTAAATACCTTATGGAAAAGAAAGATGCTAAACCTAGACTTATTAGATGGGTTCTCTTGCTACAAGAATTTGATTTACACATTGTTGATAGAAAGGGAGCTGAGAACCCCGTTGCAGATAACTTGTCTAGGTTAGAAAATGTGCTTGATGACCCACTACACTACAAAAAAAGACACATCCATGACATTTTGGGCCGAACGAATTTTTTTCTGTCATCATATGACACTTCTATGACGATAATTGTGACAAAACCCGGTATCATCATAGAGGTGGTGGGCTCCTACTTCTATGACAAAAAATCATGACATAAAATGGGCTTTTCGTCTTGGGCGGGCTGGAGACGTAGCTGCATGACATTCTTTGGGCCGTCCATGACGGAAAAAACCATGTTAGAAGCGAGGGGGAGGAAAATTTAGGGGAGTTCCCGGTTACGGTGGGAGGCCGGGGGCCGAGCGATGCACGTTTCTCTCATACACATACGCGCGTGTGTGCGAGGCGTTGGCTCTAACTGAACCCGAGCGAGGCGTTGGGCTCTAACTGAACCCGAGCGATTGCACTACAGGCTACGCGTTACTGAACCCGAGCGATAGATCGATGGCTGTTAACTGAACCCGATCGAGCAATTCCTTCGCTACTGCTACTAACTGAAGCCGATCGATTGGTTGAATAGTGAGCGTTGCGGGGGGGAGGGGAGGTTGGATGAATAGTGAGCGGTGGCGTTGCCTCTAGATGAACAGGACCCCGTGGTGTGGTGGAGGGCTGGATGAACAGTAGACGATGGAGGGGTGCCCGTGGAGGGGTGGTTGAATAGGACCTCGTGGTGTGGAGGGCTGGATGAACAGTAGACGATGGAGGGGTACCCATGGAGGGGTGGTTGAACAGGACCCCGTGGTGTGGAGGGCTGGATGAACAGTAGACGGTGGAGGGGTGCCCGTGGAGGGGTGGTTGAATAGTAGCCGGTGGAGTAGCGCGCGGTGGAGGCTGGAGGAAGTCGACGGTAGCCCATGAAGGCTGGAGGAGGTCGACGGTGGAGATGAACAGTATCCCGTGGAGTCCCGTTTTGCGGTACACCACACCCCTCCCGATGAACAGGACCCCCGTTTCGACCGTAGCGCTCCAACACAAGTCTGTTTCGTCTGTTTTGCGGTACGCCACACCCCTCCCGATCAACAGAACCCCCGTTTCGACCGTAGGAGGTCCGTTTCCTCCGTTTTGCGGTACGCCACACCCCTCTCAATCAACAGGACCCCTGTTTCGACCGTAGGAGGTCCGTTTCCTCCGTTATGCGATACGCCACACCCCTCCCGATCAATAGGACCCCGTTCCGAACGTAGGAGGTCCGTTTCCTCCGTTGTGCGGTACGCCAGGCCTCGTTTCCATCACATGTTCCGTCCAAGCCCTCCCGATGAACACGACCACGCATTTCGTTCGGACCCAGCCTTCCGTTGCCTCCCGATGAACACGACGCATTCCGTTGCCTCCCCATGAACACGACGACGACACTGTTTCTCTGTTCCGACCCAACCATGTCAACGAGCCCTCGCCGTACGTATGCGCGAGTAGGCGTTCGAGACCCCGCCCGTATGTACACATACATGCCCGTATTTTATTTCTTGCACCCTGGCCGATGTACGTACGCGTACATGCTATGTGCGCGCCTCTACTACGACACGTACGCGCCTCTACTACGACACGTGCGCGCCTCTACATCCACCATTATATATGTACGTACACGTTCGCGACCAGAATGACAACGCTACGTACGCTTCGACCAGGTGGGTCCCGACTGTCAGGCACTTCCTTGCCTACGAAGATGTAGTTGGTGGGTCCCAGCAGTCAGGGGGGCGAATAATTTTTTTTGCCCGAACGCACTTCCTTGCGTGCGAAGATGTAGCTGGTGGGTCCCAGCAGTCAGGGGGGCGAATCGTTTTTTTTGCCCGGACGCACTTCCTTGCCTGCGAAGTGAAGGAAATATGCCCTAGAGGCAATAATAAAGTTATTATTTATTTCCTTATTTCATGATAAATGTTTATTATTCATGCTAGAATTGTATTAACCGGAAACATAATACATGTGTGAATACATAGACAAACAGAGTGTCACTAGTATGCCTCTACTTGACTAGCTCGTTAATCAAAGATGGTTATGTTTCCTAACCATAGACAAAGATTTGTTATTTGATTAACGAGGTCACATCATTAGTTGAATGATCTGATTGACATGACCCATTCCATTAGCTTAGCACTCGATCGTTTAGTATGTTGCTATTGCTTTCTTCATGACTTATACATGTTCCTTTGACTATGAGATTATGCAACTCCCGTTTGCCGGAGGAACACTTTGGGTGCTACCAAACGTCACAACGTAACTGGGTGATTATAAAGGAGTACTACAGGTGTCACCAAAGGTAGATGTTGGGTTGGCGTATTTCGAGATTAGGATTTGTCACTCCGATCGTCGGAGAGGTATCTCTGGGCCCTCTCGGTAATGCACATCACTTAAGCCTTGCAATCATTGCAACTAATGAGTTAGTTGCGGGATGATGTATTACGGAACGAGTAAAGAGACTTGCCGGTAACGAGATTGAACTAGGTATTGGATACCGACGATCGAATCTCGGGCAAGTAACATACCGATGGACAAAGGGAACAACGTATGTTGTTATGCGGTCTGACCGATAAAGATCTTCGTAGAATATGTAGGAGCCAATATGGGCATCCAGGTCCCGCTATTGGTTATTGACCGGAGACGTGTCTCGGTCATGTCTACATTGTTCTCGAACCGTAGGGTCCGCACGCTTAAGGTTACGATGACAGTTATTATGAGTTTATGCATTTCGATATACCGAAGGAGTTCGGGGTCCCGGATGTGATCATGGACATGACGAGGAGTCTCGAAATGGTCGAGACATAAAGATTGATATATTGGACGACTATATTCGGACATCGGAATGGTTCCGAATGGTTTCGGATAATAACGGAGTACCGGGGGGGGGGGGGGGGTTACCGGAACCCCCCGGGGGTTTAATGGGCCACTATGGGCCTTAAGAGAGAAGGGAGAAAGGGGAAGGAAGGGGCCGGGCGCCCCTCCCCCTCCTAGTCCGAATAGGACAAGGGAAGGGGGGCGGCGCCCCCCCTTTCCTTTTCCCCCTCCTCCTCTTTCCCCCGTTCTCCTACTCCGAATAGGAAAAAGAGGGAGTCCTACTCCCGGTGGGAGTAGGACTCCCCCCCTGGCGCGCCCAACCCTGGCCGGCCGCCCCTCCTCCTTGCTCCTTTATATACGGGGGCAGGGGGGCATCCCATGACACACAAGTTGATCTTCGTGATCGTTCCTTAGCCGTGTGCGGTGCCCCCCTCCACCATATTCCACCTCGGTCATATTGTAGCGGTGCTTAGGCGAAGCCCTGCGACAGTAGTGCATCAAGATCGTCACCACGCCGTCGTGCTGACGGAACTCCTCCCCGAAGCTTTGCTGGATCGGAGCCCGGGGATCGTCATCGAGCTGAACGTGTGCTAAGAACTCGGAGGTGCCGGAGTAACGGTGCTTGGATCGGTCGGATCGGGAAGACGTACGACTACTTCCTCTACGTTGCGTCAACGCTTCCGCTTCGGTCTACGAGGGTACGTAGACAACACTCTCCCCTCTCGTTGCTATGCATCACCATGATCTTGCGTGTGCGTAGGAATTTTTTTGAAATTACTACGTTCCCCAACACGAAGATGTAGCTGGTGGGTCCCAGCAATCAGGGGGAAACATTTTTTTCGTGAAATACAGTGGCCCGTCCGGTGGGTCCCAGCTGTCAGGTGGAGGAATCATTATTTTCCGCGTAATAAGGAGGCACTTCCTTGCTGCGGCCGTGGACCCAGCTGTCAGCCTCTCCACGTACAGTCCACGTTCGACGGAAGTCGTTCCTTGACAACGTTGACCACGCCGCGCCGAGAGCACCAGGGCGGTGGACGATGGCGAGGCCTAGGAAGGGGACGACGGGGAGCCGGGGAAGATGTGGCAGTGGAAGCCTGCGCGGAGAGGAGTACGAGGTTTACTGGTTTGGCTGCGGTGTGAGGCTGCCGTCGCCGCAGGGCCTGGCCAGCGGTGGGAATAGTAGGGGGCGGTGAGGCCTCCGCGGCAGCACATCCAACCACGGGAGGCAGGAGCATGCGGCACGGCCGGCGCTGCTTTGGGCGGCTGGAGCAAGAAGACCAGAGGTTGAAGAAGCACTACGACCGTTGGATGGACATCGTACGGTCAGTCGAGCTAGAATCGTTTATATTGACTAAGTTGACAAATCCCTCCGTCCCTGTCAACTTAGTAGGCCCACAAGTCAGCCTCCCACCAAGGTGGGTCCCAGCTAGCAGGGGGTATTCATTTTTTTGTGCGTTATAAGGAGGCACTTCCGGTGGGTCCGAGCTGACAGCAGGGGAACGTTTTTTTCGCGAAATACGATGGCCCGTCGGGTGGGTCCCAGCAGTCAGGGGAAAACGTTTTTTCACGGTATACTGGTGGGCGTCCGGTGAGTCCCTGCTGTCAGGTGGAGGAATAATTTTCCGCGTAATAAGGAGGCACTTCCTTGCGGCTGCCGTGGACCCAGCTGTCAGCCTCTCCACGTACAGTATTCTTCCGATGGAATTTGGTCATTGACCACATTGACTACGCCGCGCCGAGAGCACCACGTCGGTGGACGACGGCGAGGCCTAGGAAGGGGACGACATGGAGCCGGGGAAGACGCGGCAGTGGATTCCCATGCGGAGAGGAGTACGAGGGTTCACTGGTTCGGCTGCGCTGCCGTCGCCGCAGAATAACAGGGGGTGTGGGTGAGTGGAGTGGAGGGATGGCCTGGCCAGCGGTGGGAGTAGTATGGGGGCGGTGAGGCCTCCGCGACAGCACAACCGGCCACGGGAGGCAGGAGCAGGCGACACGACCGGCACTGCTTTAGGCGGCTGGAGCAAGAAGACCAGAGGTTGAAGGAGCACTACGGCCGTTGGATGGACATTGTACGGTCAGTCGAGCTAGAATCGTGCATATTAACTAAGTTGACAAAGCCCTTCGTCCCCGTCAACTTAGTAGGCCCACTATACTGGGTCCCAGCAGCAGGGGGAGTATTCATTTTTTGTGCGTAATAAGGAGGCACTTCCTTGCGTGCGAAGATATAGCTGGTGGGTCCAAGCTGTCAGCGGCGGTAACGTTTTTTTCGTGAAATACAGAGGCCCTTTCGGTGGGTCCCAGATGTCAGGTGGAGGAATCATTATTTTGCGCATAATAAGGAGGCATTTCCTTGCGTGCGGCCGTGGACCCAGCTGTCAGCCTCTCCACGTACAGTCCACTTCAGATGCATGTCGGTCGTTGACCACGTTGACCACGCCACGCCGAGAGCACCAGGGCGGTGGACGACGACGAGGCCTAGGGAGGGAACGACACAGAGGCATGGAAGACTCGGCAGTTGTTTTTGTTTCCCACGCGAAGGGGAGTATGATTGTATGAGGGTTTACTGGTTCGTCTGCCGTCGCCGGAGAATAACAGCAGGTGTGGGTGAGTAGAGGGATGGCTAGGCCAGCGATGGGAGTACGATGGGGCGGTGAGGTATGCGCGGCAGCACAGCCGGCCGCGGGGAGAAGGGAGCGGGCAGTCCCGCCGGCGCTTGTTTGAGCGGCTGGAGCAGGAAGAGTAGAGATTGAAGAAGCACGACAGCCGTTGGATGGACATCCAACAGTATACATGCCATCTGTGGAAAGCCTCAAATCTGTGGAAAACAGCATACAGCCCATCTGCCATTATTTCAAATAATTTACATCCCATTTGCTAATTCTTATGGGTTTTTTTGGAGCCCATATTCTTTTTGTTAGCATTACAGCCCATATTGTGGCCACGGTTAAAAATTTATATGAAATTTTGCATATGTCAGTGCGGTCTGAACTGTTTTTAATCCCAAAATTTTGAGTTACATTCAGACTGATTTTAAAAATAAATGTATATCAATATAAAATCCAATAAATTGTCCACGCATAAAAGTCAATGCAATTTAAAATCTCGGAATGAAAAAAAGATATTTGAAACTAATTGCCGGTTTGATGTGTTTTAAAAATGTACAACCCATTTCTCATTACTGATAGGCCATTTTCTCGGCCAGCTGAATGAAGCTCTCCTCGTCTTGAAATATTTGCAGCCCAACAGGCCTGATAAAGCGACTTACTTGACAAATCACAAAGAAATTGGGCTAGCCATTTTCAGAAAGAAAAAAAAACTACTGGGCTGGTCTGTGGTAAACATAAAAGAAAAGGCTGTCTAGATAGGCCAGAGTGTCCCGCACAGCCCAGTTGACACCCTGCTTCCGTCTCAAAAACAAATTAGATAAATGCCACTCCAGTTATGGCTATTCGTAAAAATGCCACTGCAATTTCCAAACTTTGAAAAATGCCACTGCAATTTTTGCAAACTTTGGAAAACGCCATTGTAGTTTGCAAACTTTGAAAAACTCACTCCAGACTTTGAAAAATGCCACTAGAAATGGCATGAAATGGCATTTTCCATAGTTTGGAAATTGCAATGGCATTTCTTGGATACACCAGATTTGGAGTGGCATTTATCAAATTAACTCAAAACAAAAATAACTGGGCGAGCTGCTGGGTCCCTGGTGTCAGCCGCTCGTTGTGCAATTCTCTCGTTTATTGACTACCTTGACAATGGCATGTGACCCAGATGTCAGAAATCCACTAGGAGGAGCCATTTTTTTATTGGCTTGAAATAAGGAGGCACTTGCTTGCGTACTGCCATGACCTTGGCGGGTCCCTGCTGTCATCCTCTCCACGTACAATCATCTCCTGATTGTGTACGTGTCAACTTGCTAGGCCCAAAAGTCAGCCTCTAAACCCGTGGAGGACAAATACAACCCATTTAAAAAAATAACAGCCCATTCCATACGCTCAAACGGAAAGTTCAACATTCAGAGCAAAGTAACAGGTCTGATCCACATATAGAGTACTAAACTTCCACGTTGACAACCATCATAGCCAAGTTAACTATCTACTCCCACTAATACTCTAGTAGCGTACAAGTACTAACTTACTCTTAGCTAACTAGACGATGCCGGCCGCCATCTGTGGTACACGCTAAACGCCGGCACCGACGTTGTGCGCCTCGCCTCGGACTTGCAAGAGGTGCGATAGGGCGTGTTGCTCGCGCGCGTTGGCCCTTTCCGTGCCGGCGTGGTCCACCAAAGCTTCGGCTTCCAAGCGGGAAACCCACTTGACGAGCTAGTAGTAAAAATCGGCGTCGCGAATGCGTGCGTGCCCGACAGCCTCCAGGGCTATTTGCCGGGCACCGGCCTCCACGTAGTCGGCCCAGTTGCGGGCGCTCTGCTCGTGACTTAGAGCGTCGGTGCGCTGCTGCTCCATGTCCCGCTGTCGGTGCAAATCGGCGATACGCTGCTCCTCCACCAGGCGGTCGCGCTCCAACAACTCCTGCTCCTCCGCCATGCGGTCGCGCTTCAACAACTCCTCGATCTCCGCATTGCCATCTAAAGATAGATAGAATGCCTCCTCCCTCCGTCCGCCTTCCGGTGAAAACCCGAACACTAGCTCCGGCGCTGATCGCCTCCGGCGTCGCCTACCACGGACGGGCGGGGGCATGGCGGACGTGGCGAGTGACGTCGGGCCGATGGGGGCTTATGAGGACATGGCGAGTTGGGTCATGGTGGCACCAGAGAAGGCCGAGAAATAGTACTTATAGGCGAAAGGTAGCGCGACGGTCATCGGAATTCAATGCATAATGGCTTAGCGCGCCAGCTTGCTATGGAAAACTAGAGAAACTGAAATTATGACTGAGCCATCCGGTCCCGTCTGGGTCGCATGCCGGCATGGCGGTCAAATGAGTGCACTCGAATCATCTCCCTCGTCAATAATGATTCCACGGTTTCTAAAAGCTCGCACCAATTAAAGCGTATCTTTTTTTGCATCAGTTAGCTGCCTTAATTACGGCCGGCTGCATGCAGGCACTCAGAATCGCTCGCAGGCAGTACGTGAAGCAGCATGCAACGAGTCGCAGCCGAGGGCACGCATGCAGCCACTTAAATCGCTGTAATTAATTAGGCTTAAACTTCTGCATGCCATTAATTATTGCCATGCCTTGGTCTTGCTGCTTTGCTCACGAGACTAATAAATCCCGGATGGAGGGAGTACCTTGGTTGGTGAGAGGTTTGAATTAAGCCCTGCAAACCGGAAAGGAGGTACTAGTACGTGCGTGATCCGCTATTTATTCATGTAGGATCGAGTAGGTCGTTTCTTGAATTGAGCCCTGCAAACCGGAAAGGAGGTAGTACGTGCATGATCCACTATTTACCCGTGTAGGATCGATAGTGTAGCTTGTCAGTTTATTCAGAGGTAGGCATTTTTATCCGTGTAGGATCGATAGTGTAGCTTGTCAGTTTCTTCAGAGGTAGGCATTTTTATTCAAAAAACTGCCACTTCGCATCTTGCGTCGCAAATAAAACTGCTAGGAGCGCATTTGTAGGCTAGCTAGTTATCGATCAGTAACTTGTAAACACTGAGCAAACAGAAATAAGTAACTGTTAATGCATCTCAATGATTCACAGATCATATACAAATATGTAGCTCCAAAAGCAAAGATCAGCCACTTCGGATCTTGCGTCGCAACCAAAACTGCCTAGTATGATTCCCATACATAAGATCAACATGTTAATGCATCTCAATGATTCACAGATCATATACAAATATGTAGCACCAAAAGCAACGATCTAGAAAAAACATCTGTTCTTCCTACTAACATGGATGCTTCTCTTGGCCAACATTCAGTACAGACTAAAAGACATATTTGTTTGTGAAGTCTACAATTCCTCTTGCAAACGTAAATGGTTTCACCAACAGCTGGAACCATGAGAATGAACCACACATGATGGAGGAACATCCACTGCAATATGATTTGGTCTTCTCTCGATCACACCGCGAGACTATTTTCGGAATACAAACTTTAACTTAGGCAAAATGATGCCCATTGTATAATCCGACCAAAGCAATGAAGCACCTAGTGTTGGCCAATAAATAGTACAATACTACTTTTCTGCAGTCCATGAAGTTACTATCCAATCTTTCTGTGTCTATTTTCAAATGGCACTGTATGTAGTGACTATACTATTCTCTTGTGCAGTTCAACCAAAATTGCGGACACTTTGTTTGTTTGCCAAATAGCAACAGGCAGACATCTCTGTCTGCACAAATATCAAGCAGCTAGTAAACATATACCACACCTTGTACTTTCGGTTTAAACATGTCTCTTCCACTTAGCATCTGTCATGTTCTGCACTGGACAATTGGATATAAAGGTTTGGAAAAAAACACGCTCCTAATGTTGAACCAGTTGGACTTTTTGTGCAGCTCCACTAAAATCGAGCATCCCTGTTTGCATAGATATTGAAAGTGTGATTACTCTAAAAGTGGCACTAGTTGAAGCATAGACTCACAAATATAAGCATTCCAATTTCCTAATGGGAAAAGGTAGCAAGACTGTTTCTAACCACCTGTTTGAAGGAATAAATAAAGCAACAACGGCTGATGTCAGGAAGGCATACATAGTTTTTTCCTGAAAAACTGAGCCATTCCTGACCTTTCCTCTTCCTTTAAGCAAATTTTGTGCAGTTCTACTAAAATAAAATGCCATCACCGCCTTGACAATTCAGTGACACTGTACAAAAGGAAATGACTTAACATTACATCATGATGTCAGGTATGTAGTCGACAGGCATTAGAGACAAACATACAGACCTCCTCCGATAACATAATGAACCTTAATTTTAACAAAGGTGTGAGTAGCTTTACCGGGATAATTTGAGTGAACTCTACACCCTTTGTTCCTTAATATAAGACGTTTTTGCGGTTCAATTTAAAGTACCCAAACGTCTAGTATTTAGAAAAACAGGTAGTAGTTTTCTTGAGCACATATCTGGGAAAGCTTGCCACACTTTATTTATGTCCATACGCTAATGCAACACCATTCGAATACTACAAATATACACTAATCCAGTGGCTAGTGCAACAGTAGAGTAGTTAGTTTATTACAGGTACAGTACAATGGCTTTACTGAACAGATTTCAATAAACTCTAGCACTGGAAGGTTTCTATAAGAATTAACAATACAAAATGTAAAGGTAACAAGTTTCAGCATTGGTATACTAGCTGTGCATGAGCATTAAACGAAATACAAAAGTCTGAGGGTAACTAGCATTATTAACTAATGACAGTATAAAAAATTTGCAAACCATGTACCTCCAAGGTAAATATCATTTCAAACTTGGGGGGACCTTAAAAATTGCTATCCCAATCTTGACAATCGATCAAACATAAAAACTTGATCGAACGAATCAAGAGAACAGCCGGAGGAGGAGGTGCCCACTCTTGACCTTTCCTCTTGTCTTCATAATTGTCTCTGCAGTTTAACCAAAATAAAATGACATCAGCGCCTTGGCATTTTGGTGAAACTGTACAAAAAAATTAACTTATCTCATGAAAGTGAGGTATGCAATCTATAAGCATTAACAGTGCAAAAATCTGAAGGTAGTAACAAGTTTCATCGTTGGTATACTGGCCGTGCAACAACATTAGAATGCCTTAGCTGAAAAATCTTTAATACATCCACAATCAACAACTAACCCTGAAATAATCCAGTGACATTAAATGGCATTGCTTAAATTTATCGGTGGCATTAGACTGAGAGCGGCATTAGTTAAATATGGCATCACTTTAGCAGCAGCATTGCTTGACTTGACTGCTGGCGTTATACTAATAGCAAAAAAAGTGGCAATAAGAGCATGGGAGGCCCATACGGACAGTGGGCGCACCAGTACGATGTACCTCTAGGGATGCAGAGTGGTGAGGGAGGTATGGTTGCCCAGAGCAACAAATATCCAGGCAGCATATGTGGATTACGTCCCATTTTTGTTCTCTTTAGCCACCTTTTCCCTATGTGAGGACAACAAACCGATCGACCTGGTCATTCTCTATTGCGTTGTCATGCCTTTCTACCCTTCTTCAACCAACAGACACGAGACTCGTTCCTTAGCTACTGATTTTCCCCTTTTAAACCTAGATGCGGGTTTGATGCCTACTCTCGTGGACAGTACAGTCTCCCTTCCTTTCCTTATTCAACCCAGACATGGATTAGTCTGCATGAAGTAGGGTTTCCTTTAATAGTGCAAATTATGGTTTTCGTCTACGTGGCCAGCAGAGCAGAGGATAGCAAATTGGGAAGATGGTGGAGTGGAAAAAGATCCACATGCAACGACATGGCAGATGGGGCAATAGAACAAGGTTATGGTTCGAAAAGAGGTAGCATACGCGAGGGTCGGCGGGAAGTGGCTTAGCTTGTGGTCGTCGTCCTCCGCACACACTACGACAACGAGCTTGGGGACGGAGGCCATCCTGCGCAGGCGCTAGGTCTGAGAGGACGGCCTTGTCGTCAGTGCGTGACCTCGCTCACCGACGACGAGTGCGTCAACGCTGCACGTCCTTTTCTTCCCCGGCGGATCTGTGACCACCGGTGAGGAGGGAGAGAGGGGCCATCTTTTTTAGATTTGGAGAGAGGGTGGTAGTGTGAGAAGCAAGTGGGCAGCCCTTAGCAAGAAAGCGCTGAAGCTCCAGCCTATATATCTTTTTTGTACTACTAGTACTGGAGATGGAGTAGTGGTAGAGTAGTTTATATTTTCTCTGCGTACAGTACCAGTTAGTTGTGCTTCAAAACTGATCGGCACGTCATTAAAAAAATAAAGGTCGATAACTAATGCGGCACCTCGGGCCAACGCGGCCAGATCGCATTTTGCATGAGAAATTACACACCATGTTTTGTTGACATGTGGTCCCGTTCCAACATATCAGTGAGACGACAACGAGTAGTAGGAGTATTTCCGAACGAACGTGTAGGCCGAGGTGCCTCTTCGTGAACCGTGGCAAACTCGCAACCGTCCATCGACTCTTCGCCTTTCCCGCTCGATTTGGAACTGCTGTCGCACGCTCTTCCTCTCCCCTCCATTTTCCTTCAGCCCTTCACCCTTTCTTCTACCATTGTTCGATCGTCTTCTCCATGGAAGGAACAGGCCAGAAACGACCCTGTTATTCTTGCCCCGATCTGAAAGATGACGTGGTGCAGGAACTCAATGATCGGTGCGACATCATCACCTCGGCTAGCATGGCAGGTTCGTTCAAGCCCATTCTCGACTCAACTAATAACATCATTACAAGGAATCCAAGAGTCAAGGAGCGGTTTGATCTCCCCTATCTTCTTCGCCATGACCCTGATGACCGGCGCTGGCACGACGGAGGCCTCGCCCTGTGCAAGTTGATGCCGCTTGATAATGATACATATGATGTTAAGATGCCATCGCTTGAGGGCAAGGCTTGGGAGGGTGCAAATGGAGATTGGGTTGTTTACATTGGGTCCAACCGCGAGTGGGAACTTGTGAATGTGTACACTCATGATCGGGTTCCACTTCCAAAAATCTCAGCACACTGCCCAGAGGTTGAGCACACCGGTATTGTACGCATGTTCAAATACGATCATGGTGATTGTCTTCTACGGAAGATAGCAATTTGTCGAGTTCCCAACCGCTCTTGGAAATACAACAACTATGAAGTTGTTGCTGTCTTCGACAAGCTTGTTGCCGTCCTTAGTGGTTTGACTCGATGGATATTGCTCAAAAATCAGTTTCTGTACACGGATGAGTACTATGATGCAATTCAATACGAGGGCCTTGTGTTTGCTGCCACCACACGTGGCACTGTTTTTTGTATGGTATCCTCGTAGTTTCAGTACGTTTGTCTTCCACCGTAATTATAATTGTTTCATCCACATGCATGCGGGTTAGCAAGTTTCCCTTTACTAATTAACCTTCTTCTTGTGTTTCCAAGGTCCTATGAACATCCCACTACCTATACTTGAAAATTTTTATAACCAAGGGGGAGATGCAGATGGTGATGATCACGAGCATGAGGACGAGCAGCACCCATATACCCTGTGGCGCCTGGCAACTAATTCCGATGGATCACCTCTTCTTGTGTGTATACAGCCCACTGATGATGTTAATGCTAAGGAAGCAGGTGTCTCCCATGGTCGCACTCTCCGGACCTATTGCAACACCCGTTGCATGGTATTTGGGATGGATACTAGTGTGCTAGCGCCAACTCCTTCTCCGTGGCACAGAATTGATAGTCTTGGAGAAAACTCACTATTCCTTGGACAAAACTATCCGATGATGGTGAAAGGCGATCCAACTGCTGTTGACACAACGTTACTAGTACCATTTATGAGAAGCAACTGTGTCTATACCTCGGACATTTGGGTGGTTCCCTACCCTGGTACTGATATAGTAGGCCGCTTCAGCCTGGATGATCAGTCTTGCATTGGTCTCCAGATCGACAATGGATGGCCCGTCCCAGAGAATCACTTGTGGTTCAAAGCAAGCGTTTCCAACGCCGAGGAATGGTTGAGTTGAAGTTCATTTCATTGCTTGTTATTTGTTGTATAGTGAAAACTTTAGTATTTATAATGTATCCTCGTTGTCGATGTGGGTTGATGACCTATTGTATGTAATAAAATGATATGCCTGTGATAAACTTACTAAATTTATGAATGGCTTTCGAGTCGCTTCTCCTAGTGAGTGGTGCGACGAGGCAAAAAATTATTTTCCGAATACATAATTGTACGTGCATTGCAACAGGTTATCGGATGAGGCCAATCAACAATAGTACTCCCTTCGTTCTGAATTACTTGTCACACGTATGGATGTATCTAGATGTATTTTAGTTCTAGATACATCAATTTCTGCGATGAGTAATTTGGAACGAAGGGAGTAGTACACTATTTTTACTAGCTTCACATGCTTCGCGCGTCGGGCGGGTGTTTTTTACTGTAGCCATATGTTAATGTGTTCGCTGTACGTAACCAGCACCTCGAATCCTCGATACTAGTACTATAGTAGGAGTAAGTAGTAGGAGTAGTAGGGTGGCATGGGCCAGAACAAGCATTCACGTCCAGGAGTACGACACACGCCACCACCACGACATCCATCTGACACCATATTATTTCTTGGAGTCCGTGCTAGAGCAATCTCTTCAACCTCGTCGTTTCTCTAACTTCAGCCATCGCGCAGCGGGCGAGGTGGGGGTTTGCCGATAGTCGGTTTCCTTAACTGCGGTCCCACTTGTAAGGCGAACTCCAACGCATGACCCCAAACGGACCTCCATTTTGCACGAACTCCAATGATAATTTTGACTAGAAAAGCAAGACCAAAGAAAACATGAACCACAAGAATACATTTTACTACTCCTGTAAGTTGGATTAGTGCCTTCTCGATGCATTCATTGTTGATCTGCGGAGGCTCGATCTTGCGTGCTTCTTTCTTCTTCGAGTGTAAAGAAGTAGATGTTGCTTCCTCGCATCTAGTCTCATCTCTAGCCTCTGTGCTAGCTAAAAGTGATAGAACATCTACTAAATTGCGCTCTATCAATATATGGATGTACTCTTCTTCCCAATACAAAAACTTGCATCCATTCTACTCCCTCCGTTGCACAATACATGCCTTCTATTTGTCAAAATATATATGTATCTAGACATGTTTTAGTATATAGGTACATCCATTTTTGGACAAATGGAAGTCAAGTATTTTGGAACGGAGGGAGTACACAATAAAAATTTGAAGTTAGCACAACTAGTCTAATCTGAGAGCACAACCGTAGATTTGGTCGGGTTCTTCCTCCTTTTGCCGACACGTGGGACATCCAGTATCCAGGTCGTGTCATGAAAGAAAATAGAGTGGTAGTTGAAGCCACAAGATGTGCATCTTGGGTTAAACTGTAAATAGAATCTTACTACTCTTGAGTAACTCCAAAAGCGGCCACCGAAGATCTTTATTGGATTTGTTTTTCATCACCAGCACGTCAAGGTGAAAGATGTGCAGGTTCAGTGGGTCCTCTTGCGTTTTCACTAACATGTGGGGCCGCATGTGAGCAAACAGACGTTGGGCTCCGCGCGTCCGCTGGCTGGCTGTGAAGAGAGATAGAGGAGGGCTGAGCATGGACTGCAGGAAATTTGTTCGACGTACCTCGATATAGGCTCAATATAGTGGGGTGGAATTGGCCATAACTAGCATTCACGTCTAGCAGTACGGCACACGCCACCCACACAAGTCCCATCCAACACCAATTTTCTTGGAGTCCGTGCTACAACCATCTCTTCTCCCTCCTGTTTTCTCGGCCATCGCATGGTGGGCGGGGTGGGGGTTTGCCGATAGTCGGTTTGCTCAACTGCGGTCCCACTTGTAAGTGAAAATGCAACAGGGCACGCATTCCCGCTTGAGTGGCGTGCCGGACCAACCGTGTGGGGGTGCGACGCGAACACAACATGCTTTTCCTTTTGAACTCGTAACTTGTAAAATTTGGTTCTGCTCCATGGCGCGACCGATAGATAGAAAATAACGATTTTGCCTAGAGTAATGAGAAGTTTGGTTCTGGCGCCGTTCATGCATGGAGTACGTACGAAAATTATGAAGTTGATGTGAAAGGTAAGATAATTACTATAATATCATATACTACTACATGGGTTTGACGGAAAGATAAAAATACATACGAATCCATCAACGACATCCTCACGCCCTAGTGCGCCGGGTCACCAACCGACGTGTGAGGAGCAGCGGCGTTGGCGGCAAGCTCAACGTGCTTCTGAACAGTGTCGTCCAAGGTTGCCCTGCGGTCCAAGAAGGCCAGCGTCCTATCGTCCTCCTCTTGCATGTAGTAGTCCTTGTGGACGATTTGCACGTAGACGTGGGTGATTATGTCGATGGTGTCTTGCTACGTCAGGCGCTGGGCGGCGAGCGCGACCTCGAGGTGGACATTCTCCGACGCGACGGCGGGCAGTCGCAGGGCCACCAGTGTGTCGAAGAGGTTGTCACCATAGTGGCCGTTGAGGGTGGCGGGCATCGCAGAGCTTGGGCGCGTCGGCTGGAGGCTTACGTCAAATTCGTCCGCAAGCTTTTTGACGACGGTGAACTTGTCGAGGAAACCGACAAGGACCTCATCGAACAAAGAGACGAAGCTGTCGTCCAAGCGGCCCCTCGCTCTGGCGGCCTCAAGCAATACTACCTGGAGACGTTCCTCGGTGCCGGGGCGCAGGCCGACGTCGTGGACCATCTGGCACAGCCGGCTGATGCTCGCGCTCATCGCCTCCATGGGTTTAGCTTAGCTTCTAGTCAACTGATCTTGCGATTCGAGTGATCACTCTTGCCCTTGGTTAGCGTGCGTAGGTGCGTAGGATTTTGTACTACTCCTTGGCCCTCTACTGCACCTGTCTTTGTCTGTATGATAGGTGGGCCAGCCACCCCCTGGGCCCACGTGTCATTCACCCAAAGTCAGTTGCTGTAAGTCAATGAAGCTGCGTCCCCCTCCGTGCCAGTGCAGTATAGTCATCTCACCGGACCTCTAGTTGGGGCCAAACGAGAGAAGTTTGATGTTTACTGGTTTATTGGTCACCTTTGCATTTTGCGCCAAGTTTTGACCTTTGATTTAACTAATAGAATGTTAATGCATGTAAACAAAAAATTTGTGTAAGCCACCTTACGAAAACCAAATAATCCCAAAATACTTAGGCACAGTGCATTAACTCCCTCCTTGTTTCTTATTTCGTGACATATCAACCAATGAGAGATGTGGGCCGTGCATGCTTTCAATGACTTGAGACTACCAAACATGACATGCAGTGTTTAGTTCATTGCATGTCATCCTATTAATACTCTAGTTAGCAACAAAACATTAAGTTCTCTCGCCGATAGGAATAAAACACCATGTATTTATTTACAAAGGGAGTAGTACATTTTGTTGGAAATATGCCCTAGAGGCAATAATAAAAGCATTATTATTATATTTCTTTATTCATGATAATTGTCTTTATTCGTGCTATAATTGTGTTAACCGGAAATCGTAATACATGTGTGAATAACAGACAACAAACATGTCCCTAGTGAGCCTCTAGTTGACTAGCTCGTTGATCGACAGATAGTCATGGTTTCCTGACTATGGACATTGGATGTCATCGATAACGGGATCACATCATTAGGAGAATGATGTGATGGACAAGACCCAATCCTAAACATAGCATAAGATCGCATAGTTCGTTTGCTAAGAGTTTTCCAATGTCAAGTATCCTTTCCTTAGACCATGAGATCGTGTAACTCCCGGATACCGTAGGAGTGCTTTGGGTATGCCAAACGTCACAACGTAACTGGGTGACTATAAAGGTATGCTACGGGTATCTCTGAAAGTGTCTGTTGGGTTGACATGGATCGAGACTGGGATTTGTCACTCCGCTTGACGGAGAGGTATCACCGGGCCCTCTCGGTAATGCATCATCACAGTGAGCTCAATGTGATCAAAGTGTTTGATCACGGGATCATGCATTACGGGAACGAGAAAAGTGACTTGCCGGTAAAGAGATTGAACGAGGTATTGGTATACCGACGATCGAATCTCGGGCAAGTAAAATACCGATTGACAAAGGGAATCGTATACGGGATTAATTGAATCCTCGACATCGTGGTTCATCCGATGAGATCATCGTGGAGCATGTGGGAGCCAACATGGGTATCCAGATCCCGCTGTTGGTTATTGCCCGAGAGCCGTCTCGGTCATGTCTGCATGTCTCCCGAACCCGTAGGGTCTACACACTTAAGGTTCGGTGACGCTAGGGTTGTGAAGATATGTATGTGCAGTAACCCGAATGTTGTTCGGAGTCCCGGATGAGATCCCGGACGTCACGAGGAGTTCCGGAATGGTCCGGAGGTAAAGAATTATATATAGGAAGTGCTATTTTGGCCATCGGGACAAGATTCGGTGTTATCGGTATTGTACCGGGACCACCGGAGGGGTCCCGGGGTCCACCAGGTGGGGCCACCTGCCTTGGTGGGCCACATGGGCCTTAGGGGGTGCGCCTTGGCCTGCTTGGGCCAAGGGGAACCAGCCCCAAGGGCCCATGCGCCAAGGAAACTTGGAGGAGGGAGAGTCCAAAGGGGGGAAGGCACCTCCGAGGTGCCTTGGGGAGGATGGACTCCTCCCCCCCTCTTGGCCGCACCCCTTCCTTGGAGGAAGGGGCAAGGCTGCGCCCTCCCCCCCCTCTAATGCACCTATATAAAGGGAGGGGAGGGAGGGGTGGCCGAACCCTATTGCCCTGGCTCCTCCCTCCTCCCTGCAACACCTCCTCCTCCTCCCGTAGTTGCTTAGCGAAGCCCTGCCGGAGTTCTGCTGCATCCACCACCACACCGTCGTGCTGGATCTTCCTCAACCTCTCCTTCCCCCTTGCTGGATCAAGAAGGAGGAGACGTCTCCCGTCCCGTACGTGTGTTGAACGCGGAGGTGCCGTCCGTTCGGTACTAGATCATCGGTGAATTGGATCACGGCGAGTACGACTACCTCATCCACGTTCACTCGAACGCTTCCGTTGCGATCTACAAAGTGGTATGTAGATGCTATCTAATCTGAATACTCGTTGCTAGATGAACTCATAGATGGATCTTGGTGAAACCGTAGAAAATTTTTTAACTTTCTGCAACGTTCCCCAACAGTGGCATCATGAGCTAGGTTTATGCATAGTTCTTCTTGTGCGAGTAGAACACAATTTGTTGTGGGCTTAGATGTTGTCAATTCTTCTTGCCGTTACTAGTCAATCTTGATTCAGCGGTATTGTGGGATGAAGCGGCCCGGACCAACCTTACACGTACGCTTACGTGAGACCGGTTCCACCGACTAACATGCACTAGTTGCATAAGGTGGCTGGCGGGTGTCTGTCTCTCCTACTTTAGTTGGATCGGATTCGATGAACAGGGTCCTTATGAAGGGTAAATAGAGATTGACAAATCACGTTGTGGTTTGAACGTAGGTAAGAAAACGTTCTTGCTAGAACCCTAATTCAGCCACGTAAAACTTGCAACAACAATTAGAGGACGTCTAACTTGTTTTTGCAGCAAGTGCTTTGTGATATGATATGGCCAAAGTTGTGATGTATGATGAATGATCTATATGTGATGTATGAGATGTTCATGCTATTGTAATAGGAATCACGACTTGCATGTCGATGAGTATGACAACCGGCAGGAGCCATAGGAGTTGTCTTTATTTTTTTTGTATGACCTGCGTGTCATTGAGAATCGCCATGTAAATTACTTTACTTTATTGCTAAACGCGTTAGCCATAGTAGTAGAAGTAATAGTTGGCGAGCAACTTCATGGAGACACGATGATGAAGATCATGATGATGAGGATCATGGTGTCAAGCCGGTGACAAGATGATCATGGAGCCCCAAGATGGAGATCAAAGGAGCTATGTGATATTGGCCATATCATGTCACGTTTATTATTTGATTGCATGTGATGTTTATCATGTTTTGCATCTTGTTTACTTAGAACGACGGTAGTAAATAAGATGATCCCTCATAATAATTTCAAGAAAGTGTTCTCCCTAACTGTGCACCGTTGCTAAGGTTCGTCGTTCCGAAGCACCACGTGATGATCGGGTGTGATAGGTCCTTACGTTCGCATACAACGGGTGTAAGACAGATTTACACACGCAAAACACTTAGGTTGACTTGATGAGCCTAGCATGTACAGACATGGCCTCGGAACACAGAAGACCGAAAGGTCGAGCATGAGTCGTATAGAAGATACGATCAACATGAAGATGTTCACCGATGTTGACTAGTCCGTCTCACGTGATGATCGGACACGGCCTAGTTGACTCGGATCATGTAATACTTAGATGACTAGTAGAGGGATGTCTATCTAAGTGGGAGTTCATTAAATAATTTGATTAAATGAACTTTATTATCATGAACTTAGTCTAAATATTTACAATATGTCTTGTAGATCAAATGGCCAACGTAGTCCTCAACTTCAACGCGTTCCTAGAGAAAACCAAGCTGAAAGACGATGGTAGCAACTATACGGACTGGGTCCGGAACCTGAGGATTATCCTCATAGCTGCCAAGAAAGATTATGTCCTAAGAGCACCGCTGGGTGACGCACCTATTCTCCCTGCAGAACAAGACGTTATGAACGCTTGGCAGTCACGCTGCGATGATTACTCCCTCGTTCAGTGCGGCATGCTTTACAGCTTAGAGCCGGGGCTCCAAAAGCGTTTTGAGAGACATGGAGCATATGAGATGTTCGAAGAGCTGAAAATGGTTTTCCAAGCTCATGCCCGGGTCGAGAGATATGAAATCTCCGATAAATTCTTTAGCTGTAAGATGGAGGAAAATGGCTCTGTCAGTGAGCACATACTCAAAATGTCTGGGTTGCACAACCGCTTGACTCAACTGGAAGTTAATCTCCCGGATGAAGCGGTCATTGACAGAATCCTCCAGTCGCTTCCACCTAGCTACAAGAGCTTTGTGATGAACTACAATATGCAGGGGATGGTAAAGACCATTCCAGAAGTATATGCTATGCTGAAATCAGCAGAGGTAGAAATCAAGAAGGAGCATCAAGTGTTGATGGTGAATAAAACCACTAAGTTCAAGAAGGGCAAGGGTAAAAAGAACTTCAAGAAGGACGGCAAGGAAGTTGCCGCGCCCGGTAAGCAAGTTGCCGGGAAGAAGCCAAAGAATGGACCCAAGCCCGAAACTGAGTGCTTTTATTGCAAGGGAAGTGGTCACTGGAAGCGGAACTGCCCCAAATACTTAGCGGACAAGAAGGCCGGCAAAACCAAAGGTATATGTGATATACATGTAATTGATGTGTACCTTACCAGTACTCGTAGTAGCTCTTGGGTATTTGATACCGGTGCAGTTGCTCACATTTGTAACTCAAAGCAGGAGCTGCGGAATAAACGGAGACTGGCGAAGGACGAGGTGACGATGCGCGTCGGGAATGGTTCCAAGGTCGATGTGATCGCCGTTGGCACGCTACCTCTACATTTACCTACGGGATTAGTTTTAAACCTCAATAATTGTTATTTAGTGCCATGTTTGAGCATGAACATTGTATCTGGATCTCGCTTAATTCGAGATGGCTACTCATTTAAATCCGAGAATAATGGTTGTTCTATTTATATGAGAGATATGTTTTATGGTCATGCTCCGATGGTTAATGGTTTATTCTTAATGAATCTCGTACATGATGATACACATATTCATAGTGTGAATACCAAAAGAGTTAAAGTTGATAACAATAGTCCCACATATTTGTGGCACTGCCGCCTTGGTCACATAGGTGTCAAACGCATGAAGAAGCTCCATGCAGATGGACTTTTAGAGTCTCTTGATTATGAATCATTTGACACGTGCGAACCATGCCTCATGGGTAAAATGACCAAGACTCCGTTCTCAGGAACAATGGAGCGAGCAACCAACTTATTGGAAATCATACATACCGATGTGTGTGGTCCAATGAGTGTTGAGGCTCGCGGTGGCTATCGTTATGTTCTCACCCTCACTGATGACTTGAGTAGATATGGGTATATCTACTTAATGAAACACAAGTCTGAGACCTTTGAAAAGTTCAAGGAATTTCAGAGTGAGGTTGAAAATCAACGTGATAGAAAGATCAAGTTTCTACGATCAGATCGTGGAGGAGAATACTTGAGTCACGAATTTGGCACACACTTAAGAAAATGTGGAATAGTTTCACAACTCACGCCGCCTGGAACACCTCAGCGTAATGGTGTGTCCGAACGTCGTAATCGCACTCTATTAGATATGGTGCGATCTATGATGTCTCTTACCGACTTACCGCTATCTTTTTGGGGCTATGCTTTAGAGACCGCCGCATTCACTTTAAATAGGGCTCCGTCGAAATCCGTTGAGACGACACCGTATGAATTATGGTTTGGGAAGAAACCTAAGCTGTCGTTTCTAAAAGTTTGGGGATGCGATGCTTATGTCAAGAAACTTCAACCTGAAAAGCTCGAACCCAAATCAGAAAAATGCGTCTTCATAGGATACCCTAAAGAAACTGTTGGGTATACCTTCTACCACAGATCCGAAGGCAAGATCTTTGTTGCCAAGAATGGATCCTTTCTAGAGAAAGAGTTTCTCTCGAAAGAAGTAAGTGGGAGGAAAGTAGAACTTGATGAAGTGTTGCCTCTTGAACCGGAAAATGGCGAAACTCAAGAAAACGTTTCTGAGGTGCCTGCACCGACTAGAGAGGAAATTAATGATGATGATCAAGATACTTCTGATCAAGCTCCTACTGAAATTCGAAGGTCCACAAGGACACGTTCCGCACCAGAGTGGTACGGCAACCCTGTCTTGGAAATCATGTTGTTAGACAACGGTGAACCTTCGAACTATGAGGAAGCAATGGCGGGCCCGGATTCCGACAAATGGCTGGAAGCCATGAAATCCGAGATAGGATCCATGTATGAAAACGAAGTATGGACTTTGACTGACTTGCCCGTTGAACGGCAAGCCATAGAAAATAAATGGATCTTTAAGAAGAAGACAGACGCGGATGGTAATGTGACCATCTATAAAGCTCGGCTTGTCGCTAAGGGTTATCGACAAGTTCAAGGGGTTGACTACGATGAGACTTTCTCACCGGTAGCGAAGCTGAAGTCCGTCCGAATCATGTTAGCAATTGCCGCATACTATGATTATGAGATATGGCAAATGGACGTCAAAACGGCATTCCTTAATGGTTTCCTTAAGGAAGAATTGTATATGATGCAGCCGGAAGGTTTTGTCGATCCTAAGAATGCTGACAAGGTATGCAAGCTCCAACGCTCGATTTATGGGCTGGTGCAAGCATCTCGGAGTTGGAACATTCGCTTTGATGAGATGATCAAAGCGTTTGGGTTTACACAGACTTATGGAGAAGCCTGTGTTTACAAGAAAGTGAGTGGGAGCTCTGTAGCATTTCTCATATTATATGTAGACGACATACTTTTGATGGGAAATGATATAGAACTCTTGGACAGCATCAAGGCCTACTTGAATAAGAGTTTTTCAATGAAGGACCTTGGAGAAGCTGCTTATATATTAGGCATCAAGATCTATAGAGATAGATCGAGACGCCTCATAGGTCTTTCACAAAGCACATACCTTGATAAAATATTGAAGAAGTTCAATATGGATCAATCTAAGAAAGGGTTCTTACCTGTGTTACAAGGTGTGAGATTGAGCTCAGCTCAATGTCCGAGTGCGGCAGAAGAAATAGAAGAGATGAGCGTCATCCCCTATGCCTCAGCCATAGGTTCTATTATGTATGCCATGCTGTGTACCAGACCTGATGTAAACCTTGCCGTAAGTTTGGTAGGAAGGTACCAAAGTAATCCCGGCAAGGAACACTGGACAGCGGTCAAGTATATCCTGAAGTACCTGAAAAGGACCAAGGAAATGTTTCTCGTTTATGGAGGTGACGAAGAGCTCGTCGTAAAAGGTTACGTCGACGCTAGCTTCGACACAGATCTGGATGACTCTAAGTCACACACCGGATACGTGTATATTTTGAATGGTGGGGCAGTAAGCTGGTGCAGTTGCAAGCAAAGCGTCGTGGCGGGATCTACATGTGAAGCGGAGTACATGGCAGCCTCGGAGGCAGCACATGAAGCAATTTGGGTGAAGGAGTTCATCACCGACCTCGGAGTCATACCCAATGCGTCGGGGCCAATCAAGCTCTTCTGTGACAACACTGGAGCTATTGCACTTGCAAAGGAGCCCAGGTTTCACAAGAAGACTAGGCACATCAAGCGTCGCTTCAACTCCATTCGTGAAAATGTTCAAGATGGAGACATAGAAATTTGTAAAGTGCACACGGATCTGAATGTCGCAGATCCTTTGACTAAACCTCTCCCTAAGGCAAAACATGATCAGCACCAGAACTCTATGGGTGTTCGATTCATCACAATGTAACTAGATTATTGACTCTAGTGCAAGTGGGAGACTGTTGGAAATATGCCCTAGAGGAAATAATAAAAGCATTATTATTATATTTCTTTATTCATGATAATTGTCTTTATTTGTGCTATAATTGTGTTAACCGGAAATCGTAATACATGTGTGAATAACAGACAACAAACATGTCCCTAGTGAGCCTCTAGTTGACTAGCTCGTTGATCGACAGATAGTCATGGTTTCCTGACTATGGACATTGGATGTCATCGATAACGGGATCACATCATTAGGAGAATGATGTGATGAACAAGACCCAATCCTAAACATAGGATAAGATCGCATAGTTCGTTTGCTAAGAGTTTTCCAATGTCAAGTATCCTTTCCTTAGACCATGAGATCGTGTAACTCCCGGATACCGTAGGAGTGCTTTGGGTATGCCAAACGTCACAACGTAACTGGGTGACTATAAAGGTATGCTACGGGTATCTCTGAAAGTGTCTGTTGGGTTGACATGGATCGAGACTGGGATTTGTCACTCCGCTTGACGGAGAGGTATCACCGGGCCCTCTCGGTAATGCATCATCACAATGAGCTCAATGTGATCAAAGTGTTTGATCACGGGATCATGCATTACGGGAACGAGAAAAGTGACTTGCCGGTAAAGAGATTGAACGAGGTATTGGTATACCGACGATCGAATCTCGGGCAAGTAAAATACCGATTGACAAAGGGAATCGTATACGGGATTAATTGAATCCTCGACATCGTGGTTCATCCGATGAGATCATCGTGGAGCATGTGGGAGCCAACATGGGTATCCAGATCCCGCTGTTGGTTATTGCCCGAGAGCCGTCTCGGTCATGTCTGCATGTCTCCCGAACCCGTAGGGTCTACACACTTAAGGTTCGGTGACGCTAGGGTTGTGAAGATATGTATGTGCAGTAACCCGAATGTTGTTCGGAGTCCCGGATGAGATCCCGGACGTCACGAGGAGTTCCGGAATGGTCCGGAGGTAAAGAATTATATATAGGAAGTGCTATTTTGGCCATCGGGACAAGATTCGGTGTTATCGGTATTGTACCGGGACCACCGGAGGGGTCCCGGGGTCCACCAGGTGGGGCCACCTGCCTTGGTGGGCCACATGGGCCTTAGGGGGTGCGCCTTGGCCTGCTTGGGCCAAGGGGAACCAGCCCCAAGGGCCCATGCGCCAAGGAAACTTGGAGGAGGGAGAGTCCAAAGGGGGGAAGGCACCTCCGAGGTGCCTTGGGGAGGATGGACTCCTCCCCCCTCTTGGCCGCACCCCTTCCTTGGAGGAAGGGGCAAGGCTGCGCCCTCCCCCCTCTAATGCACCTATATAAAGGGAGGGGAGGGAGGGGTGGCCGAACCCTATTGCCCTGGCTCCTCCCTCCTCCCTGCAACACCTCCTCCTCCTCCCGTAGTTGCTTAGCGAAGCCCTGCCGGAGTTCTGCTGCATCCACCACCACACCGTCGTGCTGGATCTTCCTCAACCTCTCCTTCCCCCTTGCTGGATCAAGAAGGAGGAGACGTCTCCCGTCCCGTACGTGTGTTGAACGCGGAGGTGCCGTCCGTTCGGTACTAGATCATCGGTGAATTGGATCACGGCGAGTACGACTACCTCATCCACGTTCACTCGAACGCTTCCGTTGCGATCTACAAAGTGGTATGTAGATGCTATCTAATCTGAATACTCGTTGCTAGATGAACTCATAGATGGATCTTGGTGAAACCGTAGAAATTTTTTTAATTTTCTGCAACGTTCCCCAACACATTTTTCGTGACATGCATTACTAGATATTGCTAGTCAAATACTAAAATCCAGATGGACGTGGTAGTACTCCTAAATCCAGACGGTGGTGCTACTAGTACTAGTAGTAGTACTAGCACTGTACTACCCGTTGGTCAAATTATTACGTGCTGCTCCTCACAGTGAAGTGACAAGACCCTGCGCCGGAGATGACACCTGAGTATAGGCGCCGTGTTCGGCATACCATAGTCAGCCTCACCGTCTGCAGTCACTATCATCATGGCTGTAGAGCTAGCCTGCTTACAACTAGCCCTGTTCGACATAATTTCCCATGCGTAGATGCCCGTGCATTGCACGGAACACCAAGATTGGGGGTGGATGGCTCCGGCAGCGACCATCGCGCTAGATTTTTCCACGGCCTTCTAGATGTGGTGGGGAGGAGATAAGGCCGATTGTGAGAGACAAGGAGTTGTTTGTAAATAGGGAGCAAGTGCGGGCATCTTTTTGCAAAAATGGAGAAGCTTGGTTTGTATGCGTCAGATCTAGATCCGACGGCTATTGGTGAAAGATGGGAGGCACAACATCATCACCAACTCAGGACCTGTTTGATTCGCAGGATTTTGAAAACGCAGGAATAGGACACGGCAATATTACAAGTTTCAAACTGATATTACAAATGTTAGGAGTAATGCTGCACCTACGAAGAGGGAATTACTAGGAAGTTTACGTAAGAACTTTTGTTACTTTAGGTGGGTGCAGCATTATCGTACAAACTAAAATCCACCGCCCTGACAAGTCACTAATGGGCAAATAAGTTTTCGAGTCTCTGGCCACTTGATGTTTCAAAAACAAATTCAGCTTCTGCGGAGACTTTGTCATTTAGGCTTAGACGCTTGCGGTGATCAGCACACCATTCATTGTTGCGCCAGAGAACGCCAAACCTCATTACCTTGAGCACACTTGCCTCCAGAACAAAGAACCTGGCCAATTTAATCTCAGATGTGCTGCCTCGGTAGTCGATCAAATCAATTTCTGTAAGATGGCGATCAAGGCATTCGATGAGATTGTTATAGTGCAGCACATTTCTCACTTTCAGGTCTTTTTTTATCTGCAAAAGAAGAGAACATATTAGAGCAGTTGGCTGCATAAGATTTCCGTGTCATCAAGAGGTACCAATATCATTCGCTCATACGATAGGGTTTGCTGGCTAGTGATATTTCTCTCTCTCTCTCTCTCTCTCTCTCTCTCTCTCTCTCTCTCTGTTTCCTCTCATTTAACTAGGAGCACGTGAAGAGCTTGGGCATTTGTTGCCTTCCACTATGTGGCCAATGCCATATTTCGCAAAAGTATGCCACATAATACGCATCGATGTCAAATCAAAAGATTTTGGCACCGCTCTCGCGATGTGAGAGAGTTGGCACCGTTGTGCACACAGACCCACATGTATAAACAAATCAATCAAACCAACTACACCAGCCTCTCACTCTCCCAAACAAGTGTTTTTTATTGCCTCAGTCCTCTCTCTCTCCCACGCAGTGTTTTTTCATTGCGTGAGTTAATTTGGCACCGGAGCAAAGTAGGTGATCCAGATTGGGGCACCAGGTGAGCAATGGAGGGGCATCGATGCCAAATGCATCACAAGTGAATTTGGCACATGTTTTGGCCTACATAGCCCACTTTTGTACTCCCTCTATCCCAAAATTCTTGTCTTAAATTTGTCTAAATAGGGATGTATGTACTTACATTTTATTGTTAGATACATCCGTATCTAAACAAATGTAAGACAAGAATTTTGGGACGGAGGGAATACTACCTCGTATTTAGTATAAAATTTTGACCATAGATTTACCTAAGAAAATGCCAATGCATGTCACTAAAAATTACACCATTTGAAATTATGTTCAAATACGAATCCAACGATATAGTTCTTAGTGACATGCATTAACATTTTGTCAGTTAAATCTATGGTCAAATTTTGATACTACAAAATTGGAAGAGTAAACCAGGACGGAGGTAGTACTTGCTATTAGGGTAACCATAGAGTTACTGGAGTAGTCTAAGTTACTTTCCACTATGACTAGCCTAGGCTACTATAGTAGTACAGCATAAAAACGATGCAGGTGATAATGTGAGAAAAAAAATACTAAAAACATTTCTTTCGGTGCAGTGCGTAGATGCAGTTTTGAACACTACACTTGTCATTGTAATTTGGGAAAACTACGAAAAAATTGAGCTACGTTGTGATTACCGTTTACTTATAGGAAAGAAGTTTCACCTCGATGAGTAGCTTCTCCGTGCACGGAAAGCATCTAAGGAATCCAACAACTTGATCCAGATTGGGGCCGATAGATTTTAGTGCTAAGATCTTCACTGTGCGCATGGACTGGGTCAAGCTTGTGGGAATCATTTTCTGGAAGACGGTCATAAATACATCAAGAAGAAATTTAAAAATGTGAATTTCAAGAAGACGGAGAAGAAGATGAGTGTTGTACCTGAACGATTATGGATCCAATAAAGAGTTCGGAGAATTTGGCAGACGAGTACACCAACGCTGTCAATTTCGGCGCGTCAATGACCCTGATTTTTGTTGGACCTTCTAGATCCGATACAAGCAATCTCTCAAGGAAAGGCACATTCTCAATGACCATAACGTGGAACAGCTGGAGTGATCTCTTCCCAATTGATGTCTTGTTGCGGGGCCAACAAGACACATAGATCCATCGGAGATTCGTCGAGGCGATGTGGAGGCTAATGAACCCGTGGATCTGATCAAGACGAAGGTACTCGAGCGCAGTACAGCTGCGGAGCAGGTGCTCCATAGCCTTCTTCGAGATGACAATGTCGAAGAGGTCGAGCTGCTTGAGTTGAGGGATAAGAAGGGCGGGCGCGGCATTAATCTGGGGAAGATAGCAGGAGCTGAAGCTGGCGCGGCGTAGCGTTGGCATGAGGCGGAGCGCGGACGGCGGCAGAGAGCGACATCGTCCAACTTCAAAGCTGAGCTCCTCGAGCTGATCTAGGGCGGGGGATAAGAACCACTCGTCGAACTTGGGTTGGACCCTGCAGTAGGTACTGAACATGCGGATGTCATGGTGTCTGGCTGGCGCAGGGTGCGATGAAAGGATCTTGGAGACTGCGGCCATGCGTTTGCAATCCCCGTCATAGAGACAGCTGTCGACGGTGAGGTTGAGGGGGACGCAGCGCTAGAGGGGGCGCCACCGCTGGGAGAGTAGGGCGGTCCGCACGGCAGATTTGGTGGGGAGGAGGCCGATGATGACGAGCAACATGTCGTCGGGGAGGCTGCTGATGAAGTCCAGGCTCGCCGGATGCGGTTTTGTCTTGAGCCGCCTCTGCTTGTTGGCTGCCTCGCCGTCCATCTCAACCGGCGGCGACGCCGGTGTACACGTGTGCTGGTGTGTGTTGTGTGCTAGGTGTGCGCGAGTGCGTCCTTCTGTGCATGCCGCCGCGTAGTGGTGAATTGTGCATGAGTGCGTCCTTCGCGCGCAAGTTTGTCCTCAATGCGCCCTCAATTTACTAGCGTGCGGGGTGCTACCCCGAGTGGTTTCAACTTTGTTTACTTCACCGCATGTCAGATGGGCCTCTAGTTTACTTATTTTCACCCACTGCCACATGGGCCATCACACGAAGATACAGAACACGAGCTGACAAGGCAGCATGTGGATTGGTTGACCGGTCAACTAAACAATATACGGAGCTATACGCTGACACAGTGAGCGTATAATCCGTCGGTATAGAGAGTTCGAGTGAGAGGGGAGGCCCGTGAGAGATAGCAGAGAGAGAGAGAGAGAAAGAGCTACTCCCTTCGTTCGATAATGTAGTTCCAACATTTTTTTTAAGTCAAACTTTTGAAACTTTGACCAAGTTTATAAAGAAATTACTTATATCTACAATACCAAAGATAAATGATAGTATGAAGTAAGTACATGTTGTGATGAATCTAATGATCGTTCCAGATGTAAATGTTTTTCTCCACATATACCTGATCAAACTTTTTTGAGGTTTGACTTTTCAAAACATCCATATGCTTATGGATGTGACAGAGTCCCTAACTAGAGAGAGAGAGAGAGAGAGAGAGAGAGAGAGAGTGAAAAAAGTGTTGTGCGTTTGTGAAAGAGACATGGACAACACACGATAAAAGTAGAGAAAAAGCGCGCGTGTCTTATGCAAACATATCACACATGCATCTTCGACAACAGAGGCAAGGTGAGGAGATAGTGTGTGGTTGTTTGGAACCGAGAGGGCAAGACCCCTAGCACGTGGCCCAAGAGGGGTCTGACAAACAAGGGAGATAGGTCGAGAGAGACGTACGGAGAAAATGCAGACATGGGGAGGAGAGAGTGTATGTTTGTCATAGAGCGATCCCCTGGAGATCGTGATGGGACTACATGGGTGGGAGATCGAGTGACAAGTTGTGTGCGCGATAGAAGATGCCCCGAGAGATATCGAGATAGACGTATGGATGGAAGGAGACAATACGTGTGTTCCTAATCATACTTAGGAGGGGGGGGAGTGCTTGCGCCTATGATGGAGTGAGGGTTTATGGTACTTAGGGCATCTCCAGCCGTTGAGCCCCCCAGGAGGCATTTTTTTGCCTCTTGGGGGGCTGCCGGCGACAACTTTGGCGTGGGGGCGAGAATTTTTCCACTCGTTCCGCCCCCAGGAGGCGAGAAGCGGGGGACGGCGAGGAGGGAGGAGAAGGAGGGGAGGAGAAGCGGGGGCCGATGAGGAGGGAGGAGAAGCGGGGGACGGCTCACTCCCCGCCCTCCTCCTCCTCGCAACCCGACGGCGCCAAGGTCGACATCTTCTGGGACCTCTCCGCCGCCAGGTTCGGCGCCGGGCCGGAGCCGCTGGAGGGCTTCTACGTCACGCTGCTCTTCGACCTCGAGCTGGCGCTCCTGCTCGGCAACATGAAGAAGGACGCCTGCCGCAAGACCGGAGCCAACCGCCCGGCGCTCAACGCCGCCTTCGTCGCCAGGAAGGAGCACATTTACGGCAAGAAGATTTACTCCGTCAAGGCGCAGTTCTGCGACAATGGCCCGCCCCCTAGCACCGTGCGCTGGTTCGCGAGAGCACTCGCCGACTCGACCAACGCCGTCTCCCAGTCCGGCCGGGTTGCCATCGAACAGGGCCAGCGCGAGCTGCCGCCCGTGCTCTTCCCCGGACATGGCTTCCGCCTTCAAGTTCAAGAAGTCCGCCTCCTCCATCGTGGCCAGGCACCAGCCGCGGGTCGGCGCAGAGGCCGGAGATCGGGAGGGCGGGAGCCTGGCAAGGGCGGCGCGCGGGACTACTACCTGGATGAAGAGAAGAGCAGGGCGGCGGCGCGCGACGAGCATCAGGGGGAGTGCCCGCGGGATCCGGCCGGAGAGGCTGCGAGCTCGTTGGTGCGGTGGAGGCTGGCGGGGAGGGGGCCGGAGAGGCGGTTGCCGGCGAGGTTCGGGAGGGCCGCGACGAGGGAGAGAGGTTGGGGAAGGCTGCGGCGAGAGAGAGAGAGAGGTTGGGGAGAGCGGGTCGAGTTCGTGGGAAGGCACGTGGGTGGGCCCCAAAGAAAAAGGTGAGGAGAGAGGGAGTGGGAGGCTGACGGCGGGCCCAACCGCATGTAAAACACTCTCTCTCCTCCCCTAGCTGCACCCCCGGGATCCTGGTAATGGGATGAGAGTGCCAGCGGTAGTTTTAGCCAAATCCGGCGATTTTTGTGCTCCTGGGGGCGCGAGTGGAAACTTTTTTGGCCGCCGGCGCTGGAAAAGTGCTCTTGGGGGCCTTCCTGGGGGGACGGCTGGAGATGCCCTTAGGGGGTGCGTGTCACATGGAGAGAGAACAAGGGCGGAGAGTGTTGGATGGGTCTATATGTATAGCGCGAGCGAGACATGTGTATGTGTGAACCAGGGAGATATAAGGCCAGTTTGTCTTGCGTCCTGAGCATCTTTTGCCTGGTCTGGGGTTGTGGCTGGATTTCATGCACGCTTGTTTGGTTGCTACCCTGTGAAAAAGAAAGCCCGCCTGGCCTGGGTTCCCTTGCACTTTAATTATCCTGGCTGAACTCCAGACACTGCAAATAGCCTGGCCCAGGCGACCGATTTCGAACGCCTGGCCGTGCCTGGTCGTGTGGCCACGAGGCTAACAGCAACATGGATGGATATTAGCATTAAATAATTGATGCATGGATTGATTGATGGGACGTTGATGCTTTGCCTGGCCCAGGCATGAACCAAACACTTCAGCACCACACAAGCCTGGCCAGGCAGAAATATTTTACATCTCACGTTCACACCAGGCAGTACCGGCCATCAAGGCATGAGGGTCAGCTCACGAACCAAACTGACCAATAAAGTTTGAGAGAGATTGAGGAGCCCCGATAAGGCTGAGTGGCGCGTCAGATAGCTGAGAGGGGGAGAGAGATATTCCATCCGCTCGATAATGCAGTGCATGTAAATTTTTTAGAAGTCAAACTTTGGAAACTTTGATCAGGTTTACGCAAATGTTATTTATATCTACAATACCAAAGATACATCATACAAATCTACATCTCATGGTGAATCTAATGGTATATGTTTGCCGTACTAGATGTAATTCTTTTTCTCCACATACATGGTCAAACTTTGTGATGTTTGACTTTTCAATAAATCTATATGCTCTGGACCGAGGAGAGTGCCTCAGTCGAGACAGATCAAGTGCGTGTGAAGGAGAATGAGTAAGTGTGCAAAAAGAGTATGTGTGTGAAAGAGAAAGTGACAGCAAACGATAAATTAGAGAGAGAGAGTGTGTGTGTGTTTTTCCGTTTCTTATGCAAACATATCACGCATGCATCTCTGAGATGGAAAAGCGAGGCGAGGAGATACACGAAGATAGCTAGTGTGTGATTGTTTGCAAAGGAGAGAGACACCCCTGTAGCACATGTCCAATAGAGGTCTGGCCAACAAGGAACAAAGGTCGAGAGGGACACATGGATGGCATGGACGCATGGGGAGGGAGAGAGGGTGTGTTTGTGATAGAGAGATTCCGTCGAGATCGTGAGGGGACTATATGGGTGGGAGATCGAGGGAGTGCGTGCGTGATAGAAAGATGTCCCGAGAGAAATCGAGATAGACCATGCACATGTTTGTGATGGAGACTATGATTAGCTAGTCATATACATATAGGGGGGACTGCGTGTGCCTACAATTGAGTGAGAGACCATCATACTTGGCTAGCTGGGCATGAGATTGTGTGTGTGCGTGTGTGAGATGGAGAGAGAACGAGGGGGAGAGATAGAGTTTTAGATGGGCCTATCGAGTGCGAGTGAGATATGCATGTGTATGTGTGCCCCAGGTGGATGGAGAGTTTGAGAGAGGGGGGAAGAGCTCCGAGACGACATAGTGGTGCGTGAGAGAGTTACGGGCAAAGAGCCAAGGAATTTGTGTGCGTACGATGAGTGCACCCAAGATATCTAGCTTGGACTAGCTAGAGTATCATACATAGTGTGCGAGAGAGACCTATAGATGGTGTATATATGCATGCGAACTAGAAAGACCCCCCCACACACAAAGAGAGAGAGAGAGAGAGAGAGAGAGAGAGAGAGAGAGAGAGATGGAGAGAAAGGGAGAGGGACCAACAAGGATTTTGTGTCGGATGCGTGCGACAGAATTGAAGATTGTCGGCGAGAGAGAGAGAGAGAGAGAGAGAGAGAGAGAGAGAGAGAGAGAGAGAGAGAGAGAGAGAGAGAGAGAGAGAGAGAGAGAGAGAGAGAGAGAGAGAGAGAGAGAGAGAGAGAGAGAGAGAGAGAGAGAGAGAGAGAGAGAGAGAGAGAGAGAGAGAGAGAGAGAGAGAGAGAGAACAGGAGTCCGTGAGAGGGGGAGGTCGCGTTTTATGCATCAAAGACTGATATAAACCATGTTTCGATATAAACTTGCATTCAAATATTTAAATTGGAGAACATGTTGTCTGCAATCCACGCATGAACGGATATATGCGTATATCAAACAAGTTCACAGATCATATACAAATATGTAGCTCCAAAAGCAAAGATCAGCCACTTCGGATCTTGCGTCGCAACTAAACTGCCTAGTATGATTCCCATACATAAGATCAACATGTTAATGCATCTCAATGATTCACAGATCATATACAAATATGTAGCACCAAAAGCAACGATCTAGAAAAAACATCTGTTCTTCCTACTAACATGGATGCTTCTCTTGGCCAACATTCAGTACAGACTAAAAGACAAATTTGTTTGTGAAGTCTACAATTCCTCTTGCAAACGTAAATGGTTTCACCAACAGCTGGAACCATGAGAACGAACCACACATGATGGAGGAACATCCACTGCAATATGATTTGGTCTTCTCTCGATCACACCGCGAGACTATTTTCGGAATACAAACTTTAACTTAGGCAAAATGATGCCCATTGTATAATTCGACCAAAGCAATGAAGCACCTAGTGTTGGCCAATAAATAGCACAATACTACTTTTCTGCAGTCCATGAAGTTACTATCCAATCTTTCTGTGTCTATTTTCAAATGGCACTGCATGTAGTGACTATACTATTCTCTTGTGCAGTTCAACCAAAATTGCGGACACTTTGTTTGTTTGCCAAATAGCAACAGGCAGACATCTCTGTCTGCACAAATATCAAGCAGCTAGTAAACATATACCACACCTTGTACTTTCGGTTTAAACATGTCTCTTCCACTTAGCATCTGTCATGTTCTGCACTGGACAATCTGATACAGTTATGTTTTGCCCTGGACAATTTCATACTGAATTGATTTGCTGGTTCAGAGCATAAATATAGCGCCTATTCTTCATCAGACCAAGGATATCCATGTTCGCAGTGATGGTAGAGGTGAAATCGATACAACCAAAATTGAGCATCCAATCATTGAATCCTGTCCTGCACCTCCAATGTAGGTCCACCCTACCAATAAATTCACATGCAAACCACTAGTATTACTATCTAATGACAGTACAAAAAGAGTAGCAAGATAGTAGCAAACCATGTACCTTCGTAATGAACAGCTCATAGTGCCACCAATTGGATATAAAGGTTTGAAAAAAAACACGCTCCTAATGTTGAACCAGTTGGACTTTTTGTGCAGTTCCACTAAAAACGAGCATCCCTGTTTGCATAGATATTGAAAGTGTGATTACTCTAAAAGTGGCACTAGTTGAAGCATAGACTCACAAATATAAGCATTCCAGTTTCTTAATGGGAAAAGGTAGCAAGACTGTTTCTAACCACCTGTTTGAAGGAATAAATAAAGCAACAGCGGCTGATGTCAGGAAGGCATACATAGTTTTTTCCTGAAAAACTGAGCCATTCCTGACCTTTCCTCTTCTTTTAAGCAAATTTTGTGCAGTTCTACTAAAATAAAATGCCATCACCGCCTTGACAATTCAGTGACACTATACAAAAGGAAATGACTTAACATTACATCATGATGTCAGGTATGTAGTCGACAGGCATTAGAGACAAACATACAGACCTCCTCCGATAACATAATGAACCTTAATTTTAACAAAGTTGTGAGTAGCTTTACCGGGATAATTTGAGTGAACTCTACACCCTTTGTTCCTTAATATAAGACGTTTTCGCGGTTCAATTTAAAGTACCCAAATGTCTAGTATTTAGAAAAACAGGTAGTAGTTTTCTTGAGCACATATCTGGGAAAGCTTGCCACACTTTATTTATGTCCATACGCTAATGCAACACCATTCGAATACTACAAATATACACTAATCCAGTGGCTAGTGCAACAGTAGAGTAGTTAGTTTATTACAGGTACAGTACAATGGCTTTACTGAACAGATTTCAATAAACTCTAGCACTGGAAGGTTTCTATAAGAATTAACAATACAAAATGTAAAGGTAACAAGTTTCAGCATTGGTATACTAGCTGTGCATGAGCATTAAAAGAAATACAAAAGTCTGATGGTAACTAGCAATATTAACTAATGACAGTATAAAAAATTTGCAAACCATGTACCTCCAAGGTAAATATCATTTCGAACTTGGGGGGACCTTAAAAATTGCTATCCCAATCTTGACAATCGATCAAACATAAAAACTTGATCGAACGAATCAAGAGAACAGCCGGAGGAGGAGGTGCCCACTCTTGACCTTTCCTCTTGTCTTCATAATTGTCTCTGCAGTTTAACCAAAATAAAATGACATCAGCGCCTTGGCATTTTGGTGAAACTGTACAAAAAAATTAACTTATCTCATGAAAGTGAGGTATGCAATCTATAAGCATTAACAGTGCAAAAATCTGAAGGTAGTAACAAGTTTCATCGTTGGTATACTGGCCGTGCAACAGCATTAGAATGCCTTAGCTGAAAAATCTTTAATACATCCACAATCAACAACTAACCTTGAAATAATCCAGTGACATTAAATGTCATTGCTTAAATTTATCGGTGGCATTAGACTGAGAGCGGCATTAGTTAAATGTGGCATCACTTTAGCAGTAGCATTGCTTGACTTGACTGCTGGCGTTATACTAATAGCAAAAAAAAGTGGCAATAAGAGCATGGGAGGCCCATTCGGACAGTGGGCGCACCAGTACGATGTACCTCTAGGGATGCAGAGTGGTGAGGGAGGTATGGTTGCCCAGAGCAACAAATATCCAGGCAGCATATGTGGATTACGTCCCATTTTTGTTCTCTTTAGCCACCTTTTCCCTATGCGAGGACAAACCGATCGACCTGGTGATTCTCTATTGCGTTGGCATGCCTTTCTACCCTTCTTCAACCAATAGACACGAGACTCGTTCCTTAGCTACTGATTTTCCCCTTTTCAACCTAGATGCGGGTTTGATGCCTACTCTCGTGGATAGTACAGTCTCCCTTCCTTTCCTTATTCAACCCAGACATGGATTAGTCTGCATGAAGTAGGGTTTCCTTTAATAGTGCAAATTATGGTTTTCGTCTGCGTGGCCAGCAGAGCAGAGGATAGCAAATTGGGAAGATGGTGGAGTGGAAAAAGATCCACATGCAACGACATGGCAGATGGGGCAATAGAACAAGGTTATGGTTCGAAAAGAGGTAGCATATGTGAGGGTCGGCGGGAAGTGGCTTCGCTCGTGGTCGTCGTCCTCCGCACACACTACGACAACGAGCTTGGGGACGGAGGCCATCCTGCGCAGGCGCTAGGTCTAAGAGGACGGCCTTGTCGTCAGTGCGTGACCTCGCTCACCGACGACGAGTGCGTCAACGCTGCACGTCCCTTTCTTCCCCGGCGGATCTGTGACCACCGGTGAGGAGGGAGAGAGGGGCCGTCTTTTTTAGATTTGGAGAGAGGGTGGTAGTGTGAGAAGCAAGTGGGCAGCCCTTAGCAAGAAAGCGCTGAAGCTCCAGCCTATATATCTTTTTTATACTACTAGTACTGGAGATGGAGTAGTGGTAGAGTAGTTTATATTTTATCTGCATACAGTACCAGTTAGTTGTGCTTCAAAACTGATCGGCACGTCATTAAAAAAATAAAGGTCGATAACTAATGCGGCACCTCAGGCCAACGCGGCCAGATCGCATTTTGCATGAGAAATTACACACCATGTTTTGTTGACATGTGGTCCCGTTCCAACATATCAGTGAGACGACAACGAGTAGTAGGAGTATTTCCGAACGGACGTGTAGGCCGAGGTGCCTCTTCGTGAACCATGGCAAACTCGCAACCGTCCACTGACTCTTCGCCTTTCCCGCTCGATTTGGAACTGCTGTCGCACGCTCTTCCTCTCCCCTCCATTTTCCTTCAGCCCTTCACCCTTTCTTCTGCCATTGTTCGATCGTCTTCTCCATGGAAGGAACAGGCCAGAAACGACCCCGTTATTCTTGCCCCGATCTGAAAGATGACGTGGTGCAGGAACTCAATGATCGGTGCGACATCATCACCTCGGCTAGCATGGCAGGTTCGTTCAAGCCCATTCTCGACTCAACTAATAACATCATTACAAGGAATCCAAGAGTCAAGGAGCGGTTTGATCTCCCCTATCTTCTTCGCCGTGACCCTGATGACCGGCGCTGGCACGACGGAGGCCTCGCCCTGTGCAAGTTGATGCCACTTGGTAATGATACATATGATGTTAAGATGCCATCGCTTGAGGGCAAGGCTTGGGCGGGCGCAAATGGAGATTGGGTTGTTTACATTGGGTCCAACCGCGAGTGGGAACTTGTGAATGTGTACACTCATGATCGGGTTCCACTTCCAAAAATCTCAGCACACTGCCCAGAGGTTGAGCACACCGGTATTGTATGCACGTTCAAATGCGATCATGGTGATTGTCTTCTACGGAAGATAGCAATTTGTCGAGTTCCCAACCGCTCTTGGAAATACAACAACTATGAAGTTGTTGCTCTCTTCAACAAGCTTGTTGCCGTCCTTAGTGGTTTGACTCGATGGATATTGCTCAAAAATCAGTTTCTGTACACGGATGAGTACTGTGATGCAATTCAATACGAGGGCCTTGTGTTTGCTGCCACCACACGTGGCACTGTTTTTTGTATGGTATCCTCGTAGTTTCAGTACGTTTGTCTTCCACCATAATTATAATTGTTTCATCCACATGCATGCGGGTTAGCAAGTTTCCCTTTACTAATTAACCTTATTCTTGTGTTTCCAAGGTCCTATGAACATCCCACTACCTATACTTGAAAATTTTTATAACCAAGGGGGAGATGCAGATGGTGATGATCACGAGCATGAGGACGAGCAGCACCCATATACCCTGTGGCGCCTGGCAACTAATTCCGATGGATCACCTCTTCTTGTGTGTATACAGCCCACTAATGATGTTAATGCTAAGGAAGCAGGTGTCTCCCATGGTCGCACTCTCCGGACCTATTGCAACACCCGTTGCATGGTATTTGGGATGGATACTAGTGTGCTAGCGCCAACTCCTTCTCCGTGGCACAGAATTGATAGTCTTGGAGAAAACTCACTCTTCCTTGGACAAAACTATCCGATGATGGTGAAAGGCGATCCAACTGCTGTTGACACAACGTTACTAGTACCATTTATGAGAAGCAACTGTGTCTATACCTCGGACATTTGGGTGGTTCCCTACCCTGGTACTGATATAGTAGGCCGCTTCAGCCTGGATGATCAGTCCTGCATTGGTCTCCAGATCGACAATGGATGGCCCGTCCCAGAGAATCACTTGTGGTTCAAAGCAAGCGTTTCCAACGCCGAGGAATGGTTGATTTGAAGTTCATTTCATTGCTTGTTATTTGTTGTATAGTGAAAACTTTAGTATTTATAATGTATCCTCATTGTCGATGTGGGTTGATGACCTATTGTATGTAATAAAATGATATGCCTGTGATAAACTTACTAAATTTATGAATGGCTTTCGAGTCACTTCTCCGAGTGAGTGGTGCGACGAGGCAAAAAATTATTTTCCGAATACATAATTGTACGTGCATTGCAACAGGTTATCGGATGAGGCCAATCAACAATAGTACTCCCTCCGTTCTGAATTACTTGTCACACGTATGGATGTATCTAGATGTATTTTAGTTCTAGATACATCAATTTCTGCGATGAGTAATTTGGAACGAAGGGAGTAGTACACTATTGTTACTAGCTTCACATGTTTCGCGCGTCGGGCGGGTGTTTTTACTGTAGCCATATGTTAATGTGTTCGCTGTACATAACCAGCACCTCGAATCCTCGATACTAGTACTATAGTAGGAGTAAGTAGTAGGAGTAGTAGGGTGGCATGGGCCAGAACAAGCATTCACGTCCAGGAGTACAGCACACGCCACCACCACGACATCCATCTGACACCATATTATTTCTTGGAGTCCGTGCTAGAGCAATCTCTTCAACCTCGTCGTTTCTCTAACTTCAGCCATCGCGCAGCGGGCGAGGTGGGGGTTTGCCGATAGTCGGTTTCCTTAACTGCGGTCCCACTTGTAAGGCCAACTCCAACGCACGACCCCAAACGGACCTCCATTTTGCACGAACTCCAATGATAATTTTGACTAGAAAAGCAAGACCAAAGAAAACATGAACCACAAGAATACATTTTACTACTCCTCGCCTCCATGGTGCCGGGGTGCAGGCCGGCGTCGTGGACCATCTGGCACAGCCGGCTGATGCTCGCGCTCATCGCCTCCATGGGTTTAGCTTAGCTTCTAGTCAACTGATCTTGCGATTCGAGTGATCACTCTTGCCCTTGGTTAGCGTGCGTAGGTGCGTAGGATTTTGTACTACTCCTTGGCCCTCTACTGCACCTGTCTTTGTCTGTATGATAGGTGGGCCAGCCACCCCCTGGGCCCACGTGTCATTCACCCAAAGTCAGTTGCTGTAAGTCAATGAAGCTGCGTCCCCCTCCGTGCCAGTGCAGTATAGTCATCTCACCGGACCTCTAGTTGGGGCCAAACGAGAGAAGTTTGATGTTTACTGGTTTATTGGTCCCCTTTGCATTTTGCGCCAAGTTTTGACCTTTAATTTAACTAATAAAATGTTAATGCATGTAAACAAAAATGTTGTGTAAGTCACCTTACAAAAACCAAATAATCCCAAAATACTTAGGCACAGTGCATTAACTCCCTCCTTGTTTCTTATTTCGTGACATATCAACCAATGAGAGATGTGGGCCGTGCATGCTTTCAATGACTTGAGACTACCAAACATGACATGCAGTGTTTAGTTCATTGCATGTAATCCTATTAATACTCTAGTTAGCAAAAAAACATTAAGTTCTCTCGCCGATAGGAATAAAACACCATGTATTTATTTACAAAGGGAGTAGTACATTTTTCATGACATGCATTACTAGATATTGCTAGTCAAATACTAAAATCCAGATGGACGTGGTAGTACTCCTAAATCCAGACGGTGGTGCTACTAGTACTAGTAGTAGTACTAGCACTGTACTACCCGTTGGTCAAATTATTACGTGCTGCTCCTCACAGTGAAGTGACAAGACCCTGCGCCGGAGATGACACCTGAGTATAGGCACCGTGTTCGGCATACCATAGTCAGCCTCACCGTCTGCAGTCACTATCATCATGGCTGTAGAGCTAGCCTGCTTACAACTAGCCCTGTTCGACATAATTTCCCGTGCGTAGATGCCCGTGCATTGCACGGAACACCAAGATTGGGGGTGGATGGCTCCGGCAGCGACCATCGCGCTAGATTTTTCCACGGCCTTCTAGATGTGGTGGGGAGGAGATAAGGCCGATTGTGAGAGACAAGGAGTTGTTTGTAAATAGGGAGCAAGTGCGGGCATCTTTTTGCAAAAATGGAGAAGCTTGGTTTGTATGCGTCAGATCTAGATCCGACGGCTATTGGTGAAAGATGGGAGGCACAACATCATCACCAACTCAGGACCTGTTTGATTCGCAGGATTTTGAAAACGCAGGAATAGGACACGGCAATATTACAAGTTTCAAACTGATATTACACATGTTAGGAGTAATGCTGCACCTACGAAGAGGGAATTACTAGGAAGTTTACGTAAGAACTTTTGTTACTTTAGGTGGGTGCAGCATTATCGTACAAACTAAAATCCACCGCCCTGACAAGTCACTAATGGGCAAATAAGTTTTCGAGTCTCTGGCCACTTGATGTTTCAAAAACAAATTCAGCTTCTGCGGAGACTTTGTCATTTAGGCTTAGACGCTTGCGGTGATCAGCACACCATTCATTGTTGCGCCAGAGAACGCCAAACCTCATTACCTTGAGCACACTTGCCTCCAGAACAAAGAACTTGGCCAATTTAATCTCAGATGTGCTGCCGCGGTAGTCGATCAAATCAATTTCTGTAAGATGGCGATCAAGGCATTCGATGAGATTGTTATAGTGCAGCACATTTCTCACTTTCAGGTCTTTTTTTATCTGCAAAAGAACAGAACATATTAGAGCAGTTGGCTGCATAAGATTTCCGTGTCATCAAGAGGTACCAATATCATTCGCTCATACGATAGGGTTGGCTGGCTAGTGAAATTTCTCTCTCTCTCTCTCTCTCTCTCTCTCTCTCTCTCTCTCTCTTTCTGTTTCCTCTCATTTAACTAGGAGCACGTGAAGAGCTTGGGCATTTGTTGCCTTCCACTATGTGGCCAATGCCATATTTCGCAAAAGTATGCCACATAATACGCATCGATGTCAAATCAAAAGATTTTGGCACCGCTCTCGCGATGTGAGAGAGTTGGCACCGTTGTGCACACAGACCCACATGTATAAACAAATCAATCAAACCAACTACACCAGCCTCTCACTCTCCCAAACAAGTGTTTTTTATTGCCTCAGTCCTCTCTCTCTCCCACGCAGTGTTTTTTCATTGCGTGAGTTAATTTGGCACCGGAGCAAAGTAGGTGATCCAGATTGGGGCACCAGGTGAGCAATGGAGGGGCATCGATGCCAAATGCATCACAAGTGAATTTGGCACATGTTTTGGCCTACATAGCCCACTTTTGTACTCCCTCTATCCCAAAATTCTTGTCTTAAATTTGTCTAAATAGGGATGTATGTACTTACATTTTACTGTTAGATACATCCGTATCTAAACAAATGTAAGACAAGAATTTTGGGACGGAGGGAATACTACCTCGTATTTAGTATAAAATTTTGACCATAGATTTACCTAAGAAAATGCCAATGCATGTCACTAAAAATTACACCATTTGAAATTATGTTCAAATACGAATCCAACGATATAGTTCTTAGTGACATGCATTAACATTTTGTCAGTTAAATCTATGGTCAAATTTTGATACTACAAAATTGGAAGAGTAAACCAGGACGGAGGTAGTACTTGCTATTAGGGTAACCATAGAGTTACTGGAGTATTCTAAGTTACTTTCCACTATGACTAGCCTAGGCTACTATAGTAGTACAGCATAAAAACGATGCAGGTGATAATGTGAGAAAAAAAATACTAAAAACATTTCTTTCGGTGCAGTGCGTAGATGCAGTTTTGAACACTACACTTGTCATTGTAATTTGGGAAAACTACGAAAAAATTGAGCTACGTTGTGATTACCGTTTACTTATAGGAAAGAAGTTTCACCTCGATGAGTAGCTTCTCCGTGCACGGAAAGCATCTAAGGAATCCAACAACTTGATCCAGATTGGGGCCGATAGATTTTAGTGCTAAGATCTTCACTGTGCGCATGGACTGGGTCAAGCTTGTGGGAATCATTTTCTGGAAGACGGTCATAAATACATCAAGAAGAAATTTAAAAATGTGAATTTCAAGAAGACGGAGAAGAAGATGAGTGTTGTACCTGAACGATTATGGATCCAATAAAGAGTTCGGAGAATTTGGCAGACGAGTACACCAACGCTGTCAATTTCGGCGCGTCAATGACCCTGATTTTTGTTGGACCTTCTAGATCCGATACAAGCAATCTCTCAAGGAAAGGCACATTCTCAATGACCATAACGTGGAACAGCTGGAGTGATCTCTTCCCAATTGATGTCTTGTTGCGGGGCCAACAAGACACATAGATCCATCGGAGATTCGTCGAGGCGATGTGGAGGCTAATGAACCCGTGGATCTGATCAAGACGAAGGTACTCGAGCGCAGTACAGCTGCGGAGCAGGTGCTCCATAGCATTCTTCGAGATGACAATGTCGAAGAGGTCGAGCTGCTTGAGTTGAGGGATAAGAAGGGCGGGCGCGGCATTAATCTGGGGAAGATAGCAGGAGCTGAAGCTGGCGCGGCGTAGCGTTGGCGTGAGGCGGAGCGCGGGCGGCGGCAGAGAGCGACATCGTCCAACTTCAAAGCTGAGCTCCTCGAGCTGATCTAGGGCGGGGGATAAGAACCACTCGTCGAACTTGGGTTGGACCCTGCAGTAGGTACTGAACATGCGGATGTCATGGTGTCTGGCTGGCGCAGGGTGCGATGAAAGGATCTTGGAGACTGCGGCCATGCGTTTGCAATCCCCGTCATAGAGACAGCTGTCGACGGTGAGGTTGAGGGGGACGCAGCGCCAGAGGGGGCGCCACCGCCGGGAGAGCAGGGCGGTCCGCACGGCAGATTTGGTGGGGAGGAGGCCGATGATGACGAGCAACATGTCGTCGGGGAGGCTGCTGATGAAGTCCAGGCTCGCCGGATGCGGTTTTGTCTCGAGCCGCCTCTGCTTGTTGGCTGCCTCGCCGTCCATCTCAACCGGCGGCGACGCCGGTGTACACGTGTGCTGGTGTGTGTTGTGTGCTAGGTGTGCGCGAGTGCATCCTTCTGTGCATGCCGCCGCGTAGTGGTGAATTGTGCATGAGTGCGTCCTTCGCGCGCAAGAAGTTTGTCCTCAATGCGCCCTCAATTTACTAGCGTGCGGGGTGCTACCCCGAGTGGTTTCAACTTTGTTTACTACACCGCGTGTTAGATGGGCCTCTAGTTTACTTATTTTCACCCACTGCCACATGGGCCATCACACGAAGATACAGAACACGAGCTGACAAGGCAGCATGTGGATTGGTTGACCGGTCAACTAAACAATATACGGAGCTATACGCTGACACAGTGAGCGTATAATCCGTCGGTATAGAGAGTTCGAGTGAGAGGGGAGGCCCATGAGAGATAGCAGAGAGAGAGAGAGAAAGAGCTACTCCCTTCGTTCGATAATTTAGTTCCAACATTTTTTTAAGTCAAACTTTTGAAACTTTGACCAAGTTTATAAAGAAATTACTTATATCTACAATACCAAAGATAAATGATAGTATGAAGTAAGTACATGTTGTGATGAATCTAATGATCGTTCTAGATGTAAATGTTTTTCTCCACATATACCTGATCAAACTTTTCTGAGGTTTGACTTTTCAAAACATCCATATGCTTATGGATGTGACAGAGTCCCTAACTAGAGAGAGAGAGAGAGAGAGAGAGTGAAAAAAGTGTTGTGCGTTTGTGAAAGAGACATGGACAACACACGATAAAAGTAGAGAAAAAGCGCGCGTGTCTTATGCAAACATATCACACATGCATCTTCGACAACAGAGGCAAGGTGAGGAGATAGTGTGTGGTTGTTTGGAACCGAGAGGGCAAGACCCCTAGCACGTGGCCCAAGAGGGGTCTGACAAACAAGGGAGATAGGTCGAGAGAGACGTACGGAGAAAATGCAGACATGGGGAGGAGAGAGTGTATGTTTGTCATAGAGCGATCCCCTGGAGATCGTGATGGGACTACATGGGTGGGAGATCGAGTGACAAGGTGTGTGCACGATAGAAGATGCCCCGAGAGATATCGAGATAGACGTATGGATGGAAGGAGACAATACGTGTGTTCCTAATCATACTTAGGAGGGGGGAGTGCTTGCGCCTATGATGGAGTGAGGGTTTATGGTACTTAGGGCATCTCCAGCCGTTGAGACCCCCAGGAGGCATTTTTTTTGCCTCTTGGGGGGCTGCCGGCGACAACTTTGGCGTGGGGGCGAGAATTTTTCCACTCGTTCCGCCCCCAGGAGGCGAGAAGAGGGGGACGACGAGGAGGGAGGAGAAGGAGGGGAGGAGAAGCGGGGGCCGATGAGGAGGGAGGAGAAGCAGGGGACGGCTCACTCCCCGCCCTCCTCCTCCTCGCAACCCGACGGTGCCAAGGTCGACATCTTCTGGGACCTCTCCGCCGCCAGGTTCGGCGCCGGGCCGGAGCCACTGGAGGGCTTCTACGTCACGCTGCTCTTCGACCTCGAGCTGGCGCTCCTGCTCGGCAACATGAAGAAGGACGCCTCCCGCAAGACCGGAGCCAACCGCCCGGCGCTCAACGCCGCCTTCGTCGCCAGGAAGGAGCACATTTACGGCAAGAAGATTTACTCCGTCAAGGCACAGTTCTACGACAATGGCCCGCCCCCTAGCATCGCGCGCTGGTTCGCGAGAGCACTCGCCGACTCGACCAACACCGTCTCCCAGTCCGGCCGGGTTGCCATCGAACAGGGCCAGCGCGAGCTGCCGCCCGTGATCTTCCCCGGACATGGCTTCCGCCTTCAAGTTCAAGAAGTCCGCCTCCTCCATCGTGGCCAGGCACCAGCCGTGGGTCGGTGCAGAGGCCGGAGATCGGGAGGGCGGGAGCCTGGCAAGGGCGGCGCGCGGGACTACTACCTGGATGAAGAGAAGAGCAGGGCGGCGGCGCGCGACGAGCATCAGGGGGAGTGCCCGCGGGATCCGGCTGGAGAGGCTGCGAGCTCGTTGGTGCGGTGGAGGCTGGCGGGGAGCGGGCCGGAGAGGCGGTTGCCGGCGAGGTTCGGGAGGGCCGTGACGAGGGAGAGAGGTTGGGGAAGGCTGCGGCGAGAGAGAGAGAGGTTGGGGAGAGCGGGTCGAGTTCGTGGGAAGGCACGTGGGTGGGCCCCGGAGAAAAAGGTGAGGAGAGAGGGAGTGGGAGGCTGACGGCGGACCCAACCGCATGTAAAACACTCTCTCTCCTCCCCTAGCTGCCCCCCCGGGATCCTGGGAATGGGATGAGAGTGCCAGCGGTAGTTTTAGCCAAATCCGGCGATTTTTGTGCTCCCGGGGGCGCGAGTGGAAACTTTTTTGGCCGCCGGCGCTGGAAAAGTGCTCTTGGGGGCCTTCCTGGGGGGACGGCTGGAGATGCCCTTAGGGGGTGCGTGTCACATAGAGAGAGAACAAGGGCGGAGAGTGTTGGATGGGTCTATATGTATAGCGCGAGCGAGACATGTGTATGTGTGAACCAGGGAGATATAAGGCCAGTTTGTCTTGCGTCCTGAGCATCTTTTGCCTGGTCTGGGGTTGTGGCTGGATTTCATGCATGCTTGTTTGGTTGCTACCCTGTGAAAAAGATGCATGGATTGATTGATGGGACGTTGATGCTTTGCCTGGCCCAGGCATGAACCAAACACTTCAGCACCACACAAGCCTGGCCAGGCAGAAATATTTTACATCTCACGTCCACACCAGGCAGTACCGGCCATCAAGGCATGAGGGTCAGCTCACGAACCAAACTGACCAATAAAGTTTGAGAGAGATTGAGGATCCCCGATAAGGCTGAGTGGTGCGTCAGATAGCTGAGAGGGGGAAAGAGATATTCCATCTGCTCGATAATGCAGTGCATGTAAATTTTTTAGAAGTCAAACTTTGGAAACTTTGATCAGGTTTACGCAAATGTTATTTATATCTACAATACCAAAGATACATCATACAAATCTACATCTCATGGTGAATCTAATGGTATATGTTTGCCGTACTAGATGTAATTCTTTTTCTTCACATACATGGTCAAACTTTGTGATGTTTGACTTTTCAATAAATCTATATGCTATGGACCGAGGAGAGTGCCTCAGTCGAGACAGATCAAGTGCGTGTGAAGGAGAATGAGTAAGTGTGCAAAAAGAGTATGTGTGTGAAAGAGAAAGTGACAACAAACGATAAATTAGAGAGAGAGAGAGAGAGAGAGTGTGTTTTTCCGTTTCTAACATATCACGCATGCATCTCTGAGATGGAAAAGCGAGGCGAGGAGATACACGAAGATAGCTAGTGTGTGATTGTTTGCAACGGAGAGAGACACCCCTATAGCACATGTCCAATAGAGGTCTGGCCAACAAGGAACAAAGGTCGAGAGGGACACATGGATGGCATGGACGCATGGGGAGGGAGAGAGGGTGTGTTTGTGATAGAGAGATCCCGTCGAGATCGTGAGGGGACTATATGGGTGGGAGATCGAGGGAGTGCGTGCGTGATAGAAAGATGTCCTGAGAGAAATCGAGATAGACCATGCACATGTTTGTGATGGAGACTATGATTAGCTAGTCATATACATATAGGGGGGACTGCGTGTGCCTACAATTGAGTGAGAGACCATCATACTTGGCTAGCTGGGCATGAGATTGTGTGTGTGCGCGTGTGAGATGGAGAGAGAACGAGGGAGAGAGATAGAGTTTTAGATGGGCCTATCGAGTGCGAGTGAGATATGCATGTGTATGTGTGCCCCAGGTGGATGGAGAGTTTGAGAGAGGGGGGAAGAGCTCCGAGACGACATAGTGGTGCGTGAGAGAGTTACGGGCAAAGAGCCAAGGAATTTGTGTGCGTACGATGAGTGCACCCAAGATATCTAGCTTGGACTAGCTAGAGTATCATACATAGTGTGCGAGAGAGACCTATAGATGGTGTATATATGCATGCGAACTAGAAAGACCCCCCCCCCACACACACACAAAGAGAGAGAGAGAGAGAGAGAGAGAGAGAGAGAGAGAGAGATGGAGAGAAAGGTAGAGGGACCAACAAGGTTTTTGTGTCGAATGCGTGCGACGGAATTGAAGATTGTCCCTCAAATGGATGTATCTAGCAGTAACTTGGTGCTAAATACATCCATTTGAGGGACAAGCTTTTTCTGACAGAGGGAGTAGTTATTATGAGATCAGATTGTTATTCCAATAGTGCAATTGAGCTAAGATTTTTATATTAACAATCTTAGAACACTGATGATGGATGCACATGTCACTTTGTTGACGAAACCAGTCATAATGCTTTGCATCAGGTAGTTGTGAAATAGTACAACGTTATCTCAAGTAGAACGGGCTCTACTAATGGTAATGAAAGCACAGGGGAGAGAGAGAGAGAGAGAGAGAGAGAGAGAGAGAGAGAGAGAGAACAGGAGTCCGTGAGAGGGGGAGGTCGCGTTTTATGCATCAAAGACTGATATAAACCATGTTTCGATATAAACTTGCATTCAAATATTTAAATTGGAGAACATGTTGTCTGCAATCCACGCATGAACGGATATATGCGTATATCAAACAAGTTCATTAATTTGACTTTCAACATGTTCATGGAGTACTATAATACTGTACAACATGCTACTCGATTGAGGTGTTCAATTTTGGATTTAGTTCACTATTTTGACCTATTGAACGAGCTATTTCATTGAATCGAGATATTTCATTTTGGGTTAGATTCGCGTTTTTGAGTGGGTCAACTATTTGTCATATAGTAAATCGCTAGCAACGAGCATGTAAAAACACATTACTCCCGAGCATCATCTATCCATCTAAAAAAGAAGTGGCAAGCTAATATTTCAAAATTTGATCCGAATCGACTTGGTAAGGTAGACGTGGATGCCCGTTCTCCCAAAATTTGAACGAGCTGTTAAACATCCTCTCTGCTAGGTGGAATTCGCCCGAGCAAATAAATGGGAGACGCGAAATTACCGTCCTATGTGGGACACGCATCAATTGGCCCGTTGTATATCAAGGGTAGGTTCGTAACTTCATCCAAGCGCGCCTTCTCCTCGGCCGAAATGACATGTGCCGAATAATTCATAAACCATGGTCGGCAGAACACGCTCTCCTCGCCCGAAATAGCTCACGCCCACTATTTCAAAACACGCTCTCCTCATCCAAAATCGCTCGCGCCCACTATAGTTCAAAACACGCCCTCCTCGCCCGAAATCGCTCCCACCCACTATTTGGGGAGAAGCAAAGTTACTCTACTATCCCCGACCCTCAGTACACAGAACCAAGCCGAGAAGCCTATAGGCAAGGGTAGAACTGTAACTTCCCCTCACATTTTAGACAAATGCGTCCATAAGACATGGTTCCCTCCCAATTCCCCCCGCCCCCCATTCATACCTCGTGGGCGCTAAATCACCTTCTCCCCGGGAAGCTCCCTTCTCCCGAGCCGCGAAACCTCAGCCCCACCTCCATGGCGTCCCCCACCGCACCAATTTCACAACCGCCCTCCTCCCTAATGCCGGAGACGCTGTCCATTTGCCATCGTGCACTGGGCCATGTGCCTCTTACTCCGTGCTACTGGTGCTGCCTCGACGACGGCCGTGAACCGTACCGGAGCCGATTCACCCCCGCCATTGTTCACGGCGCCAGAGCGGCTCCAACTTTGGATCCGTCCAGAGTCCTGGCGCTGCTTCCGCGTAGCCGTCGACCGTCGCGACATCGCTCTTTCCCTGTCGCCGGTCGCCACCACAACTACGTCGGCCTCACCGACTCGGCAGCTGGACCTGCTTACTTCACCATGCCGCCGGATAGGTCGCACCCTCATCTCAAATCTCTTTATTTAGGCGTCAGTTGTCTGAATTTTTATTCTGGGCCAATCGATTCCCAATGGGAAGCAGCACCCCTCGAGGCGGCGGAGCTCCTAGGCTGCCGGTTGGTTGGTGTCTAACGTAAGGGTGCGGAGCCGCAAGTTCACCGCGGAAGCAACGCTTAGATGGCTATCTTTTAGAGTTGCGTGGGTTGAAGGTACTATCGCCGCTGGACCTGGATGACGGGGAATCTTTGTGGATTGGCCCGGGGGCAGCGCAACCACGGCAATGCGGTGGGGCGGGGAGCGGGGTTTTGGCCGAGGCCACGGACGGCGAAGGCAGGCTGCTCTGCCGTTGGTCGCTGGCTCTTCGGGGAAGATTCCGAACAGTGTCAGCCAGGAGGCACAAGACAACCAGCCATCCGGCGTAGATCGGACAATACCAAAATAAAATAAAATTGTGTGACCCCAATTTAGTCTTCAGTCAACAGACGTGTGACCACTCTCGTACCTTACTGTTGATCTCTTAGTGTATTACTTCGGATCAAAGAGATATGTCGTTCTTAACATTATGCGTTATCTGCATCTTCAGACACGCCGTCTTCCGACTCAGCGCAGCTGCTCCAACAAGGGAAGCATACACCAGAAGGGAGCTATAGTCCCCACTCAACAGTTCCCTGCATCAAATGCGCGTGCCCGACATGGACAGCCACAACAACTGCAGGGCCATCGGCAAGTCAGCACATGATGATCACTCCTATGGATGGCAGCCAGATAGGTTGTACCCTCATCTTACTTGTGTGCAACATTTATGGCTTTGTTATTCATCTAAGCATGGAAAATAGATCGTCACATTTCACTGTATATTCATGCTGATCTCTTACGGGTCTTGTTCAGGAGTTAACGATGTTCCATAGTTTAGCTAAGATACTTGTTCTTTAGGTAACGGTATTCCATAGTTATCATCCATCAGCCAATGCTATCCCACATGCTGGTGATTATAGTATTATACCACTTCTAGTATTACCTATGTTGTTCTTTAATACTTTTGTGTGTCATCTAGTTAATCTCGAGTACAAACGATACATATTCTGTAGCTTTCATATGTGTTCTCCCTTTAGTTTTTGAGACCTGTTGCTGCTAGTTAACCCCAGTCCTACTATTTATGTCGTCTCCTACAGGCACTCATTACATAAATCTAACTACTAGTTGTCTTCCATGCATGTCAGATATAATTGCACACACTGATATATCCACAAGAACCTCACGGAGCAATGTAAAGGCCAATAAACTTGATGTCAAGGATACCCAATATGATGGAACATGTAAAGGCAGTTCTTCAGAAGACTTGCAGAAAGATGATGAATCCTCTTCACCCCACAAGGTCCTTGCTCTAACTTGGCCTGTGATATGGGTACAACATGCATATAATGTCCTGGAGTGTATCTACTCTGTTGCAATGCCATGTGCTTAGCATACTGATCATGCATGTAAATATGTCATGCCTTCTTGTTTTTCAGTACCTATTCCATTCATGATAACATGTTTTCAAATTCAAGTACTGTCATTGTACTCTATCGCAATGCCATATGCTTAATTTGGACATCATGCTTCTGAATATCTTATGCATTGTTATTCATCAGTATGTACTTCATCTGTCTACCATACCATGTTTTTTACATTGAAGTGTTGTTCTAGTGTTGTGTTGCAATGCCATCTTATTTTCCCAATCATACACGTGTATGTTGCCTTAGTTATTTCTATACGTATTCCGCTAGCATACAGTTTTACATTCAACTAGTGTTTTTTTTGCTGTGTTGTCCTGTCGTATCCCTAGCTCTTACACCATACTCCCTCCGTCCGGATTACATGTTGCCGAAATGGATAAAAAAGGATGTATCTAGAACTGAAATATGCCTAGACCCATCCATTTTTTTCCGGATGGAGGGAATACATGTCAATATGTCATGCATTTCTATTCTTCAGTACCTATTCCATCTCTCTGCTGCCGCATGTTTTATAATTAAAGCACCATTCTTCTATACAAGGCATGCAAGGGGAAGACGACTATGTTAGAATCTGAAGGGTTACAAACAAGGCCTTTGCAAAATATCCAAATGCCAGGAGATAATAAACCAACTCCAGTTTTTATAGATACTGCTCCAGCACAAAGAAACCCAACTCCTACTAATAATAAGAAGATTCCAGTGGCCAAAGAACTAGTCCGCTCCAGTCCAGCAAAAATATGTCAACTCAATTCTAAGAAGCGTGTGCGTATCCTTGCATCATGAAATTTTACAATAAGCTTAACAGATAGAAGATTTTCTGCAATGGTATCATTTATGACGAAAGATTCTTGCAGGAATTCTCTATGCTCCAATCTAGATGTAAGTACCTATTGTATATCACTATATTTTTACATCAGCATGTATTTTGTTAGTTGGCGTGAATCCAACCTTTATCTGATCTAAATTTAGTTGTAGCAAAATGTATGATTAAAGGCCACAATGTTGATGTTTGCATCCTGAGCTGCATGAGTGTACTATCTCATATCAGTGGGTTTGAATACTTTGGTTCTGCAGTGGGTTTTTCAGTGGTTTTTACTGTGTTGTCCTGTCGTATCCCTAGCACTTACATCATAGTCCCTCCGTCTGGATTAAATGTTGCAGAAATGGATAAAACTGGATTTATCTAGAACTGAAATACGCCTAGACCCATCCATTTATTTCCAGATGGAGGGAATACATGTCAATATGTCATGCCTTCCTATTCTTCAGTACCTATTCCATCTCTGTGTAGCATGTTTTATAACTGAATCACCATTCTTCTATATAAGGCATGCAAGGGGAAGACGGCTATGTTAGAATCTGAAGGGTTACAAACCAGGTCTTTGCAAAAGATCCAAACGCCAGGACATAATAAACCAACTCCATTTTGCATAGATACTGCTCCAGCACAGAGAAACCCAACTCCCACTGATAATAAGCAGATTCCAGTGGCCAAAGAACTAGTCCGCTCAAGTCCAGCAAAAGAATGTCAACTCCATTCTAAGAAGCGTGTGCGTATCCTCGCATCATGAAATCTTATAGCATTCTGATCATATTTTCTACATGTTTCTTACCCATCTCTCTTTTAGAAAATAAGGTTAAACGATACAAGACTTCCTCCATTGGGATCGTATTCGAGGAAAATATCTTGCGGGAATTCTCTGTGCTCCAATGCTGATGTAAGTACCTGTTGTATATCACTATACTTTTACATCAGCGTGTATTTTGTTAATTGGCGTGAATCTAACCTTTATCTGATCTAAAATTAGTTGTAGCAAAATGTTAAAGGCGCCAATGTTGATTTTTGTAAGGAAAACTGCCTGGTAGTTTTGCATACTGAGCTGCATGAATGTACTATCTCGTATCACGCACATTACTGAATTGTAGTGCTTCTCTGGTTGCCCATTCATTCATTCATTCATTCATTGTGTCAATGTTGCTTTCGTATTACCTTACCTGGCTGATGATAGCTATGCCATATTGTGTTAATTTGGTGTAGGCTAGTTGCCCAAACGTTCGTTGTGCCAATGTTGCTTTCCTATTATCTGTCTTGGCCAATGATAGCAATGCTAGTGTGTTAATTTTGTGCAGGCTGCTGAAGATAAGAAGACAAACTCTGAAAATAGCAAGGCAACCCCATTGTTTCTTTCCAGTAAATCTAGGCCAAGTAATATGGCAATAACTCATGATTAATCTGCTTGGTTCCCGTCCTAATTTATGTTATGATGCAGTGGTCGAGACACTCTCCACTATCAATAATACAAGCCTGCCAAAATCGCCATCTGAATCTGTTCAGTATCCTCTGTCTCGAATGCAACGGAATAAATGTATGTTTGTAAACCAATTAATGGCTGAAGCAATGATTGAAATGGTGGATGAATCAGAGGTGCAGAGTCGTGCGACACCAACTGATCAATGTTTTCAGAGACAGTGTAGCAAAGCAGCAAGAACTTGCCCACATGCTTATGGGCGTCATCTATGCTGAGGTTGCAGATTGTGACGTTGTAGATGGTTAGGTTCTGCTCATTTATTTGCACTAGCATCAATCTTTGATTGCCTAGTGGAAGTAATTTCCTGTAATGCTGGATGTGCAATGTTATTCACTGTATGTCGTGCCTTTGCTCGTCGTAATGGGCTCAAATGATCTAATTCGGCCTAAAGACATGAACGAACTTTAGTGGGCCCATTAAGTTAATGGGCCGTTACTAGGCCGAAAGTTAATGCTCGGACCTCTTACCTCTCGGGTCGTTAACAGGCCGACATCGAAGCGGGCAACAGGTGGCCCCAATTTATTTCACGGGCCGTTACTAAGTTTGGGCTACATATGGCCCAACTATACTGTAGGACTTTAGCAGGCCGAAAGAGACAGCGGGCTTGTACTGGACCATGAAGAGCATGGGTCGCTAAGAGGCTGAAAGTCAGGTCGTATTGTAAACGGCCCAACTATGTTGTGGGCCTTTAGCAGGCCGAAAGAGAAACCGGGCTGGTATTGGACCATGAAGGGCATGGGCCGTTAAGAGGCCAAAACTAAGGTCCGACTACAAATGGCCCAACTCATTTATGGTCCATTAACAGGCCGAAAAGCACGCAGGGCTGGGAATTGGCCCAACACTTAAATGGGTCGCTAAAAGGCCAAAACTCTGGTCTGACTACAAATGGCCCAACTGATTTATGGGCCGTCAACAGGCTGAAAGTGACACCAGGCCAGAAATTGGCCCAAAACTTAAATGGGCCGCTAAAAGGCCAAAACTTAGGTCTGACTACAAATGGCCCATCGGATTTATGGGCCGTCAACAGGCTGAAAGACACACCGGGCCGGAAATTAGCCCAACATTTAAATGGGTCGCTAAAAGGCCGAAAGATGTACATCCTGAAAATTGGCCCATCCATTAAAGGGGACGTTAACAGGCCGAAATCTCATCGGGACGATATTGAGCCCAAATATATAGCGGGCTGTTAACGGGCTCGAACTGACGATGGGCTGCAATGGTGTCAAATCTTTAACGGGCCATTGACAGGCCGAATTGGCACATCTCGTATGGGCCGTGGGCTTAAATGGACCTGACACAAGTAGGCCTTATATGGGCCGGCCTGCTAATTTTTACTGGGTCGGCCTTTTTCACCGGAATGGGCCACTGTTGGGCCGTGCCATGTGTCGACCTATCATAGGCGCCCCTTGTCCAATGAGTGGATGACATCTGTCCCAAGGGTGAGGCAACACATGTTTCCTGCGGCCAATGATGATTTTACACGTGGAAAATCCCCATTGGTCCGGGCTTTTAACGGGTTATCAGATCCAAAACCGGACCCGATAGCTTAACGGCTTTCCGTTACGGTGGATGCCACGTGTCGGTCACCCTTGACGAAAGCACTTCTGTGACACGTGATTTATTGTTGCTAAATTTATACCACCTAGTTTCACATACCAGCAAAAGAAAAAGTTTTTCTATGATTTGAGGCATTACTTTTGGGATGACCCACATCTTTATAAAGAAGGAGTAGATGGTGTTATTAGACGTTGTGTACCTGAGCATGAACATGAACAGATCCTACGCAAGTGTCACTCCGAGGCTTATGGAGGACACCATGCTGGAGATAGAACTGCACATAAGGTATTGCAATCCGGTTTTTATTGGCCTACTCTCTTCAAGGATGCCCGTAAGTTTTTCTTATCTTGTGATGAATGTCAAAGAATTGGTAATATTAGTAGACGTCAAGAAATGCCTATGAATTATTCACTTGCCATTGAACCATTTGATGTTTGGGGCTTCGATTATATGGGACCTTTTCCTGCCTCTAATAGTTACACACATATTTTAGTCATTGTTGATTACGTTACTAAGTGGGTAGAAGCTATTTCAACTAGTAGTGCTGATCATAACACTTCTATTAAAATGCTTAAAGAAGTTATTTTTTCAAGGTTTGGAGTCCCTAGATATTTAATGACTGATGGTGGTTCACATTTTATTCATGGTGCTTTCCGTAAAATGCTTCCTAAGTATGATGTTAATCATAGAATTGCAATTTCTTATCACCCGCAGTCTAGTGGTCAAGTAGAATTGAGTAATAGAGAACTCAAATTAATTTTGCAAAAGACTGTTAATAGATCTAGAAAGAATTGGTCCAAAAAACTTGATGGTGCATTATGGGCCTATAGAACTGCATATAAAAATCCTACGGGAATGTCTCCATATAAAATGGTTTATGGAAAAGCATGTCACTTACCTCTCGAACTAGAACATAAGGCTTATTGGGCAATTAAAGAGCTCAACTACGATTTCAAACTTGCCGGTGAGAAGAGGTTATTTGATATTAGCTCACTTGATGAATGGAGAACCCAAGCTTATGAGAATGCCAAGTTGTTTAAAGGAAAGGTTAAAATATGGCATGACAAAAGAATTCAAAAACGTGAGTTTAATGTAGGTGATTATGTATTGCTATACAACTCTCGTTTAATATTTTTTGCAGGAAAACTTCTCTCTAAATGGGAAGGTCCGTACGTTGTCGAGGAGGTCCATCGTTCCGGTGCCATAAAAATCAACAACTTCGAAGGCACAAATCCGAAGGTGGTGAACGGTCAAAGAATCAAACATTATATCTCAGGTAATCCTATAAATGTTGAAACTAATGTTATTGAAACTGTAACCCCGGAGGAATACATAAGGGACACTTTTCGGAATGTTTCAGACTCCGAAAAGGAATAGGTATGTGGTACTGTAAGTAAACCGACTCCAAAACAGTTCTAATGGCAATTTATCTCCTTTTTGGAATATTTAGAAAAATAGAAAAATAAGAAGGAGTTCGGGAAGGACACAAGGGCTCCACAAGGGTGGAGGGCGCGCCTGACGGTGTCCTGGACTAGGGGGTACTCACGACATCGTCTCCCGATCAGTTGGATTGGGCCGAGGACCCCCATGGCCGTATACTCATGGGCTAGTTCGGGCAACTGCCGCATACAAGGAAGATTCCACAAGACTTGGCAATCAAGACAAGGAGTCCTCCCCACCGGCGTATTCGGCTAGGACTCTGTTATCCTAGGCCTCTGGTGCATTATATAAACCGAGGCCAGGCTAGTCGATAGATCATATACAACAATCATACCATAGGCTAGCTTCTAGGGTTTAGCCTCCTTGATCTCGTGGTAGATCTACTCTTGTACTAGCCATATTATCAATATTAATCAAGCAGGACGTAGGGTTTTACCTCCATCGAGAGGGCCCGAACCTGGGTAAAACTTCGTGTTCCTTGTCTCCTGTTACCATCCGCCTAGACGCACAGTTCGGGACCCCCTACCCGAGATCCGCCGGTTTTGACACCGACATTGGTGCTTTCATTGAGAGTTCCGCTGTGTGTTCGGCAAAAGGTTGATGGCTCGCCTGCAGATCGACTGCGACTTCGACATCTTCGTCACCAGCTCGACTGGTCACCTTGGTTTGACCAAGGACTGCGCCCTACCTCCGATCGTCATGTTCGGATGAGGGCCTTTATAAACATCAACTCCGATCTCTATCAAGATCATGGAGGAATCATCCAGGGAGCCCGGGGGCTCAACGTCAACATTGCCCTCGAGCGACCGTTCTGTTTTTCTGGACAACAAACTTGTGTCTGCCGCCACCGCCTCCTCAAGTGTCTTTTTAACGATCACTTTGGTGGAATTGTGCAGAATTGAGTCTACAACAACCCTGGAAAATTTCGTCGAGTTCCGATGGAGGAATCTCTGGCAATCCATGATATAGCGGAGCCCTGTCAAATCTGGACGGGAATCTGGATGAGTTTAGGGCGTGGTGTCCAGCTTCTAGCTCGGATGTCCTTTGGAAGATCCAACCGTTGATCGGTTGCGGAATTCCTATATCTACCACCTCTCAAAATTTCAGCTCGATCCGACCGTCCAAACTCCGGAAAACCTTCCGATTAGTGCATCACTTTTTGGATTTGTTTTCTGCGCGAAAACGAATCCGACCCGAGTTCGTCTTTTTTATGAACGGGATTTCGGACATCCCTTTTGAAGGAAGTTTTGTACGGGATATTGTGTTTTGTTACCGAATACATCCCATTAACTTTAAGATCTTTTGAACATGATCTTCAATATCATGCTGGTGTCAAACTAGTCCGACAATATTGCTCCACGGCTGCCGACCTGCGCTAGACACGTCGTCACTTTGTTGAGCCGAGATCAACTTCTTCGGATCATCATCCTGGCAAGCCGAACAAGAGTCCGGCATCGCGAAGGATAAATCATCACCAACATCGCCGCCCCACGGATTACACGGAGCGGGCATACCGGCATCGCCGCACGGTCGCTTCATCAAGCCGACATCGACCACGTCATGACCTGCATCGGCAGGGCCGCACTATTGCTTCTTCGAGCTGGTGTCCATAACGCCGACCTACTTCGACATCTCGGCTGGACCGGGGGCTTCGCCATCTCTTCATCAACCTACTCCGGACGCTTCGGCGTCACTAGCCGACCAGCTCCGTCACGTTAGCTAGACCGAGGGCTTTGCCTCGGCGAGCCAACTTTTGCCAGCATTGCCATGCCATCGTTTTATCACCCATCAGGCAATGGGTGTGCGGATCGAGTCCCAACTTTGGGAATCACCTTCCTTCGGATTGCTACGACAAATAAACTAGGTACTATTAATCCCAGTATCTTTTGCTTGTTTGGGTTCATTTTTCCCAAGGAATTATTACTCTGGTTTGTCCATCATATGTACACAGGTCTATCAAATGGTGGCCACATTAACGACAGTCGCATGGTGGTTCGGTCAGTTTCCGTGCATAGTTCGGCGAACGCCGCATCAGGAGGTCGGATCGACCTGTGAATTCAGGCTTTGCCACGCCTTTGCCGCATCACGCCGACGGCCTGCATCGACATTGACTTCGGTGCCAGGACATATTTCTTTTATTACTTACTTTGCATAAATTATTTATTATGCAATGATTTTTTAATTATCATTATTACTATTATCTCCGGTTTGCACTTCTTTTTGTGCACAGGAAAATGATCGGGGGACTTCGGCGTCACGCTGCCGGTCTGCATTGACCGTGCTATGTCACCACTTCGGCGTGTAGAGCTCTCCGCGCCGCCACCTCGGGACTGGCTTGGGGGATGGAACCTTGCCCCGCATCAAGCTCGGATCGCGTCATCAATACCGAACACATTAACCAGCTAAGTCGCTTTCATGCTCAAATCTTTAATTTCTAACTTGTGTTCGGTTCGACCAAGCATTATACTTTTTTGGAAAAAAGTTGCTTGTAAAAAATTTCCTTGTCCAAACTTTGTTTGTGACGCATAAATTCAAATACCCAATTCATTTGGGGGCTTCCTTCATGAAGCTTTTCCTCTTGCATATGATTATACTTGTACGGCTTCATTCCTTGTTCGTGTATTACGCCACAATATACACCATATTGACTTAAGCGATTTGCAAGCTGGGTTGGCTCGCTCCAGTGTTTACCCCTACGTTCCCGATTGTTCGGCTAGGGAGTAAAGGGAGCACCTCTGCGATTGTCACGATCGGGTCACCCGAGCCGGACCTCAGACTGGGTGAAGCCGAAAGCTAGCGCTCTTATAGTTTTTAATGATGGTCGGCACACAACGGAACTCATGAGTACAAAAAATCTATTGCACAAGTCTCATAATAACAATGAGCACCGAAGAAAGGTATCGGTGGGGGTACTATTTTCTTCGAAGATGCTTCTTACACTTCGCAGTAATATAGCATAAGTTCCCTGAGCGCGCTTTGTCTGTTACAACCTTATGGCCTGATTGCCTGGTTATTGAAAACACCGTCGATATTCTCGACAGATGGAGTACATAACACTTTTCGATCCTTGATCGAAGAGGGAGAAGCTGACCGTCGGTTAAGACGCGTTTAAAGTTCAGTTGAACATAGATATGATATAAGTACTTCGGTACATGCAATCATTCTTTTACCCAAGTCACTTGGGGGCTCTTAAATTTATATGAGCCGTTTTATGATAAGTGTTCTTCTTCTTAGTCATTGCAAAGTTTTATTATTATTATTATTATTATTATTATTATTATTATTATTATTATTATTATTATTATTATTATTATTATTATTATTATTATTATTATTATTATTATTATCTATCACTCCTTTTTTCAACACGAGCGTGTGGTCACTAGCCGAGGAGCCTAATTTCTCTCTCAAAGCCGCTAGAGTTTAGTTTGCTAAACTGGCCTAATGAGAAGTACTCCGCCCTCGGGATAGGAGGTTAAAGCCGTAGGCTGACCCGCTTGAAGTCTTGAGATATGATGTATCATGTTAAAGCACGACAGAAGCACTTCTTTTGCTAAGGCCAATTTTCAGATTGGCACCGAACACTTGATCTTGTTCGGACGTCAAGTTTTTACTGACGTTTTTTGGTTTTCCAAGCTTATGGCACTTTTAAACTATTTGTGTGTTTTCAGCACAATTCTCGCAGTGCAACGCCGGACACCTTTAGAGATTCGGCAAAACCATTCTCGGATATTGCTATATATGCATCGATTTCGAATTGTGTCTTCGGTCAATAGTTGGGTTGCCCGGCTCCTGCGCCTGCCTCCTACGTTCCGCTTTGTTCGTCTAGGTGTGCAAAGGGAGAACCACTGCGATTGTGCTTCCAGCTCACATGGTTAAGCACCTCAGTGGAGAAAGCCGAAAACTGACTATCACAATAAGCATAAACTGGTCAGCGATCCGATGACGGTGTTAAATGACGGGCCATTCATAACAATGGCCGAAGTGTTTACGGCTTGACCTCGACTGTCGCCGAACGCTACCGAGGGCTATTAACTGGCCTCCCAAACTAAATCCTCGATATTTTGCTCTTACATTGGAGCTGAGGTTTCATGATCATGCTTAGTATGACAACCCAAAGAAAGGAACCGATAGCGGGACTATTTTCTTTGGAAGACATTTCTTCTGTTAAATAGCAATATAACATATCTCTCTGCATACCTTTGTTTATAAAACTGTATGGCCAGATTGCCTTGTTTGTTGTAAATCTTTGCCCTCATAAAGGCTTTATAAAGTAGGACAAACACTCCTCGGCTATTGGCCAAGGAGGTGGAATCCGATGGTCGGTCAACAAAGTTTTGTACAATGCGGATTCGAGCATTAATGACGTAAAGTACATGGATACATAGTCATTCAACATAATTTGTGATTTTATTATGGATATCAATCCTTAATTCGGCCACCCGTGCCCGCATTAAGGCTCGGGGGCTACTGGGCTTCGGGCTTATTATTTACAAATATTAAATGGGCACATCGATCCCCTGATCTGGTGTTGCCACCTGACCAGTGTCTCGGGGGCTACTGCATTGCCTGTTCAATGCAGAAAATTTTATGTGCAATATAGTTTCCGAGGAGATTTTGATCCTCAGGTTGGTCGGCTGCACCCAACCTGAGTCTCAAGGACTGAGCACGCCGCTTTTAGTGTCCCGAAGTATTCTGCCGAGCTAGGACTTGATCCTCAGGCCGATTTTGCAAATCAACCTGAGTCTCAGCGGCTACTGGGATCAGCGGTCTTATGTCATCCTTCATCTGCATCTCGGGTTTTAGACAGATACCCACCTTGAGGGCTACTGGCTATATATCTCGGCAGAGAATAAGTTGCACCAATCAAAAATATTGACAAAAATCGGCCCACATTCGGGGTGGTGCACCACCTCGGGAGCAGTCCGGCATAAAGCTCGGGTGCTAGTGGCTGGCTCCATAGAGGGCATTTCCGGCATTAAGCACGGCTAAACTCCTTCAAACTTCTTTGAACCAAGGTGATTTATGACACCTCGGATACAGTCCGGCGTTGGAGCTCGGATACAGTCCGGCGTTGGAGCACGAATACATAGTCCGGCGTTGGAGCTCGGATACAGTCCGGCGTTGGAGCTCGGATACATAGTCCGGCGTTGGAGCTCGGATACATTCCGGCATTAGAGCTGGGAAGTGGTCCGGCGTTGGTGCTCGGCTGCAAAAGATACCTCGAATGCAGTCTGGCGTTGGAGCTCGAACGCAAGAGGACATTGCCTCCCGGGAACAACTTCAAACCCGAGGTGTGGCATAAAAATAACAAGGCATTGATAAAGGCCGGAAACTTAAAGGGGATCCTCGGATACCCGACGTGTAAACTCATCGAATGCATTTCGGCGATCCTCAAGATCGAAGATGAGAAGATTTGTTGAACCAGTTTTCAAGACCGACGACCAAAGATGAAGAACAGTTCGGAAGAATCGAGGAGCGTCCCTAACTTGAAGACCGGTTCAGGGGGCTACTGACGGTGTCCTGGACTAGGGGGTACTCACCACATCGTCTCCCGATCAGTTGGATTGGGCCGAGGACCCCCATGGCCGTATACTCATGGGCCAGTTCGGACAGTTGCCGCATACAAGGAAGATTCCACAAGACTTGGCAATCAAGACAAGGACTCCTCCCCACCGGCGTATTCGGCTAGGACTCTTGTTATCCTAGGCCTCTGGTGCATTATATAAACCGAGGCCAGGCTAGTCGATAGATCATATACAACAATCATACCATAGGCTAGCTTCTAGGGTTTAGCCTCCTTGATCTCGTGGTAGATCTACTCTTGTACTACCCATATCAACAATATTAATCAAGCAGGACGTAGGGTTTTACCTCCATCGTGAGGGCCCGAACCTGGGTAAAACTTCGTGTCCCTTGTCTCCTGTTACCATATGCCTAGACGCACAGTTCGGGACCCCCTACCCGAGATCTACCGGTTTTGACACCGACAGCGCCCCCTACCTCGTGGGCACCTCGTGTGTTCTCCGGACTCCGTTTTCTTGCACGATACGTATTTTGGTCGGTAAAAATCCATTGTATAATCTCCCGAAGGTTTTGACTCCGGTGTCACGCAAATATCCTCTGTTTTTGTTTCGATTTGTTTCTGTAGAAGGTTTTGAGCAAGATGTCATCCCAGGATTCCGACGAAGAGAGCTATGTCTCACACCTCATTGCTCACCCAAAGACCTATGGGGGTCTATCTCCTTGTGGTCGAACTACGGATGAGGAGGAGGATGCTTATTTGATGAGGACCAACGATTCAAGTTCGGAGGAGGAGGATATCCCTCTACCTCAACCTGGGGATATGCACGTGAAGTTCAAGAAATCTAGTCTCCCTAAGAGGGCTAAGCTATCTAACAACCGATCTATTCCTTCGCGTTTTCAGCAGAAAAGCAAAGGAGATTTATGTGACAAGATTTTGAAGCTGGAGTCGGAGGTCGATGATTTAAAGGAGGAAATTGCTCTCCTCAATTACAATATGAAGAAGCTGAAAGCACAATTTACATCATCAACAACTCCATCATCATCACCTCCGAAGAAGGAAACATAATCACATGGTTATGGGCACTCCCCTTGGCAACTGCCAAGCTTGGGGGAGGTGCCCCGGTATCGTATCACCATCACAACTCCTTTCTTTACCGTTTTTCTTAGTTCGATCCTATTAGTAGTATCTTGATCTAGTAGAATAAAGTTTATGGCATGATCTAGTTTTGAGTTTTGCTTTATGATCCCTCTATGTAATCGAGTCCGTGAGCTATATAATAAAGATTAGTGTTGAGTCAAGGGCTTGATTATTTTGCCATGATCTTGAGTGAATAAAAGAAAAGAGAAAATAATAAAAAGAGATAAAGAGATCATATTGATCTTATTGGGAGTAATGACTTCACATAGAAAGAGTATGATGATTAAAAATTGTTGGGAACATAGCTTTGGTCATCGCTGCAATTAATAGGAAGTAATAAAGAAAGAGAGGTTTCACATATAAATATACTACCCTGGACATCTTTTATGACTGGGAGCACTCATTAAGATATGACATGCTAAAGAGTTGATGTTGGACAAGGAAGACAACGTAATGGGTTATGTTTTCTTATATATGAGATAAAGTATATTGTCATGGATCATCCAACATGTTGAGCTTGCCTTTCCCCCTCATGCTAGCCAAATTCATTGCACCAAGTAGAGATACTACTTGTGCTTCAGAATTCCCTTAAACCCAGTTTTGCCATGAGAGTCCACTATATCTACCTATGGATTGAGTAAGATCCTTCAAGCAAGTTGTCATCGGTGCAAGCAATAAAAATTGCTCTCTAAATATGTATGATTGATTGGTGTGGAGGAAATAAGATTTATATGATCTTGTGATGTGGAAGAAATAAAAGCGACGGACTGCATAATAAAGGTCCATATCACAAGTGGCAATATAAAGTGACGTTCTTTCGCATTAAGATTTTGTGCATTCAACAATAAAAGCGCATGGCAACCTCTGCTTCCCTCTTTGAAGGGTCTATCCTTTATTATTATCTTCTACCTTATGCAAGAGTCATGGTGATCTTCACCTTTCCTTTTTACATTTTATCCTTTGGCAAGCACAGTATGCTGAAAAGATCCTGATATATACATAGGACTCCTCTTTTATACTCCCAAGAGTATGTACTCCCACCTCTAGTCCCCTCAGAAAAAAAACTCCCACGGCCAGTGGATGGATAAACGGGTGAAAATATACCCATGAGCAACATTTATCATCGTTGTAGTAGAAAAATAAAGTGGTTATGAGCCGGTTGCATGCTCCTAATCCCAAGGGATGTTCGGCCTAATCCTCACATGGCTAGGAAATTTGTTATAGTAGTAACCTCCCAGCCGGCACTTGGAAAATATTGCTGCGAGTATGTACTTTTTGGCGTCCAAATTATGGGTATATACTTCTTTATTAATTTAAGTAGTATGTACCCTAAAAAAATTAAGTAGTATGTACGCACATGCTGATTTTTTTGGTGGTACACATAGTTTTCTTAGGATGTACTATTTTTTATAGTATATACCACTTCTTTAATATACACTCAACACATATTCAAACTAGTATATACAATATATGTTTTAATGTAGTATGTGAGGTGATATATAGTGATTTTCGGGTAGCATGTGCTAAGTTTCCAACTTAGTTTGTACGTTCTACTTTATTTGTGTGGCGTGTACATACTGAATTTCTCATAGGTAGTATATATACTGCTCTTTTTAGCATATATACTACTTTTTTTATTCAAGTGGTATATAGTGTCAAGAATCCAAAATGAGACATCATCTTCTTAAATTAAGTGTAAATACATGTTTTTGTATGGAGTGTATACTTCTTGGTCTTTTTTTTTGCATCGTACTTCTTGGTCTTTTGCATGTAGTATATACCGTGTGGACCAAAGAGTACACGCAGCCCAAAAAGAAGTATATGCTCTTCTTTTTTTTAACATCAGTACAGACTTAAGTATATGCTCTTCATAAAGAAGTATATACATGATAGCTGGATGGACCAAAGAATACACGCTGCCGAAAAAGAAGTATATCTCCATAAAGAAGTATATACATATTGATAGTTGGATGCAGATTGATTTTCCTTTGCATGTGACAACACGTTCCTTTCTTCGTCCATGTTAGACGATCGGCAGAAGAGGAGATTGATGCGAGGAAAGCTGGGCTGCACGGACATCGTGCATGCATGAAGTCGCTTAACCACGCGTGGCCGCGCCGCCGTCCACGATTGCATGTCGACTTCATATCGTACCTCTGGCCACCGGCGGCTGCTTGCATCTCCTCTTCATCATGGAGCCGTCGACTGGCTGCATCACCCATTTGTCGGCGGGCCTGACTTCATTGTTGTAACCTGCAGCAAACAAGAGAGAGATACAGGAAGAAAGCTTCATCCATCAAGGTTGTACAAAATAATAAAATTACAACATGGACGTTGTTGATTGGCATGGATTCCTAGAACAGCTACCGTCACCGGATGAAATGTACGGCGCTGCTAGTCATTGACATCGTCGGAGATCTTGGAATGGCTACCGTGGTCGGATGAGATGCACGCAGTGCCCGCGAGTCGTGGACAACATCGTGAGATCCTATTGGTGAGCACCACCGGAAGCCGGCGGCCGCCGCTGGGTGCCTACGCAACCGAAGCGGAAATGGATAAGAGGGTCGAAGAAAACAAATAAGAAACCCAGAAAATATGGATCGCCAACAACCTTGATTTCAAGAAGGATTTTTTCTCTTATTATTTTAACTAAAATATAAACGGGATCCACGCACGGTTTTTTTTCCAGAGAAAGACACGTGGGTAGGAGTACATACTCCCAGGAGTACTAACCCATTTTCCTATATATATATATATATATATATATATATATATATATATATATATATATATATATATATATATATATATAATTGGATGTAAGTTAGCATGAACTATTATTGTTGACATTACCCTTAAGGTAAAAGGTTGGGAGGCGAAACTATAAGCCCCTATATTTCTCTGTGTCCGGTTAAAACTCCGTAACCACAAGTATTGCGTGAGTGTTAGCAATTATGAAAGACTAAATGATAGTTGAGAATGTGGACTTGCTAGAAAGCTCTGACATAGACTCTTTCTGATGTTATGATAAATTGCAATTTCTTCAATGACTGAGATTATAGTTTGATAGTTCTCAATAAACTTTCTGATTCATACTTTGCATTGTGAATAGATTATTACTTGAGCATAAGAAATCATATGACAATATCCATATATGTTGCTGTTATGAGAATAATCATGATGCCCTCATGTCCGTATTTTATTTTATCAACACCTCTACCTCTAAACATGTGGACATATTTATCGTTATCCGCTTCCGCTTGAGGACAAGCGAGGTCTAAGCTTGGGGGAGTTGATACGTCCATTTTGCATCATGCTTTTATATTGATATTTATTGCATTATGGGCTGTTATTACACATTATGTCACAATACTTATGCCTATTCTATCTTATTTTACAAGGTTTACATAAGGAGGTAGAATGTCGGCAGCTGGAATTCTGGGTTGGAAAAGGAGCAAATATTAGAGACCTATTCTGCACAACTCCAAAAGTCCTGAAACTCCACGGAAGTTATTTTTGGAAATAATAAAAAATGTTGAGCGGAAGAAATACATTAGGGGGGCCTCCACCTGTCCATGAGGGTGGGGGCGCGCCCTACCCCCTGGGCGCCCCCTGCCTCGTGGGCCCCCTGTTGGCCCTCCGATGCCCATCTTCTGCTATATGAAGTCCTTTGTCCGAAGAAACACCAGAAGCAACCTTTCGGGATGAGACTCCGCCGCCACGAGGTAGAATCTTGGCGGAACCAATCTAGGGCTCCGGCAGAGCTGTTCTGCTGGGGACACTTCCCTCCGGGAGGGGGAAATCATCGCCATAGTGATCACCAACGCTCCTCTCATCGGGAGAGGGCAATCTCCATCAACATCTTCACCAGCACCATCTCCTCTCAAACCCTAGTTCATCTCTTGTATCCAATTCTTGTCTCATAGCCTGGGATTGGTACCTGTAGGTTGCTAGTAGTGTTGATTACTCCTTGTAGTTGATGCTAGTTGGTTTATTTGGTGGAAGATCATATGTTCAGATCCTATATGCATATTAATACTCCTCTGATTATGAACATGAATATACTTTGTGAGTAGTTACGTTTGTTCCTGAGGACATGGGAGAAGTCTTGCTATTAGTAGTCATGTGAATTTGGTATTCGTTCGATATTTTGATGAGATGTATGTTGTCTATCCTCTAGTGGTGTCATGTGAACGTCGACTACATGACACTTCACCATTATTTGGGCGTAGAGGAAGGCATTGGGAAATAATAAGTAGATGATGGGTTGCTAGAGTGACAGAAGGTTAAACCCTAGTTTATGCATTGCTTCGTAAGGGGCTGATTTGGATCCATATGTTTCATGCTATGGTTAGGTTTATCTTAATACTTTCGTTGTAGTTGCGGATGCTTGCAATAGAGGTTAATCATAAGTGGGATACTTGTTCAAGTAAGAACAGCACCCAAGCACCGATCCACCCACATATCAAATTATCAAGGTACCGAACGCGAATCATATGAACGTGATGAAAACTAGCTTGACGATAATTCCCATGTGTCCTCGGGAGCGCTTTTCCTTATATAAGAGTTTGTCTAGGCTTGTCCTTTGCTAAAAAAGGATTGGACCATCTTGCTGCACTTTATTTACTTTTGTTACTTGTTGCTCGTTATCAATTATCTTATCACAAAACTATCTGTTACCTATTATTTCAGTGCTTGCAGAGAATACATTGCTGAAAACCGCTTATCATTTCCTTCTGCTCCTCGTTGGGTTCGACACTCTTACTTATCGAATGGACTACGATAGATCCCCTATACTTGTGGGTCATCAGGGAGGAGGAAGAAACAAGTAGTGATTGAGCGGTCCTCGTTCGTCTAATCGAAATGCTACCTGGCGAACCGGCCCAAATTGGGCCGGTCGACTGGTGCCTATCACCCGCCAATAAGAAAATGGTGTTTACACGGGAGCTAAAAACATCTGGCCCTCCATTGCGCGGAATGGGAACCACTCAAGCTATGGCTAACCACTAATTACTACTCCCATACCAAAAAGCTTGTTTTAAATTTATCAAGATACGGACAAACTTTTTGGGACTTTTTGGGATGGTGGTAATATAATGAATAGTTTCTAAAAAAACTAATCTTACATTCTTAAGAAGTTCCTCCCCACTATAAGGCATTCTCTCAACATGCGAATTGTCCACATCAGCGTATTGACATGTCACCATTGTGGTCTACTGCTTGCATGCTCCCAGGTCATTAAAAACTTGCAACATCACCTTCTCTGCTTTAAGTTCGGTGAACCATATAGCTTCAAAGAAAATTCAGTGAATCAACTAGCCAACCGGTACGTAAATAACATCGCATTAACTTGCTGCTGATCGTCTTATGTTCCGGCACCAACGGACGCTTCCGATCACAAATAAAGCCACAAATGCACGGAAACTGACTGAGGCATTAACCCATCCGTTTCCGTCGATTGGTTTTCTTTCGGTTCATCTTTTTAAGTTGAGCAGGCCAATGCCACAGCTAACATGTCCAAACAATGGAGACCTACCGACGCTTTGTACAGCAGCACATCTTAGCTCAAGCAGGTCACTGTCGTTTCAATCAAGTGCCCCCTCCAAAACAATGTGGGCGTTGGCAGGTGCTTCCCACCTGCGGCTTCACGTGTAATCATAGTTTTCCGCCGTACTTTCCTTTTCTTTTTCTCTTAGCCTTCGTTCATCGCTGTAACTTGCCTCTGTACAGTGTGTTCTTCTTCTATCAATGATAACCAGCAGTGGTAGGATGCTTCATCATGTCATGCTCTGAAAGATTCCAACTCAAGGAAGGAGCAGACACAAGATCAGACTGTTGTTGCCACTAATTGTTATGCAGATTGTACGAACTGAAGCCATCCAATCACCCGTACGATGTTGCTGTTGTGCGGAAGAAAAATTATTTGCTTTGGTAAGTTTATTATTATTATCTACCTGAAAATAAGATTTTATTGTAACAACACCACTCTGATTATTTGCACACAAAAAAATACAATAATAAAGCCCATGGATTCTGTGTTTTCAGGTCTAATAATTACTAGAAGGGTTGGACGCGCTTTGCTGTGCTATAAATGTTGTTGGGTATCTTTAAATAAACTAGATAATACCCCGCGCGTTGCTGCGGCATTTATAGTGCAAGCAGTTTGGATTCAAATAATATAATTCATATATAATATCAATAGTAGATGTATGTGTATATATACATTAGCTAATCATATAAGTTCACACTTAAAAGAAAAGGGTATAGAGGAAGAAATGTTCATATTCAATAAAAAAACATAAGCTGATAAACTCTTGGTTATGTTACGTTTAATATGGAGACTACATATGGAGATTTAATCAATGTGTCAAAAGAGAAATACATGATAGTATATATATATATATAAGCTGACGAATATAACTCCTTGTATAGATATATGTAGCAATCAAGTGCCTTCCCTCTACATACTTCATTGAAATGCTACAGTATTTACCATTAACAGACACCCATGTGCAAGAAAATAGCCACCTCAAGTCTAAATTTGGTCTGCATGAACAAAAATAGCCATCAAGTCAAGATGGGAACTGCAAGAATTTTACAAATTGCATGTGTTGACCCAATCTAGTTAGGATTCAGAATGGCAGATGCATGTGTTAGTTCAATTGAAAAAAAGTTCAGACTTTTTTTGAGTGGGGATCTGATCTGAACTAACCTGATACATGAGAGGGTTCCAGATTCGCCCCTTCTAGCTTCATGCGCTAACAGCAGGCTAGCTGTGAGGTTGGATGACCTGCCAGTATGTTGACTTCCATATGGCTGAACTTACAAATCAAAAACTAAACTCACCCTGGAGATAGGTGTCATAGAGAAGCTGGAGAGGACCAAAGGGATGGCTAACCGATGGCTGTTGAGATTAAGATAAGAGCACATGCGAGGGCAGCCAGCTACAGTGGAGAAAATGACCATGAAATACCTTCGCTGATTAATGCTGAGAGCAGCTCGCCTCCTGTAGTTGCTCTTGCATGCAGAATACAAAAAGGCCGAAGGAAGACCACCGTTTCTTTGTCACCGTAGTCTGAAGCTGGGTGCAAACCCATCGCCCAGGCCAAGCCAGGTCCAGACTCCAATCTCCAAGCGACTGGTCCGGTTCCGGTGGAGTAGTTGAGTTGGAAATCAGTTTGGGGGAGAGAGACTGACCGGACTTGTTGCCGCGGAGGACGTCGCTGGGGATGGAAAAGAGATTCCTACTATGAAATTTCCGACCACACACAAATCAAAGCTAACTCAAAAATTATGTTCATATATCAGAAAACTGAGAGGAAGAAGAGCACCCACCTCTCGTGCAAGTGAATTTGGAGGAGAGCAGTGGTGTCATGTACAACTCAACTTGTCGACGCCTGAGACTTGGTCTTGGGCCATCAGCGACGGCGGCGATCGCACGGCTCCGTCAGCGGTGGAGATAAAGGAAGCGATTAGGAGGCCCCGAGCCGGCAGCAGAGCGGCTCTTAAGAAGTTCCTCCTCACTATAAGGCATTCTCTCAACATGCGAATTGTCCACATCAGCGTATTGACATGTCACCATTGTGGTCTACTGCATGCATGCTCCCGGGTCATTAAAAACTTGCAACATCACCTTCTCTGCTTTAAGTTCGCTGAACCATATAGCTTCAAAGAAAATTCAGTGAATCAACTAGCCAACCGGTACGTAAATAACATCGCATTAACTTGCTGCTGATCGTTCCGGCACCAACGGACGCTTCCGATCACAAATAAAGCCACAAATGCACGGAAACTGACTGAGGCATTAACCCATCGGTTTCCGTCGATTGGTTTTCTTTCGGTTCATCTTTTTAAGTTGAGCAGGCCAATGCCACAGCTAACATGTCCAAACAATGGAGACCTACCGACGCTTTGTACAGCAGCACATCTTAGCTCAAGCAGGTCACTGTCGTTTCAATCAAGTGCCCCCTCCAAAACAATGTGGGCGTTGGCAGGTGCTTCCCACCTGCGGCTTCACGTGTAATCATAGTTTTCTGCCGTACTTTCCTTTTCTCTTTCTCTTAGCCTTCGTTCATCGCTGTAACTTGCCTCTGTACAGTGTGTTCTTCTTCTATCAATGATAACCAGCAGCTCTCCGTCTGGACTTCAAAAAAAGAATCTTGCCAAGACGTCGCTTGAGCTTCCATGGAATTTATATGTTCATCTCCTTGATGGCAGGTCTCAATGGGGCGTTGGTCTGACGCCATAACTGGGGCGTACTTCTGCTCACGCTATATTCTGAAGCCGACTGTTGTTCCACATCTATGTAAGGACCAGGTTTAATATTCTTTCTTCTACTGATTTGTTCACCTTAGTCCGGAGTTAGATTTCAGAATACAGTTTTCACTAAGTATTGAAACAATCCGTCAACTTCCCTTTCATGATGTCTACCGGAAGACATCGTGTGGCCTCCTCTGCAACATGGTGGCCTCCTTCAAAGTGCTGCTACGCATGACACACCGTTGAGTACACCATCGCCGGTATAGGGAGCCTCCCCTATGGTGCCGCTAAGCGGGACACGCCTGTACGGCGTCGCCAGTGCACGGGAGAAGGCACAATACATAACGACAATACATATAATTGCAATCTTATATTGCTAATTTGTTTAGTTTTTCTATTGAGGGCAATAGACAAATGTGGAAATAAAAAGCACTATAACTGATTCTCGCAAAAGAAAAGAACTACGACTGAAAAATAGCTGCTTCATTACTGCATCTTTACATTTATAAGTATTTTTGCAATTTTTTTACTAATAATTGGGTTACTTTATTCTTGATTTGTCAAAATATTATACAAATGATGTCCAAGATTCGGTGAAGCTAACCCTAACATTCATGGAAGTACAATTAGTGAGATAACATACCGCCAAGAACTGCCTTGGTGATATGTAAATATACTGTAAATACCCCCATGCATGTATTTATCCAGTTCGTGGTTGTATATATATGTAACATGGTTAATTTGTAGCTTACCAATATCTAATGAGGAAAAAAAGCATGCAAATAATTCTCTATCCTGTTATTCTACATTGTGACAACTAAAAGTCCATCCGTTGTTGCCCCCTACCAAGTCCCGCAACAACGTGCAGGGTATCATCTAGTTACTACATTTTGGCGTAAAAAAACTAATTACGACGTTTCCCCCTAAACAAGAGACGTGTTTGGCTCGGTGTTTTTAGCACATAATCCGTTATCGCCGACAACTGATACCGTTACTCATGTTTGTTTTGGAAGGGACGTAATTAGAGCCCGCATAAATGAATTACACCCCTATTTTCGATTGATACCGCTCACCCCCACTGCAATCATATTATCGAAAAAGGCTTTCGCCCCGCTTTATATATAAAGCAAACCGCCAAGGCCACACATACACGGACTAGTCCAGAACACACACACCCAAGTCACACAAACAGGAAGTACAAAGGTTCTGCTGAGGGCACAACTCAACAAGCCCAAAAAACAAAAAAGGGCGCGGCTTGAACCCTATCTTCCCCCGACACCCTCCACCTCCCTTCATTCCCTCGACCAAATCCTCTGCCGCCAGCTAAATCCATCGCCCGCCGCCTACCACATCCATTTCCATCGCCAGCTGCATCCATCCCTGCCCGCATCCATCCAACACCCGGCCCAAGATCACGTGCCGCTCGTCAAAGATCCTATGCCGCTCGTCCAAGATCATATGCCAGCCGATGACCTACTACTCCCGTCCACCCGATGACCCGGCCGGGAGCTCATCCAGGACCGGAGCCAGACGACCAGGACCTCTTCCTATCCCTAGATCAGGACTTCCCTAGAATATATTTTTAAATTACGTGTTGGTTTGATGAATTTGTAAGTGTGCATGTGAAAATAATTGTGGTTTTACTTATGCAACAAATTTTGTATTTTAAAGCGTTTTCCAATGGTTCTATGAATTTTTGAGCTGATTTGCTTGTGAATCAAAACTGTCATTTTAAGCATTTTTCTCGACATTTATAAGCTGATACCACTGTCAACTAGCTTAACCAATTCTTTTCATTACACAGCCGAGCCAAACAAAACTGAGATATTACCATTCAACGCTGTCAACTGTCAACTGTCATTGTAAGCATTTTTCTTGACATTTATAAGCTGATACAACTGTGATTTTTTTTAAATAAGCGATGAGCCTCCATAGTTCAGCGTGCTGGGTTGGGCCTGCATCCTAGTATTTTCATGCCTGGTCAGGCTAGCTTAGACCAAAGTGTTTGGTTGATGCCTGGCCTGGTCAATTATTTAATGCTCCATAGTATCACCAAGCCAAGATGTAATGATTGATCAGCATGGAATCAAATGCCAGGCAGCTGCCCAAGCTACCCATTTGGACGCCTGGTTGAAGCTAAGCAAGAAGCCTTGGTAAACAGTCAGGCTAAGTAAGCTATGGGGGAACTAGCCCAGGCATGCATGCATTTCTCCAGGACACCAAGCAAACACACACCAGGCAACTCCAAGGCAGGCTCCAGGCCAGGTAGTTTTCAGCCATGACTCGATCCAAACTGGCATACATCTTCGTTGTCCTAACACAGTCATAATGGGCTCAACGTTCTAGCTAGCATCATCCAAACAATTCTAAGATCAAGCAAGCAAGTGACATCGAGTTCTAGACAACTTCACCTAACAGATGGAGACCGGCCATATGGGCCATATGACTAACCGGGTAAAAGTAGGAAGTACGTAGTGTTTTCCTCCTACAAGCCGAAGCGAATCCATTTTCCATTGAAAATTTGCAACCATAAGAGAAACGATGTCCAACAAAGCAAATCAAACCAAGTCGAGCTTCGCGAGCTAGTTTCATGACAGAAAACCCACCGAATTTACTCGCATCGAGTAAACCCTGTGGCATGTGGGGCAAAAAAGGTAAAAAAACTGTCATGAACACAAGCCGCCCTGTAAGATGTTGAAAAGCTTTGGGATGCATCTCACATTCTGCATTTACATCAACAGGTTACATATACGCATGAACTCGAAACTAATCCCTACAATCTAGCTAGCAGCTGAGACAGATCATGAGGCGTGGGAGAGGACCTAAGGAATCGGTCTTGTAGGTTGCATGCACGGGGAGGGAGGGAGGAGACTTGTGTGAGATCTCACAATAGGTGAGATCAATGAGATCATTTTTTTGAAAACAAAAACATAGGTGCAAACATCCTCAAAATATTTGTAGACACGCATATCAATGTTTGATGTACAACCTTTAATAGTTTCAGCTTCTAATTCGACCTACATTAATAGAAACAAAAAAGACAAAATCGAATGTGAATAGTGTCAAAGTACTATTCACCCAAAGCTATCACTGTTCATTCAAATTTGTCTTTTTGAATCTATAAATGTACATCGAGTTTTGAGTTAATTTTTTTCGGAGTTGTAGACATACTGCACAGTCATGTTGTCGAATAATTTTAGATTTTTTCAAAATGTGTAAATATGAATTTTGAGATTGATCTCACGCTTCACTTAATGTGAGATCTCATACAAGTCTTTCCCGTCGAAGCGGCACCGGCGGTGACGCAAAGACTGGAGCAAAACTCTTCAAAAGTAGAAGTAGGTAGGCCCTTGGTCATCACGTTGGCGAATTACTACGAAATGGGCATGTGAAGGATACAAACTCGACTCGAGGGCCACTTGCTGGTGCACGAGGTGTATATCAAGATCGATCAGTTTGGTACGCCGGTGGTGGATGGGGTCAATGGAGAAGTAGATCGCAGAGACTTTGTCGCAATAGACGATGGTGGCCTTGTAAACATTGCAGTGCAACTCGAGTAGAAGTTGTCGAAGCCAAGAGCATTCTACCACCGCGTTCGCCACCACTCGATATTCACTCAAGGCCATGACACCATGCAGATGGCGAGATCGGGCTGACTGGATGATGGCGGTGCGGAGGGGAGGGTGAAGGTTGAAATGAGCCGACTAGGGTTGGGGGTGCCACCGTCGGACTTAATAGCCGGATTTGGAGTCTCGCGTGGCGTGCCGAAATGAATGCATCCTCAATAGACCGTTGTGTTTAGACGCATGTCTGTGTGGGTTCTGCCCATCACAGTCCAACATGGCAGACATGCTCGGGCACGTCCGGGCCTCCTCATATCCGTCCCAGATAAGGGCTGGATACGAGAGGTGCCGGTCAGCCCAGGCGTATAGGGTCGGTATGAGGAGCCCTTCTGTGTCACGATTTTATGACATGTTATAGACCGTGCCATCCGCCCGGACGTATAGGGGGCGTTTGAGGAGCCTGACTGTAGATACTCTAACATAGCAAATTGTACTATAATGAGAATTGATGTCCGCATTTGAAAAACTCTACTATTACATATTTTGGGGCCACATTTTCTCAAATTTTAATTATTAAAAAGGTCCTTAGAATTTTTTTGAGCAACAAACAGTGGGGAAGACCCCCACTGTAATTCTCATTTTCATTTATAATATGGGACAGTTACATATGGATGTACAGGATGGAGTAATGAGTGTGAACATAAAACAGGAAGTCTACAAATGATCTAGCCAACTTTGCATGCCCTCCTTCAAACCAGGTTTTGCCTTCTTTATGATCATGCTGAAGTGCTCCTTGAACGTGGCTATACAGTATGCCATATTCTTGACCTTGTGATAAAAAATGATGCTATTTCTGTGCTTCCATAGACTCCAGCATCCAGCAATCAGACACTCTTTAAAACATCCATAAGTATCTTGTTTCCTACCCTCCAAGAGCATTTCTATAAGGTTATAATCAGTGTCCCATTGGTAACCAATGTTCATCTAGAAATTTTGGCTGAAATCATAGCTAAAAAAGAGGTGCATTAGATGTTCATTAGGTTCATCATCACATAACTCACACTTACTTGTCTCTATGTAGAAATTCTTCATGTTGAGTAGGTCTCTAGTGTTTAGCATATCTTGTAACAGAAGCCAGAAGAAGAATTTCTGTTTGGGGAGAGAACATGACTTCCATATCCATTGATAAGGTTTAGGAGCATCAGCAGGATTTCCCATGAATTCAAGATATATTCTCTTATTAGAGTACTTTGTGCCACCCCAATAAAATTTCCATGAGTCTGGCATTTGCTGGTTATCTCTGCTATTGATCATCACTCTGAGGTTGTTACTCTGTTGGACTGCAATTGAAGACATAGGCAGGTGAAACAAGTCATAAAAGTCATTTTCTTCCATGTTGCTGGCAGATGCAAGGGTGATATCAACATTTTTTGCATAAGAATATAGCTGAGGCATTGACTGTGAAAGTATATGTGAACACCATTTATCTGGCCATAATTTAATTGTATTACCATTCCCAGCATAGCTTATAGTCATATCCTTGAAATCTTGCTAGATAGAACAACAGTCTCTCCACCAGAAAGATCCCACCCTGGTAGGGAAACTAGGTACCTCATCATTGTCATAGTAATTGTTCCAGATAAGGTTAACCCAGTGAATATCATGCTTGTTAAAAAATTTGAAAAGGAATTTTTGTAAGCAGAGTTTTGTTTTGTATTCTCTGATCTAGCACTCCCAGACCCCCTGCTTTTTTTGGCAAACAGACATTATCCCATTTGTCAAGGCAGTTTCCTTTTTTATTGATGTCTTTGTAAAAGCAAAGAAAATTTCTACCAGACTTTTCAAAGTGCTCCAGTATGGTGAAAGGAACTCTGATGCAGCACATAGCAAAAATTGGCAGAGCAGCTACTATGGACTTGAGATGGACAAGTCTCCCAGAGTATGACATCATGGAAGCAATGCCAGATAGCCCGTGATCAAGTCTTGATACCATGGGCATCAAATCAGAAACTTTAGGCCTTGTAAATCCCATAGGTAGACCAAGATATGTGAATGGCATGGCTTCTTTTTTACAGTTAAAGGTATTAGCCAGATCCCGGGCTTTATCATCAGAGATATTAATAGGCACCATAGAGGATTTACTGTAGTTTACTACTAGCCCTGTGAATTTGGAAAAATTGTCAAGGATCTCAATAAAATTCCTAATTTGTGCCTCATCAGCAGGCAGGATAACTAGGGTATCATCAGCATACTGTATGATGGGGTAGCATTTAGTATAGTTGGTCTCAATAGGCAAAGATAGCAATCCATTCCTCCATGCTTCATTAACCATGATTCGTAATAATTCTCCAACCATAACATACAGTAAGGGGAAAAAAGGATCTCCTTGCGTGACTCCACATTTGCATTGGATGCACTTACCTGGTACACCATTGAGGATGACAGATAAGGATGGCAATGGGTCGGGTTTGGATCGGGTTGAACAATATCAAACCCATATCCATATCCATGAAGACAATCTTTGTCCGCCCATGAAAAAATCCACGGGTGAAAAATTGTGTCCATGTCCAAACCCGATGGATATCCATATCCACTGGATATCCATTGGCTCCTCTCGAGGCATATAAATGAGACATAACACAATGTTAATATAAGCTCTTCCATTCTTCACCTCGTGGCAGGCTAGTCTTGACATATGGTAAACATCAACTTATGGTAAATCAACGTCCACTAACAATCTAAGATCATTTAGTATATTTTTCAAACAGATGAGAATGATGAGTCATTTAACAAGGAGATAAAAATAAGGGGAGGGGCATTGGAGTATGTTACTTAGGGGATTGAGTGTCAACTGATAGAAGTTACGATGGAGATTGTGTAATTTCTTTTTGCATATTTTAGATAACAAAGTGTAAAATTGCAGTGGGATATGTGACTGTGGGGTAGGGATAACATATTTTTTCCCATTAAGTCATACTATCGGGTCGGGTTTGGGTATATCCATGGGTACAAGATTATATCCATGCCCTACCCACGAGAAATCGGGTCGGGTTTGGGCGCCGCCCATGGACACAAAAGCATATCCAAACCCTATCCATTCGGATCGGATATCCATGGATATCCATGTCCATGGGTAAAATTGACATCCTTAATGACAGAGGTGGTGGCAGTAGATAAGATATATGTGACCCATCTAATCCATTTGCTGCTGAATCCCAGATGCTTCGTCATGAATAATATGGCCTTATAGTTTACCTTACCAAATGCCTTAACAAAGTCAATCTTAAAAATGATGATTTCTTTCTTGGACTTGTGGCACATATGTATGTATTCAAAACTCCATGCAAGGCAGTCTTGAATATTCCTTGTCTTGATAAAGCCATATTGATTCTTGCTAACTCTAGATATAATAATTTGTTGTGCTCTGTTAGCAAGAAGTTTAGTAAGTATTTTGATAGGCATACTTACAAGTGATATGGGCCTATAATCATCAGGGGTTTCAGGGTTATCATTCTTAGGTATCAGAGTTATTTAGGCAGTGTTAACAGGAGCCAGAGAAACAATTTCATTGTGGAATCATTATGAATTTGTAGAAATATTGTTTGATGATGTGCCAACATTTCTTCATAAATAGGCCATTGAAACCATCAGGTCCAGGAGATTTGTCATTGGGCATTTTATTGATGATATCATCAATTTCTTCATTGGAGAAAGGTCTGTCAAGATCATATAGGTCATCATCCATAGCAAGATGGGATATATCAAAGTTTTGTGTGTAGTTTTCTTCAGTACCAATCCTATTCTTGAAAGATGCCCAAATCATAGCAGCTTTATGGGCATGATCAAATACTTGTTGTCCATCCATTGTAATAAGATAAGTGATGTAGTTGTGCCTAAATACGTAAGTAGCAATGGCATGAAAGAATTTGGTATTTTCATCACCAAGGTTTGCCCATCTGATGTTTGCCTTAATTCTCCAATATATTCTCTTTGCCTCCAGTAACTTGTTTGTATGATTGATGAGCAAAATCCTGAAATTCCTTTCCACCTTAGACAGTGGTCTTTGTTCCTCAAGACCATCAATTAACTTCACTTAGAAACAACAATTATCAATTATTTTATTCAATTGGGAGTATTGCTTGCTCCATGTTTTCAGACCTCTTGTCAGGACCCCGATTCCAAGTCACATCGATCTAGCCGGTAACACCTCATATCACTTTGCGGCCTCACGCACGGTATTCCCACGGGTGTGGCCTTACCATGGCCCGGGACTGTTTGCGCCTTTTGGCTCACGTATATGATAGTGTCGCTAGCATCCATATGACAGAGAACCCGGGCCGACATGGCTAGTCGTGAACCCAAAGCGGGACTAACCCATGGGGACAGGCATACATGAATCAACTTCGAGCATGTCGGTCAGCAGAGTGTGAATCCGGGCTGTAGCACTGGGCTAACAGGACTCCGGTAACCCGGGCTGTAGCAGGCTAGGCAGGACTCCGGATGTCACCACGTGACATTTCCCCGAAGGGACAGACACAGGAACGAAGTGAGACACATGCCGGCCAGTCAAGTGTCCTGAGCAGTAGTGCTGGGCTAGCAGGACTCCGGTGGACCTGGCTGTAGCGGACTACTATGGCTCAAGGAGGCACTAGACTACATTTCCGCATAAGAGAGGCGGCCAAGGATAAACAACTAGATTGTCGGATCCCACACATAGCAAGCATTTCAATCATCCACACAATATGCTCGATATGTGTAACTACAACATGGCATCACAACATAACTCTACGGCTCAAAGTATTTATTCATTAGGCTCCGAGGAGCGAGAAATTACAAACATGGGTCTCATGACCCAACATCCAGAGCATACAAATCAAAGGACATGCGGAAGCTTAACATGTCTGAGTATAGACATCTACAAATGAAAAGGGCTGAGAAGCCTGACTATCTACCAGATCCTGCCGAGGGCACAAGATCGTAGCTGAGGTATCAAGCTAAACGTCGAAGTCCACATGGAACTACTAGCGAGACTAACGTCTCTCTGCAAAACATAAAATAGGCAAACGTGAGTACAAATGTACCCAACAAGACTTACATCAGAACTAGCTACATATGCATCAGTATCAATAAAGGGTGTGGTGGAGTTTGACTGCAGCAAGCCAGCTTTGACTCGGTGGCTATCCTGAACTACGACTGCAAGTAACTCTTTTGAGGTGGCGCACACGAGTCCACATATTCACCATATCAATACACCACTATAGATCCGCCCCCGTCTCCTTACAAGAACGCCATCCATAGCACTCACGCTTATCTTGCGCATTTTAGAGTATCCACTTTCACTTGTCTATGAACTGTTATAGGCAACCCAGAAGTCCTTTACCGCGGAGACGGCTATTCGAATAGATCATTTATAACCCTGCAGGGGTGTACTTCTTCACACATGTTTCCACCACTTAGCGTCTGCACACGACATGTGCTCGGCAGACTTCAAGCGAAAGCCGACGTGGGTGTAGACCACGACCTAACTAACCACACAAGTCCTTAGTCCAGGTTTATCGCCTATTCAGGTTCCATCCGCGAGGAGATCCGGCCGGAGTTTCGCTCACCTCCCAAAACGATGTGTGCAGGGTTCCCGGGACACCAAACGGGCGCCCGGTACACCGTGCCACGTGCCTACCGCAAAACAGCCCACCCCTATGGTCAGCGCTGCGTGCGGCCCCCAGCATACTACAAACACCAGAAACTACTTGCAACTCCTGGACAGAGAACGAGAGGGGTCAGTAAGTCGAGCAGGGTCATATTTCAGGGCCCAACGTGTGGTAGTAGCTGTTTCATGGATCACAAACACAGAACTCAGTTCCCGAGGACGGTTTCAATGAGACAACCCACCATGTACTCCTACATGGCCTCTCACCGCTACCTTTACCAAATCGTGTTCACACACTTAGCTCAGACACAGTAGGACATGTTCATCACCATTCCAATTCATCCCCGATGAATCAGACCTGACTCAACTCTAAGCAGTAGCAGGCATGACAAACAAGCATGAATGAGTAGGCACATCAGGGCTCAAACAACTCCTACTCATACTAGTGGGTTTCATCTATTTACTGTGGCAATGACAGGTCATGCAGAGGAAAGGGGTTCAACTACCGCAGCATGTAACAGTTGAATCGTTGTTGTCCTAATGCAGTAAAAGTGAGCAGGAGCGAGAGAGTGGGATTGTATCAGAATGAAAAAGGGGGTTATGCTTGCCTGGCACTTCTAAAGATAACAATGAGTCTTCATCGGTGTCATCAAACTCATCATCGAAACAGCGTCTACCGAGAGGGAACAATTGCCGGCAAACAAGGAAGAACACAATCAATGAAATGCACAATATGATGCATGATCATGACATGGCAATATGCTGTGATTTGAGCTAATGCAGCTAAGAACAGAAGGGTTTGAGTTGATTTGAACCAAAGGTTCAACTTCAAATTCAAACTAAGAAATTATAAAGTGCATTATTTTGTTTCACTTGAAAAGCCGGGTTAAAGGGCTCTAACATGCATGCAATTGGTACAGATGGATAGATTGGATTTTTCTGATCATTTTTCATATATAAATCTTTGCATTTGGAGCTACGGTTGATTTTCTATGATTTTTAGAAGTTTGCATTATTTTCTGGAATTTCCTATATAAGAATAAACCAGAAAAGGATTTACTGCGTCAGCCTGGCGTCAGTGTGACGTCAGCGGTCAACTGACCCGGTCCAGGTCAAACCTGACCAGTGGGGTCCAGTGGTCAGTGACACAGAGCTGTCTGGGTTACGGACATGTGGGGTCAGGTCAATAGCCACGTCAGCACGGTCAACTCTGACTGGTGAGTCCCGCGTGATTATAAACTAATCTAAACAGAATTAAAACCTAGATTATTTAGGGCGTGGGGCCCAGGTGTTAGTGAGCTAGGTGGGTTAGTTAGGGCGTCATCAGTGGCTAATGATAGTGCCACGTCGGCTTCGCCGGAGTTCTGCCGGCGGCGACCAAAACCGTGGCGGAAGATCGTCGGAGTGGCGCTACGGGCGGTTTTGGGCCAAGCCAAGGGCACCAGAGGGTTGCCCTTGCTCGCGCGCATCCAGGGGAGGCACGCGGGAGGCGCGAGGTGGAACGAGCTCGCCGGAGTCGAGCTCGTGGCGGCGGCCGGCGTTCGGGCACCTGCGGGTTTGGCATTGTGGTGCATGGGAGGAGGAGCTGGTGGTTGAAACGTGCTCCTGGGGGTGTACTGAGTGCGGCGACGTGCTTGGTTTGGACGGAGGCCGGCCAAAACGACGATGACGACATGGCCGGCGCCGGCGAGGTCTCGGTCTCGACGGAAATGAGAGCTAGAGCTCGAATTAGCTCACGGGAGTAGGGGAAACGGTTCAGAGGCTCGCAGTGCATCGCATGGATGGGTCGGCAGCTCGGGGGAGGCTCTGGAGACGACGGAGTGGCGACGGCGATCGCCGGAGTCAGAGGAAGAAGACGGAGCTGGTGGCGGTGTTGTAGGGGCTCCCGCGGGGCGTGGCTCGGTGAGGAGGAAGAGGGGGTCGAGGCGGAGCCTCTGAGCGCATCGGCGAGGCGAGGCAGTGGCTGTGGCCACAACGGTGCTCGTCGGCGGCGACGGCTGCGCTCGGCGGCCGCGCGTAAGAGAAACGGAGGAGGGGGGAGGAGCGAGGGAGAGTGCGATGGGGTTCCAGGGGCGTGCGTGGCGGCGTTGGAGACGTCCAGGCATCGAGGACGCAGGCAAGCAGGGTGGAGGTGGCCGCACGGCGGTGCGTGCGCGTCGGGCACACGCCCGTCCTCCTGGCAAAAGAGGAAGACGACAGAGGAGGGGGCCAGGTGGGCTGGGCCGGCTACTTGGGCCGCCAGGTGGCTGCACAGGTGAGGTAAGCCCAGGTAAGTTCCTTTCTCTCTCTCTCTCTCTCTCTTTGTTGTTTCAGTTTTCTATTTTTCTGTAATCTTTAGGGCTTTGTTAAAAATACTTAGACACTTCCAAAAATCATGAAACTACTCATAATCTCTGTTGGGAATATATCCTACAGTAAACATTGTAGTTTATGATTATTTGAGCATTTAAAATATTTAATAGCATTTAAATGCCCAAATGCAAATAGAGTATGATTTAATCCAGACCCCAAATATGTCATGGCAAAATGTGCATCACCACTGGTTACTGTTTCCAGCATTTTCCAAGAATGATGAACATTTTTGAATGCCATTTGGATTTACTAGAAATATTTTGGTTGAACCTAGTGAATTCCTTTAATGCTAGGGTTTAGGCAATCCCCATTTCAGGTTTAACTGAAATTTAAACATGATGCATGGATGCAATGCCACTAGTTGCAAACAATTCTAGGGCTGTGACAACTCACCCCCACTAAACAAGAATCTCGTCCCGAGATTCAAGTCGTGAGGTAAGAAGACAAAGAGGACAGAAGACCAACACAATCTTCACGATCCAGGTTGCACTTCATAAGATTGTTGATTCGCTGCATCACGTTAATCTTGGCATCCTCGCTTTTGAGATCTTCATCCACGCGATGACGATGGAAAGAAACTCTACTAGGATTGATCTTCTTGATGATCGAGCTATACAAGATCAACTCGCGGAATGGGATGTTGAAGCATCTCGAGTTGAGACACAAAACACATCGAGAGGGATGGAAGGACAAACGAAAGGATTTGATTTGGTGGGCATCAATTCCACGCTTAGAAAGATGGTGGATGGTGTCAAGGCGGCGATGAATAATTGCCATGATCCCGTAACGGGGCACCTTGGGAAGGCGACTCGTTGGACTGTTCCCTGAAGTGGCAAAAAGAATTACTTTTGATCCATAGATCATTGAAACTCTTCATACCAGCTTAAGGCAATTTATAATTGATCGTTCGAAAGAGCTCGAAGAAATGGCATACTCGGACTAGGATGGATGATGTGGACTACCATGTTGAAGACAACGCAATGGATGACTTTTGCTTATCACCGGAAATTGATGGGAGCTATGGTAGGTCCACCTTTGAAGATGAACCTAGACAGCAACTGCTGAGAAGGGCATCCCATGGAAAATTGGCACGATGGGGTGCAAGATGGGAACAAAATGCAAATGTTGGGGGTGTTCCAACCATCATATCTACCTGAGATTCAGATCTGGTTAGAAACATGATACTTCAGACTCAGCATGTCTGAAAAGAAAGTTTGCAACACAAATCGACGAAATGACGTTGCGAGATTCTCGGGAAATGAACTACGATAGTAAGCTCCAAAAATGAGCTGGTTCTGCTACACACATGTGAGCATGTTGTCCAAGACAAGAATGACCACATAGTAGTCTTATAATAAAACACTATCGAGTTCTGGTCGGGAACCATCATCAAGGATTTCGAAGTCTTTACACAAGTCCATGGATTAGATCCCAAGCATAGACTTCTTTTCCTTGAACAAGTCAGTTAGTGGCTTGGTGTGCTAAGAATACATATAGAATGAAGGTTGCAAGTCTCCAGACCACAGAATACTTCGCACGTATGCATGACTGACTTGGGATGATTTCAGGGGAAGCAAAACGAACCTTTCTCAAATTCATGGCGGCAACTTACACCTAATGCACGTGAACTTGGAGAAAGTCGCTTCTTTCATCCAAGCATAAGCTTCATGAACGGAACACAAAGGCATTGCTTACAAAGTTCTCAACACTAGGTTGATGTTCAACATGAATCATGGGGGAGACAAAATGCTGCTAATGGGCTCAACAGCAACTCATCCGAATTTCCATATCACTGGACTTCCACCATCATGTGAACACGGTGATAGTATTGGTCAGACCAAAAGATGTAATGAGGTATGCACGAGGGATCAACCACGAGTAAGACAACATTACGAACATTGTTGGCTCTGGTTTGACTTGACGACAGCCCATACTCAAGTCAAAATTTTGTCAAGGCAATAGATCCAACAACTGATCACGAGGACCAATCGATGGAGATATCATCTTTCTTCAACACACACAAACACACAAGGATATCCTTTAGTGATGAACTAAGTCAGACAAGCTTCTATCTTCCAACTCTCCAAGTTGTTGTCTAGCTCAACCAACTAGCTCAGGGATATCCAACACAGATTCTTGGAGAAGGGGTGATTTATAAGAAGACCAACTTGATCACGAACTCAACATAGCGGTCAGGTGACAACCAGGTAATACTTCCGAGAAGATCTTCGGAAAATCACGAACCACCGATATGTCACTAAGCTCGAGAACAATCTTGCTTTTCAGGGCAAGATGATAAGGTCAAAATAAGCAAGGGATTGAATAATCCTAACTCATTGATCGAAGAGTGCACCAGAAATAAGGACTAGGTAGCACGATCAATCTTAGGATGATGATTTAATAACCAACACGCTAAGAATGAGAATACTATCCATTTACTACCAAGCAACTTGTTGCTAGGAGTATTGATTTCACACATCACGATTCACTTGTCGGCATTCCGGTTGCGAAAACACGACATCGAGGAATGAACAATGATGGCGAGAAGTATCACTACGTCAATAATTCATAAGAGAAGGTGCAATTCTCATGATGTTCCTGACATAAAGTGGGTAATACTTCAGGGTAGAACAGAACCAAAAGCTGGGTTGCATTTTGATCTGCAGAATACAACTACTTTGACCCGATCCAGGATATGGATGAGGTACTGGATTTTGTTTCTCCTAGTCATTCCGAATAGGATGGCTTGACGGACCACAAGAATAATAGGCATCGATGGACATGAATGCACACATACTCTTGGCTATCAACAGATAGAGGATGGTCGGGATACAACTGAAGAGGACCAACTCAAGGAACATATAATTTTTTGAGTTGTGGATGCATAGATTAGTATGTCGAGCAAAGCTCAACATTTCTTCCGGATAACCCATGCAGAATGATAGAACTGGCAGAGTCACAATATGAATGGAGTACTCCTCAAGAGCACCCTGGTTGTGATCTTTTGGTTCAAAGAACATCTGCCTTAATGGTTCATGGTATTTGTAAGAAGGAAATACCACGGACCTCAAGGACTATCGCAAAGGTTACTAATATCCTAAAGGTACGAGCAACACTATCGACACGAGGTAAGTAGAGTGATTCTTGGGTCAAGAACCCAAGAGTAGAATACCTGCTACTAATTGGCATCACGGGATGCTTTCGAGAATGGTGGCCAGAATCATCACACCGGGAACACAAAGCATTGCTTGATTACTAGGTGACTCCCTAAGACACCTAGGGTCATAATAATAGCTCCAACATATATGTCGAGGCAATAGAGTACCTCAACTTACCGATTAGTGTGATTAATCTGGCCCCAAAGGACATCGGGAACTGGGAGGAAGGATTTGCAAATGCATCAGATTATTTAGAAACCTGGGATGACTCGTACAGCATAACGGCTGTAAATGCTCAGAAAAAGATTGGAGACATTCACAAGGATTTGCATAGTCACTTAACAACATCATATCAAGGTTCTGGGATCTACTAAGAACACATGGAAGTAGTAGGAACTGAACAGAGGCTTGAATACATCAATCCTATAAGTCTCTAACATAGTAACTCGTCATCCTGATAGATAGATGAGAAGGCCTAGTTCTTAATCCCCGTAGAAGAGCAGAGGTTGACTCAGATCAGAAGGCCATGAGGTAAAGGAGTAAAAAGAGCCTTACGTTCCCTTCCACAATCAATTCCCTTATATAACTAAAGCATTTCTAGACTCAACTTCGACCAGTTTGGCTTGGTAATCCTACAGGCAGTCAGGCTCTGATACCAACGCTGTCAGGACCCCGATTCCAAGTCACATCGATCTGGCCGGTAACACCTCATATCACTTTGCGGCCTCACGCACGGTATTCCCACGGGTGTCGCCTTACCATCGCCCGGGACCGTTTGCGCATTTTGGCTCACGTATATGATAGTGTCGCTAGCATCCATATGACAGAGAACCCGGGCCGACATGGCTAGTCGTGAACCCAAAGCGGCACTAACCCATGGGGACAGGCATACATGAATCAACTTTGAGCATGTCGGTCAGCAGCGTGCGAATCCGGGCTGTAGCACTGGGCTAACAGGACTCCGGTAACCCGGGCTGTAGCAGGCTAGGCAGGACTCCGGATGTCACTGCGTGACATTTCCCCGAAGGGACAGACACATGAACGAAGTGAGACACATGCCGACCAGTCAAGTGTCCTGAGCAGTAGTGCTGGGCTAGTAGGACTTCGGTGAACCGGGCTGTAGCGGACTACTATGGCTCAAGGAGGCACTAGACTACATTTCCCCATAAGAGAGGCTGCCAAGGATAAATAACTAGATTGTCGGATCCCACACGTAGCAAGCATTTCAATCATACACACGATATGCTCGATATGTGTAACTACGACATGGCATCACAACATAACTCTACGACTCAAAGTATTTATTCATTAGGCTCCGAGGAGCGAGAAATTACAAACATGGGTCTCATGACCCAACATCCCGAGCATACAAATCAAAGCACATGCGGAAGCTAAACATGTCTGAGTACAGACATCTACAAATGAAAAGGGCTGAGAAGCCTGACTATCTACCAGATCCTGCCGAGGGCACAAGATCGTAGTTGAGGTATGAAGCTAAACGTCGAAATCCACACGGAACTACTAGCGAGACTGACGTCTCTCTGCAAAACATAAAATAGGCAAACGTGAGTACAAATGTACCCAGCAAGACTTACATCAGAACTAGCTACATATGCATCAGTATCAATAAAGGGGGTGGTGGAGTTTGACTGCGGCAAGCCAGCTTTGACTCGGTGGCTATCCTGAACTACGACTGCAAGTAACTCTTTTGAGGTGGTGCACACGAGTCCACATATTCACCATACCAATACACCACTATAGATCCGCCCCGTCTCCTTGCGAGAATGCCATCCATAGCACTCACGCTTATCTTGCGCATTTTAGAGTATCCACTTTCACTTGTCTATGAACTGTTATAGGAAACCCAGAAGTCCTTTACCGTGGACACAGCTATTCGAATAGATTATTTATAACCCTGCAGGGGTGTACTTCGTCACACATGTTTCCACCACTTAGTGTCTGCACACAACATGTGCTCGGCAGACTTCAAGCGAAAGTCGACGTGGGTGTAGACCACGACCTAACTAACCACACAAGTCTTTAGTCTAGGTTTATCGCCTATTCGGGTTCCATCCGCGAGGAGATCCGGCCGGAGTTTCGCTCACAACCCCAAACGATGTGTGCATGGTTCCCGGGACACCAAACGGGCGCCCGGTACACCGTGCCACGTGCCTACCGCAACACAGCCCACCCCTATGGTCAGCGCTGCGCGCGGCCCCCAGCATACTAAAAACACCAGAAACTACTTGCAACTCCTGGACAGAGAACGAGAGGGGTCAGTAAGTCGAGCGGGGTCATATTTCAGGGCCCAGCGTGTGGTAGTAGCTGTTTCATGGATCACAAACACAGAACTCAGTTCCTAAGGACGGTTTCAATGAGACAACCCACCATGTACTCCTACATGGCCTCTCACCGCTACCTTTACCAAATCGTGTTCACACACTTAGCTCACACACAGTAGGACATGTTCATCACCATTCCAATTCATCCCCGATGAATCAGACCTGACTCAACTCTTAGCAGTAGCAGGCATGACAAACAAGCATGAATGAGTAGGCACATCAGGGCTCAAACAACTCCTACTCATACTAGTGGGTTTCATCTATTTACTGTGGCAATGACAGGTCATGCAGAGGAAAGGGGTTCAACTACCGCAGCATGTAACAGTTGAATCGTTGTTGTGCTAATGCAGTAAAAGAGAGCAGGAGCGAGAGAGTGGGATTGTATCAGAATGAACAAGGGGGTTATTCTTGCCTGGCACTTCTGAAGATAACAATGAGTCTTCATCGGTGTCATCGAACTCATCATCGAAACAACGTCTACCGAGAGGGAACAATTACTGGCAAACAAGGAAGAACACAATCAATGAAATGCACAATATGATGCATGATCATGACATGGCAATATCCTGTGATTTGAGCTAATGCAGCTAAGAACAGAAGGGTTTGATTTTATTTGAACCAAAGGTTCAACTTCAAATTCAGAATAAGAACTTATAAAGTGCATTATATTGTTTCACTTGAACAGCAGGGTTAAAGTGCTCTAACATGCATGCAATTGGTGCAGATGGATAGATTGGATTTTTCTGATCATTTTTCATATATAAATCTTTGCATTTGGAGCTACGGTTGATTTTCTATGATTTTTAGAAGTTTGCATTATTTTCTGGAATTTCCTATATAAGAATAAACCAGAAAAGGATTTACTGCGTCAGCCTGGCGTCAGTGTGACGTCAGCGGTCAACTGACCCGGTCCAGGTCAAACCTGACCAGTGGGGTCCAGTGGTCAGTGACACAGAGCTGTCTGGGTTACGGACATGTGGGGTCAGGTCAATAGCCACGTCAGCACGGTCAACTCTGACTGGTGAGTCCCGCGTGATTATAAACTAATCTAAACAGAATTAAAACCTAGATTATTTAGGGCGTGGGGCCCAGGTGTTAGTGAGCTAGGTGGGTTAGTTAGGGCGTCATCAGTGGCTAATGATAGTGCCACGTCGGCTTCGCCGGAGTTCTGCCGGCGGCGACCAAAACCGTGGCGGAAGATCGTCGGAGTGGCGCTACGGGCGGTTTTGGGCCAAGCCAAGGGCACCAGAGGGTTGCCCTTGCTCGCGCGCATCCAGGGGAGGCACGCGGGAGGCGCGAGGTGGAACGAGCTCGCCGGAGTCGAGCTCGTGGCGGCGGCCGGCGTTCGGGCACCTGCGGGTTTGGCATTGTGGTGCATGGGAGGAGGAGCTGGTGGTTGAAACGTGCTCCTGGGGGTGTACTGAGTGCGGCGACGTGCTTGGTTTGGACGGAGGCCGGCCAAAACGACGATGACGACATGGCCGGCGCCGGCGAGGTCTCGGTCTCGACGGAAATGAGAGCTAGAGCTCGAATTAGCTCACGGGAGTAGGGGAAACGGTTCAGAGGCTCGCAGTGCATCGCATGGATGGGTCGGCAGCTCGGGGGAGGCTCTGGAGACGACGGAGTGGCGACGGCGATCGCCGGAGTCAGAGGAAGAAGACGGAGCTGGTGGCGGTGTTGTAGGGGCTCCCGCGGGGCGTGGCTCGGTGAGGAGGAAGAGGGGGTCGAGGCGGAGCCTCTGAGCGCATCGGCGAGGCGAGGCAGTGGCTGTGGCCACAACGGTGCTCGTCGGCGGCGACGGCTATGCTCGGCGGCCGCGCGTAAGAGAAACGGAGGAGGGGGAGGAGCGTGGGAGAGTGCGAGGGGGTTCCAGGGGCGTGCGTGGCGGCGTTGGAGACGTCCAGGCGTCGAGGACGCAGGCAAGCAGGGTGGAGGTGGCCGCACGGTGGTGCGCGCGCGTCGGGCAAACGCCCGTCCTCCTGGCAAAAGAGGAAGACGACAGGGGAGGGGGCCAGGTGGGCTGGGTCGGCCACTTGGGCCGCCAGGTGGCTGCACATGTGAGGTAAGCCTATGTAAGTTCCTTTCTCTCTCTCTTTGTTGTTTCCGTTTTCTATTTTTCTATAATCTTTAGGGCTTTATTAAAAATACTTAGACACTTCCAAAAATCATGAAACTACTCATGATCACTGTTGCGAATATATCCTACAGTAAACATTATAGTTTATGATTATTTGAGCATTTAAAATATTTAATAGCATTTAAATGCCCAAATGCATATAGAGTATGATTTAATTCAGAGCCCAAATATGTCATGGAAAAATGTGCATCACCACTGGTTACTGTTTCCAGCATTTTCCAAGAATGATGACCATTTTTGAAAGCCATTTGGATTTACTGGAAATATTTTGGTTGAACATAGTGAATTCCTTTAATGCTAGGGTTTAGGCAATCCCCATTTCAGGTTTAACTGAAATTTAAACATGATGCATGGATGCAATGCCACTAGTTGCAAACAATTCTAGGGCTGTGACACCTCTTCTAATAGCTTTAAACTTGGAATTTAGGTTTTTTGCAGAGTCAGAAAAATGAGTGGAATTCAACCAGTGTTTCTCCACAGTTTCAAGGAATCCACTAAATTCAGTCCAATATTCTTTAAATCTGAATATCTGACTTTTGGGGTCCTTAGAATTGGCAAGCATTTATTTTCAAATAATTCTGGGTTTAAAATAGGACCATTTGGCGCGACGGCCAAACTAGTGTACTACTCCCTCCGTACCTAAATATAAGACCGTTCAGATATTTCACCGTAGACTACATACGGAGCAAAATTAGTAAATCTACATTCTAAAGTATATCTATATACATCTGTATATAGTCCATAGTGGAATCTCTAAAAGGTGGAACGGAGGGAGTAAAAGCTAACGGCTATGGATCTGAGGTGAAGGATGGGATTTCTGAGGGGTGTTAGCCAATCCTCCCTCGTACTCTCAAGTAATACTCGCCTACCAACTCTCAACTGTCAAGTTATGGCTTGGATGCATGTTACGTCATGCGCAATTGCGTAAGCAACGTGACTTGCATGCATGTTAAGTGACTGCAAGCAACGTTTACTCGACCTATAGTATTATGGACCAACCAAGTCTCAACTCCCAAGTTATTGATTAGTCAAGAATTTTATTATCTGAACTGCCATGACTTAGTATTATATATAGACCAATTACAAGAAGCGACTAGGCCTTAGTGTAGTAGTACTAGGAATCTTCATCTTGAGCCATCTGTTAGACTAATTGCATCTTGAGGCACTTGTAGCTTAGGAACATACACGAGCTACCTAGCTTCCTCCAAATGTTCCTCGTCAATATCATTGAGAAGTACTCACTTCGTTTTTATTTACTCCGCATATTAGCTTTGAACTAAGTCAAACTTTATAAGATTTGACCAATTTTATCAAAAGCAATCCAATTTTTCATAATAAAAAATATATGGTATGAAAATATATTGAATGCGATTCAAATGGTATTGATTTGGTATTGTGGATGTTAATAATTTTTCGTATTAACTTGATCAAAGTTTAAAAAGTTTGACTCGAGACGATGCTAATATGTGAAGTAAATAAAAACGGAGGGAGTGGTAAATTGGAAAAGGTAAAGTAACTGCATATCAAAATGGGCTGTTCATGTACATGTGCTCCCATCCAACATATTCACTTCACACACCACAACCACATGCACCAAGTCTAGATCTACGTCAAGAATTAATATGTAGAACCAGGGACAGTCTAGGTCAGGATCCAGATCAAGGTAAAGGTACACGCTGGGGAGTTCATTAGTCAATCGATCGACGTGCCGCTCCACCAAGGGCAGCTCAGCCATTTCGTGCATGGATCACCGAACCCGCGCGCCACTCGCGGAGGGGAGGGAGAGGGTTGAAATGAGACGACTAGGGTTGGGGGTGCCGCCGTCGGACTTAAATAGCCGGATTTGGAGTCTCGCGTGGCGCGCCGGAGTGGCGACATGAATGTGTTGAAATATGAGATGGGCCTAGAGCCCATGTAGCAATTTCAGATTTGATCTCTAAGGGCCCATGTAGGTGGCATGACAAGGTGGTGGGAAGTTTAGTCCCACCTTGGAAGTGGAAGGAGAGTTGGAGTGGTTTATAAGGGATTCTCTTCCTCATGCTATTGGAGCTTGAGAAGAGATGAGGCCCTCGCGCACTCCTCCTCCTCCGCTCGCCTCGCCACGCCACGCCTCGTCACGACGCGCCGCGCCGCGCCGCGGGTTGCGGGATTGAGCCGAGCCGAGCTCACTCCTATGCGCTTCTTTTTGCCGGTCAGGAACGGAGAGTCTTTGACAGGTGGGGCCACGATCTGAGACGTCGGATCGTGGGCTACCGACTTGGACGTGGGTTCAGCCCACGTCTCTCCACGCGCAGCCGCATATATATATGTGGGGCGCTGCCAACCCTAGCCGTCACGAAACAGATCGCATCTCCGCTTCCACGCCCACGCATCGTTCCTCTGCTGCTGCTGCCGCCGGCGACTCCGTCCCGTTCACCGCGTACACGGTTGACGGGAGAGCAGGCCTCCGAAACCCCGCCTCTCCGGATCCTGTACGGGAGAGGGGCGATTAGGTTTTTGGGTAGCGACCACGCGACTGCTCGCTTCTGTTCATCTACGTCCGCATCACCATGTCGACCGACGCCGACCGGGCCGCTGCTGAGAAGGCCGAGGCCGACAAGAAGGCCGCCGAGGATGCTGCGGCTACTGCCACCGCCACCGCCGCCGCATGGCCGATTGGAGGGTATACATCGTTTATCCCTCTCGTGTTTCTTTCTGTTGTAGCAGTACTAGCAATATGCGTAGATGTTTCTGCTATATGCGTAGTACATGCTCTGTTAGATCGTAACCAGTGTGTTATCAATGCTGTCAATGTCATGCTCATGATTTATACATGGATTAATATAATCGAAAAACTGCCTATTTACTTATCAATCCAAAAACCTAATGTGTGTAGGAGTTTTTCGAATTCTGGTTTTGCTGCTGCACTGAAACCGTCCCCGTTTACGGGGACGTACTTTAAGCGTTGGCAGACTAAAACCACCTTATGGCTCACGGCCATGAACGTGTTCTGGGTCGCCGGTGTGACTCCTACAGGAACGATCGCTCCTGAACAGGAGAAGGCGTTTAAGGAGGCCACTGTCGTGTTCCTCGGGGCAGTTCTGAGCGTGATTGGAGATAAGCTGGTTGACGCATATTTACATGTGCGGTCTGCCAAGGACTTGTGGGAGGCGCTCGAATCTAAGTTCGGGGCTGCCGATGCAGGGAGCGAGATGTATACTATAGAGCAGTTCCATGATTACAAGATGGTTGAAAACCGTCCTGTATTGGAGCAGGCTCATGAGATAATATGCATTGTTAAGGAGCTTGAGCTTCTTAAGTGCGAGTTACCGGGCAAGTTTGTCGCGGGCTGTATAATCGCTAAGCTTCCCAATTCCTGGAGGAACTTTGCCACCACTCTGAAACATCAGAGGCGTGAATTCTCTGTGGAGGATGTCATTGGCCATCTGAGTGTTGAGCAGAATTCAAGGGCAAAGGACTCGCACGGAAAAGGGGTTGAAGGAACTTCTGTGGCCAACATGGTGCATCAGAAGAACTCCAATTCCCACAAGCCCAAGGGAAAGAACGGTGTCCAACAAAGTGCCGACTTTAAGAAGAAGGGTAAGAAGACCTTCAAGAAGAACAAGAAGGATGAGGGCTGCTTTACTTGTGGTTCGCTTGAACATTGGGCCAACAGGTGCCCAAACAAGTATAAGAAGCAAGGGCAGGACTCCAAGTCTGTCAATATGATAGTGAGCAACAATGAGACTGGTGCATCTGGGTACGGTAATTTATTTGCTGTATTTTCAGTTTGGCCGTCCACCGATTGGTGGGTCGACACAGGTGCAGGTGTTCATGTGTGTGCTGACATTTCATTGTTTTCTTCTTACCAGGCCACAGGTCACGGGTCCGTACTGATGGGGAATGGCGCGAGTGCTTCTGTTCTTGGTGTTGGCACGGTCGATCTGAAGTTTACTTCGGGAAGGATCGTGCAGCTGAAGAACGTGCAGCATGTCCCCGCCATCAAGAAGAACCTTGTTAGTGGCTCCCTTCTATGTAGAGAAGGGTTTAAGTTGGTATTCGAGTCTAATAAATTAGTTGTTACGAAATATGGACTATTTGTTGGAAAGGGTTATGAATGCGGAGGCATGTTCCGCCTTTCTCTTGCAGATCTATGTAATAAAGTCGTGAACAATATTCATTTGAGTGTTAATGAATCTGAAGTATGGCATTCACGTCTTTGTCACATTAGTTTCGGTGTTATGACGCGGCTAGCAAAATCAAATTTAATCCCGAGTTTCACTTTAGCCAAAGGTTCTAAGTGCCATTCATGTGTGCAATCTAAGCAACCTCGCAAGCCTCACAAGGCAGCAGAGGAGAGACACTTGGCGCCACTGGAACTCATACATTCTGATCTTTGTGAGATGAATGGTGTGTTGACTAAAGGTGGAAAAAAAATATTTCATGACTTTGATAGATGATTCCACTAGATATTGCTATGTGTATCTGTTAAATACTAAAGATGAGGCTCTACACTACTTTAAAATCTATAAGGCAGAAGTTGAGAATCAACTTGAAAAGAAAATTAAACGAGTCCGGTCAGATCGTGGTGGAGAGTACTTCTCTAAAGAGTTTGATGCCTTTTGTGCGGAACACGGCATTATTCATGAGAGGACACCTCCCTACTCACCCCAGTCAAACGGGGTTGCCGAGCGGAAAAACCGTACTCTAACTGATTTGGTTAACGCCATGTTAGATACGTCGGGTTTATCCAAGGCATGGTGGGGGGAGGCTATAATGACATCCTGTCATGTCCTGAATAAAGTTCCGACAAAGGATAACGAGATCACTCCTTACGAGAAGTGGACCAAGAGAAGGACAACACTCTCGTATTTACGTACCTGGGGCTGCTTGGCGAAAATTAATGTGCCGATCCCCAAAAAGCGTAAGCTTGGACCAAAGACTGTGGACTGTGTTAATTTGGGCTACGCTATGAATAGTGTTGGCTATAGATTTCTAGTAGTGAAATCTGAGGTACCTGACATGAAGGTCGGTACAATTATGGAGTCTAAAGATGCTACATTCTTTGAGGACATTTTCCCCATGAGAGATGTACAAAGCACTTCTAGACAGGAATCTGAGGAAACTCCTGAACCTGCCATTCCGATGGAATATTATAATCAAACACATGATGAAAATCCTGAGGAGGATAATGAGGAATCCCTTGGTAGGGGCAAGAGGCAAAGGATTGTAAAGACCTTTGGTGATGATTTCTTTATATACCTCGTGGAGGATAATCCCACTTCTATTTCAGAAGCATATGCATCTCCAGAAGCTGACTACTGGAAGGATGCGGTCCGTAGCGAGATGGATTCCATCATGGCTAATGGGACTTGGGAGCTGACTGAACGTCCTTATGGTTGCAAACCATTGGGATGCAAGTGGGTGTTCAAGAAGAAGCTTAGGCCCGATGGTACGATAGAAAAGTACAAGGCTAGACTTGTGGCCAAGGGCTACGCCCAGAAAGAAGAAGAAGATTTCTTCGACACTTATTCACCTGTGGCCAGACTGACTACCATTCGAGTATTACTCTCGTTGGCGGCCTCGCATGGTCTTCTCATTCATCAGATGGATGTTAAGACGGCTTTCCTGAACGGAGAGCTAAAGGAGGAAATCTATATGCAACAGCCTGATGGCTTTGTGATGGATGGTCAGGAAGGAAAAGTGTGTAAGTTGGTGAAATCTTTATATGGCCTGAGACAAGCGCCTAAGCAATGGCATGACAAGTTTAATGAAACGTTGACATCTGTTGGCTTTGTTGTTAATGAGGCTGACAAATGTGTATACTATCGCTATGGTGGGGGCGAAGGAGTTATACTGTGCTTGTATGTTGATGACATACTGATATTCGGGACTAATCTCAAGTTGATCGAGGAGGTTAAGTCTTTCCTATCTCAGAACTTTGAGATGAAGGATCTTGGAGTGGCTGATGTTATCTTGAACATCAAGCTATTGAGAGATGATGAGGGTGGGATTACACTTCTACAATCCCATTATGTTGAGAAGGTGTTGAGTCGTTTTGGATATTCGGACTGCAAACCATCCCAAACACCATATGATTCTAGTGTGCTGATTCGAAAGTCTAAAGGCACAGCTATAGATCAATTGAGATACTCTCAGATCGTTGGTTCACTACAGTATCTAGCGAGCGCAACGAGGCCTGACATCGCATTTGCAATTAGCAAACTGAGCCGATTTGTTTCCAAACCGGGTGATGTACATTGGCGTGCTCTAGAGAGAGTTATGCGCTATCTGAAAGGTACTATGAACTATGGACTTCACTATACCGGATACCCGTCGGTACTTGAAGGGTATAGTGATGCTAATTGGATCTCTGATGCTGATGAGATGAAGGCCACAACTGGGTTTATATTTACTCTTGGAGGTGGTGCTGTTTCCTGGAAGTCTTGCAAGCAAACGATCTTAACAAGATCGACAATGGAAGCAGAATTAACAGCATTAGACACATCGGGTGGCGAAGCAGAATGGCTTCGAGATCTGTTGATGGACTTGCCAGTGGTTGAGAAGCCGGTTCCGGCCATCCTTATGAACTGTGACAATCAAACAGTTATTGTCAAGGTGAAGAGCTCAAAGGACAACATGAAGTCCAACAAACACATAAGAATGAGATTGAAAGCTGTCAGAAAATTGAGGAACTCCGGAGTGATAGCGTTGGATTATATTCAAACGGCTAAGAATCTGGCAGATCCCTTTACTAAAGGGCTATCACGTGTTGTGATAGATAACGCATCAAGGGAGATGGGTATGAGACCCACATGAGTTGCCATGGTAGCAACCCAACCTATGTGATCGGAGATCCCGTGAAGTAGGATCTGGGAAAACCAGCCAGTGGTGAACTGAGGAGAGTAACTTTACTAACCCACTCCGTTGGAGATGCAATACTCTCGGAAACTGTATGGAAGGATGACTACTGTCTTAATGTGTTCCAAGGCTTATATGCATAAGCAAGATGCTATCCTACAGAGCGATCTTTGGAGGAACACACCTATATGAGCCCGACTGCTGGTCACAGTCTATGAGATTGGGGTGATCTCTAGCAAGCTCATGAACAGGCCAGGAGTGTGACTAATATGCTCCACCCGAGGGGTCGGCCTTCGGCAGTCTCGTATCAGTGAGACCTGTGGTGAAACTTCTTGACGCCAAACTGACAATTCAAGGCATAGTCCATTGTTCAGTTGTGAAGGAGTGTAACTACTTGGTCTAGGTGGAGCTCAACCTTAATCGGTCTCCACTGAAATGCTGGTATATCAAAACAGCGTTTGGAACAAAGGACGAAGTGGGCCCCTGAGATCTGGTGGGGGATTGTTGAAATATGAGATGGGCCTAGAGCCCATGTAGCAATTTCAGATTTGATCTCTAAGGGCCCATGTAGGTGGCATGACAAGGTGGTGGGAAGTTTAGTCCCACCTTGGAAGTGGAAGGAGAGTTGGAGTGGTTTATAAGGGATTCTCTTCCTCATGCTATTGGAGCTTGAGAAGAGATGAGGCCCTCGCGCACTCCTCCTCCTCCGCTCGCCTCGCCACGCCACGCCTCGTCACGACGCGCCGCGCCGCGCCGCGGGTTGCGGGATTGAGCCGAGCCGAGCTCACTCCTATGCGCTTCTTTTTGCCGGTCAGGAACGGAGAGTCTTTGACAGGTGGGGCCACGATCTGAGACGTCGGATCGTGGGCTACCGACTTGGACGTGGGTTCAGCCCACGTCTCTCCACGCGCAGCCGCATATATATATGTGGGGCGCTGCCAACCCTAGCCGTCACGAAACAGATCGCATCTCCGCTTCCACGCCCACGCATCGTTCCTCTGCTGCTGCTGCCGCCGGCGACTCCGTCCCGTTCACCGCGTACACGGTTGACGGGAGAGCAGGCCTCCGAAACCCCGCCTCTCCGGATCCTGTACGGGAGAGGGGCGATTAGGTTTTTGGGTAGCGACCACGCGACTGCTCGCTTCTGTTCATCTACGTCCGCATCACCATGTCGACCGACGCCGACCGGGCCGCTGCTGAGAAGGCCGAGGCCGACAAGAAGGCCGCCGAGGATGCTGCGGCTACTGCCACCGCCACCGCCGCCGCATGGCCGATTGGAGGGTATACATCGTTTATCCCTCTCGTGTTTCTTTCTGTTGTAGCAGTACTAGCAATATGCGTAGATGTTTCTGCTATATGCGTAGTACATGCTCTGTTAGATCGTAACCAGTGTGTTATCAATGCTGTCAATGTCATGCTCATGATTTATACATGGATTAATATAATCGAAAAACTGCCTATTTACTTATCAGAATGTATGCTCACCGGACCGCTGTGTTTAGACGCGTGTCTGTGTGGGTTCTACCCGTCACAGTCCAGCATGGTAGACGTACTCGGGCACGTCCGGGCCTCTTCATATCCGCCCAGATAAGGTCTGGATACGAGGGATGCCAGTCAGCCCGGAAGTATAGGGTCGGTATGAGGAGCCTTTGTGTGTCATGATTTTATGATAGGTTATAGACCGGGCCACCCGCTCGGACGTATAGGAGGCGTTTGAGGAGCCCGACTATAGATACTCTAACATGGCAAATTGTAGTATAAAGAGAATTTATGTCCGCATTTGAACAACTCTACCATTACATATTTTGGAGCTACATTTTCTCAAATTTTAATTATTAAAAGGGTCCTTAGAATTGGCAAGCATTTATTTTCTAATAATTCTGGATTTGAAATAGGACCCAGTACCATTTTGCGCGATGGGCAAACTAGCTAGTAGTGTACTAAAAGCTAACGGCCATGGATGTGAGGTGAAGCATGGGATTTCAGAGGGGTGTTAGCCAGTCCTCCCTCGTACTCTAAGTAATACTACTCGCCAACCAAGTCTCAACTGTCAAGTTATGGCTTGGATGCACGCTACGTCATGCGCAATTGCGTAAGCAACGTGACTTGCATGCATGTTAAGTGACTGCAAGCAACGTTTACTCGACCTATAGTATTATGGACCAACCAAGTCTCAACTCCCAAGTTATTCATTAGACAAGAATTTTATTATCTGAACTGACTCATTTGTCTCACCGGCCATGACTTGGTGTTATATATAGACCAATTACAAGAAGCGACTACGCCTTAGTGTAGTAGTACTAGAAATCTTCATCTTGAGCCGTCTGTTAGACTAATTACATCTTGAGGCACTTCTAGCTTAGGAACGTACACTAGCTACCTAGCTTCCTCCGAAAGTTCCTCGTCAATATCACTGAGAAATACTCCCTCCGTTTTTATTTACTCCGCATATTAGCTTTGATCTAAGTCAAACTTTATAAAATTTTACCAATTTTATCAAAAACAATCTAAATTTTCACAATAAAAAATATATGGTATGAAAATATATTGAATGGCGATTCAAATTGTATTGATTTGGTATTGTGGATGTTAATAAATTTTTTGTATTAACTTGATTCGAGACAAAGCTAATATGTGAAGTAAATAAAAACGGAGGGAGTAGTAAATCGGAAAAGGTAAAGTAAATGCATATCAAAATGGGCTGTTCATGTAGGGGGAGACTTGTATGAGATCTCACATTTAGGTGAGATCGTAAGATCAACCCCAAAAAAATATTTAGACATTTAAAAAAAAGTCTGAAATTATTTGACAACATCCATGTGGAGTATGTCTACAATTTTTTTTAAAAAAATCAGCTCAAAACTCGATGTACATTTAGAGATTAAAAAAAGACAAATTTGAATGTGAATAGTAACAGCTTTGGGTGAATAGTACTTTGACACTATTCACATCTGATTTGTCTTTTTTGTTTCTATTAATATAAGTTAGTTGAATCTGGAGCTGAAACGTTTTAAGGTTGTACATCAAACATTGATGTGTATCTACATTTTTTTTAGAATGTTTGAACATGTACTTTTTAAAGAAAAAAATCGATCTCATAGATCTCACCTAAAGTGAGATCCCACGCTAGTCTCCCCCAGTTCATGTACATGTGCTCCCATCCAACGTATTCACTCCACACACCACAACCACATGCACCAAGTCTAGATCTACGTCAAGAATTAATATGTAGAACCAGGGACAGTCTAGGTCAGGATCCAGATCAAGGTAATGGTACACGCTGGGGAGTTCATTAGTCAACCGACCGACGCGCCGCTCCGCCAAGGGCAGCTCAGTCATTTCGTGCATGGATCACCGAACCACCGCGCCACTCGCTCGAAATAGGCTTTCGCCCCGCTATATAGATATAGCAACCACACGATACAACTGATAGTCCGATGCTGGGACAGACAGCACAAGCAAGCCCAAAAAAAATAACAGAAAAAGAAAAAGAAACTAATGACAACAGAGTCGGGTTGACAAAAACGATGGTGACCCGCAACCGCTGCGCCCGCCGGAGAATTTCCACCACGCTCCTAACACTTCGGACCGCCGCATACCAAGCAACACCTTCAGGAAGGAACGCGACGATGCCGACGCTGTTGCCCGGACTGGTCCTAGGGTTTCCCCCGGTACACGGAGGGGCGTGTGGAAGAGGTAAGCCCGGCGCCCTTCAGGAAGTACCGGTGGCGCCCGCGGGCGTCACCGCGTCGGTGCCGGCCAAGCCGACAGGGATTTCTCCCGTCCGCCACACATCCACAGCCCCGGCCGCTCCGTCGCACTCCACCAATCTTGCCGCCCACCAACATGCGACACCACGGTCTTTAGATCACCACCGCCGTCTCACCATGGAAAGAGAAGCGAGACCGACGGATCTGAGAGGGGACAGCCGGGAACAAGGAGCGGCAAAAATCAGCAGACACACGGGAGGGGACAACCTCCACCGCCCTTGGCGGTCACCGGCCGGACGCAGCAATAGGAGCACACCAGGCCCACGGCCCGGCCGAGCCAAAAAGGACTCGTGAAGCTCCCGTCACCACGCTGCAGTTAGCACGCCACCGTCTTCGCAACCCCCCGCCCGAGCCGCACCTCCGTCCGTCGAAGCCGTCACACACGACCAAGCGGCGAAGCGAAACCTACGAGGCCGAGAGGAGACAACCGGGAACGATGAGCGGCAAAATCGGCAGCCACACGGGAGGGGACGACCTCCACCGCCCATGGCGGTCACCGGCCGGACGCAGCAAGGAGAGCACACCTGGCCCACGGCCCGGCCGAGCCAGATAGGGCTCGTGAAGCTCCCATCGCCGCGCTGCAGTGTGCGTGCCTCCGTCTCCGCAACCCCCCGCACGAGCCGCTCCTCCGTCCGTCGGTGCCGCCGGCCAGGCCCGCCCAGACCCAGATGGGGCCCAAAAGGGCCCAGATCTGGGCCAGAAGGCCGCCGCCGCCTGTCGCCGCGCCAGCCCACAGCCAAGTGGCTGTGCCGCCGCCTCCTCACCATCCGGCGCAGCGCCGCCGCCGGAACCACCTTTGTCCGGGGAACACCACCGCACACCCGTGATGGGGAAGGAAGACCACCCGCAACACCACCGGAGGACCGAAGCCGGGCCCCCGCCACCACCACGGGGCACAGCCGCCGCGGGCCAAGCCCCCATCCACCGCCGCAGCACCGCAGCGCGCCGCCGGCCGGAGAAGGAGCCGCCTCGCCGCCGGACCCTGTGCACGCCCGACGCCACCGCCCAGGGAGGGAGCCCCGCACCCACCAGCGCCAAGACGTGGAGGAGAGATCCCCCGCCGCCAGCCACCGCGAGGGGCTTCGCCCTGGCGGTCCCGGCCAGCGGCGGAGGCGAGAGGAGGAAGGGAGGGCGCCCGCGGCGGGATCTGGAGACGCCGCCCGCGGGGGGGACAGCGCGGGGGCAAGGGGGTTTCTCGACGCGCCACTCGCTCCAGGCTATATATATATATAGCTCTTGCAGGCCTTGAGCTTAAGCATCGCAGCTCGCTCTCACAAACACCATAGTCAAGAGTGAGCTTAAGCCTTGAGCTAGCTACGTGCAATGGTGATCCAAGAAGCTGGAAAGGTGATTCATTCAATCAAACTCTTTGCGTTAATAGAACTGATTTATGTTCAGGCTAGCCACTATTTGTATTCGATCCAAGTTATGCGTGTGTACATGCAGCTGTTCAGTTTTCATTTTTATGGCCCCATGCTTATAATTGTTGGTTTATGTAACTATGTTATGCTTAAGTTAAACCTTTTTTTGCGGGTGGTGCTTAAGTTTAACTTAACAAAACTGCACAAGTTTATATTCGAATACTAGTTTGGATAACTACTCTTCCGCTGACGAGTGGGCCATATGGTAACTGGAATATTTCAGATAAAAAATATTATATGTTCAATCCCATGACAGAATTATGTAATATATTTGTCATAAAGTTTACAGTGGTGATCCCATCCAAAAGATTAAAGCGGCGATATCTGTAGGGGTAGTGACAACTGATTCTTGTCGACCTGCACCATCTTAACATTACCCGCAACAGTAGATTTCTCGGAAAAATACTTTTCTTGGAGAGGGGTAATACTTGGACATTTTGATAAAGCCTTCCAAATCGAAGGAGCTGCATTAAAGTCCATTAACCTCCTATATTGAAAGATATGAAGATGTTTGTAGCACTATTCCGTAAACTTTTCCGTGGACAAACAATCCTTGTGAAAGTACATGTGTTGTAAGCCTGTAATAACCAAACTAATGGGTGGTGGAAATTGAACTCGGTCCTTAGAGATCAAAACTGTCAACAACTCCCCCTCAAAAACGAAAACTGTCAACAACTTACTGGGAACTTTTATAGTCAATGGCATCTCCTTTAAATGTTTAGTTGAGGTACTCCTAAGTTTCTAAAATTGGCAAAATGTAATAATAGTGATGAATGTAGGTATGTAATAACATGAGGTTGTAATACCCTTTATCTATTATAGAAGAAAGACAAGTGATAAATAGACACTATTGTCCTTTAAAGGTTTATTGGATTCAAGTGAAGTTCATTTAAGGGCGATTCAATGGAATTCCATAGGATTTATGGAGGAATAGGATCATTTTTTATAAGGTGGAGTATTAAAATGTTTAAGAAACTTTCATAAGTATTCGTCAGCATTCTACTCAGATTGCTTCCAACAATCCTCTTTTCATGTGGGCACAATCACTCTTTCATGCAAATCTCTGCAGTTCTCTAATACTATATATGATTAAAGGGCACATGGCACTCAAATCTTGTGCTTTCCCTGTTCATTTGTTTTAATAATCCTTTCAACTAAAAATACCCCAAAATGTGTTTATTGAGTAGGAAAGACATAGTCATAGTTTTTCAGACAATTTTTTAGGTTGCTACATATTATGTTTTACTCCCTCCATCCACTACTACAATATGTTGAAACTTTTTTTCTGAATCAGATGTACATAAGCACGTCTCAATCCAGTCTGTACGTAGTCCATATTAATATATCCAAACATCTCATAATAGTGAATGGAGGGAATAGGATTTACTATACATACATACCCATTTTAGCGGCTCTACGCTTCTCGGTGTACCCCATAGGAAATCATCTTTTGAAGAAATAAACTCCAATTTTTTGTATTTATAAAATAGAAAATTTGCTCTGGTAACCGTCCGGTATTTTTCTGTCAACATGGTAACTGCCGCACGAGATTTTTTTGGCACCCCGAGTCCAAAACCTTGCCTTTTAGACCAAACACTTCCTGCTGATACCGATCGATGTGTGTACAGAAGCTTTCGGAGATGGTGCCTGGAGAGTGGAAAAGCTCACTGCCGGCGTGGATGTGTCACCTCAGGGCTGACAATTTGGTAAGCTGCACATATGCCATCCCGCCGTCCATGTGTTAAAAATCGAACACCATTCAACAATCTGAAGTTGGGATTTGATGCAGGTGGAGGTGGAAGCGTTCACAAAGACCAAGCAGATTCCAGCCGGCGGCGACACCTGCAAGGAGTTCCCCGTCTTGGTGCGTGTCAAGGCGGCGTCACAGTGGGTGCCGCGCGCCGGTGTGGACGTCGTCATCGTGCTGGACCTCAGAGCAGCGGTGCAGCAGGGTCAAAAGCTGGAGCACCTGAGGGAGGCACTGATGGTCGTCATCGCCAAGCTCGGCGCCTGCGATCGACTCGCGGTCGTCTCTTTAGAGGCCGGGGTGGCGTGCCGCCTCGTGAGGCCGACGTACATGTCCTGCCGTGGCCGCTGGAAGGCCACCAGAGCGATCCAGAAGCTCGTCCTGGGGGATGACGAACGTACCAACGTCTGCCTCATAGAGGGAGTCCAGGTGCACAAACGCCGAACATATTCATATATACGCCGCTGGACATTGCACTTCTTCACAGCATATTCATATATACGTCCGCATCTCTTTTCATGCTCAGGTTCTCACTGAGCTTGCAAAAGAGGAGAGGAGCAGCCAACGTGCAAGATGCATCATGCTCCTGTCGGACGGCGGCAGACCACCAATGGACATCCAACTCGACGCTATCAAATTCCCGGTGCACACCTTCGGTCTTGGCGGAGGCCACGGCCCCGAGGTAATGAGGCGCATCGCCGATGAAACTCACGGCACGTACTCCTTCGTCGACCAGGACGTCGGCGACATCAGGGGAGCGTTCACACCATTCATCACTGGGTTCACAATCATCGCCGCCAGGTCCATCAAGATCACCCTCAATGCTCATGAGGGTGTCACCATTTCGTCCATCGAGAGCGGGGCCTATGACCACCATGTGAGCAATGAAAGATTGTCCTGCGACATCGACATCACCGACATCTATGCCGGCGAGAAAAAGAACTTCATCGTCTACCTCAAAGTCAACCAGGGCGAGGGAAAGCTCGTGATAAGTGGCACTGAAGGGAAGGCTAAACTCGTTACCATCAGCGGGGGGTACCAGAGCATCTGGTCAAACAAGGTGTTGCCATGCACAGACGTGTGTGTGCTGCCACTGAGTGAGGACGCATGTGTTCTTCCCGTGCCACCGCATGACATCCACCCTAAGGTGCCGGGCTCTGACACGTGCATTGTCCCTCCGCCTCCGCAAGATGCCCACCCTGAGCTTGAGGTGTCGGGCTCTGACACGTACATTTCCCCTCAGCCTCCCCAATATGTCCACCCTGAGCTCGAGGTGCCGGTGCCGGACGTATGTGTGTTCCCGCGCCAGCCACACCAGGAATGCCCACCTGGTGACATCCATCCTGAGGTGGCGATGGAGCTCACGCGGCTTAGGTTGTTGAAGGCCATCTTGGGAATGCTAGAACATCAATCCGAAGCCAACGACAAATGTGGTCCTGAGGGGAACCCCACCAATGACCGACTACGAGAGATATTGGATGAGTTCAAGCACTCTATTGCAGGTAGTGAGGCCGCCAAGGATATCCTATCACAACTCGATAGGGACGTAGCTGCAATGAAGATCATGGTTATAGGAAACTACGAAGAGCACAAGAGATCTGGAGGGCTGGCCTACATGCTGTCATGGGTGTCATGTCACCTGTGGCAGCGCACAACCATCAAGGGCACACTCTCCTTCTCCGATGCTTTCCAAGTCGTCGTGGCAGGTGGTGGAAACGTTGGCGGCGCCATCATCACTCCTACTGATCGTCCCTTCTCCTGCTTGCGCACCCATCATGCAGTGCTCCTCTTGCCATTTCTCTTCCTAGTGTGGATGCTCCACCTCTACTCTAGCGGTGGCGGCTTCAGCTTTGGCTTTGAGTCAGATGTGATCAAGCCGCAAAACACAACGGCTCTTGATCTGTTAGGGCACCCTCGCTGGTCCGTGATGGAGCAAGATCTTCAGGTGATGATCCGCAAGACGGAGGATGTCAAGATCACCTCCTTCTTCCACCAAGCATCCGTGGAGGCCATGAACCATGAAATGGACCGATACCTCTACTTGGTAAGTGAAGAGCTCAAGTGATGGAGACTAGCGTTAATAATTCTACTTGCTTACTAACCATATATTATGTGCATATGTATGGATTTGCAGGCAATTGTGCACGCGGTCGTTCTACGGAGACGCCATGATGGCCATGCCATCACTGACGCCATGGAAGTGAGGAGCGAGGCTGACGCGTATCTCCATGCAATGGTGGAGAGGATGAGCGGCGTTGACCTGCCCTCCTTCCAAGATGAATCTCCTAAGCTCATGAACTACAAAATGAACCGCTACCTCTACTCGGTAAGAAAAGATTTTATTGCTTTCTCCCTGGACGTCAAATTAACGAATAATAATAAGTAAACATATATTAACACGTCAATGCTGGGAATTTCTGGTCAGACAATTGTGCAATCCAGCGTTGTATGGAGCCGCACTGAACAATCCTATGAGAAGCCCATGGTGACGACCACGGTGACGAAGGAGCCCGTGGTGACGAATGTGGAGCCCACAGTGACGACGGAGCCTGCGGTGACAAAGGAGGAGGAGCCCACGGTGACGAAGGTGGAGGAGCCCGCGGTGACGAAGGAGCCCGTGTTGACGAAGCTGGAGCAGGAGCTGAAGATTCGGGTGGCGCAGCTAGAGAAGAAGCTGCTGGACAAGGCGACCCTGGTGGTCCGCGTCACGGAGCTGACACAGGAGCTCCAGTACAAGGAGACCGTGGTGGTCAGCCTCCGCTCGGAGTTGCTGGAGCAGCGCCGGAGCTGTGCCAAGAAGTGCACAGCCTGTGACGCGGACGTGAAGGCATGTGGCGAGAAGGTCAAGATGTGGAAGGCACGGGTCGTTGAGCTGGGAGGTTCCCTGGATGCCGAAGAAGTCCGGGTAACCATTTGAGAGGTGCAACTAGTTTTCCAATAATTAATGATGTGTATCACCGCTGAGCTCGTTTCTTCAATTATAATTGTCGTCTTTCCTTTTCCAATTTTATTAGCACGCATGCGCGCAGTACTCTCTTGGATTGAATTTGTGTAACCGTTAATGGTGGTGGTCATTACTTTCACGTTTTCTATCAGTATAAAGCTTATTATCAGTGCCTCTTTTTCCATTGACATTAATTGACTTCGGTGTTTTTTTTAATAACGCAATACGAACCCAAATGCCCACATGCACGTAATGCATGCACGCATACCCTATTCCTACGAGCACCTCGTAATACTGAGCCGACCCAACTATTTGAGATTGATAAAGTGATCATAGGCGCCTTCGTAGTCGAAGGAACGTCTTCTGCCACTGGACAAACATCATTGGAAAGCCTGGAATAAATTTAGAAAAATGCACGGATCTTCGTGTGAGATCTTACGAACATGGCATCGGTTGAGAGCCGACTGGGATTTCACAACAGAGAAGTTGTTTGTCGTGTGGATCTCTCTTGCAGAAAGACATAACCAACAAAGAATGGTTATGCTGCTGAAAGACGAAAGAAAACGCGACCTACTTCAACAGGATTTCGAGTCCGTAGCAACATGCAATTTCTTTTCTGCAAAAAAAAAGGGCAACATGCAATTCGTCCGTCCGTAAGGTTAACTCAAAGGGAAAGCTTTGATTCTACAATCGTGATGATCTTATTGAAAAACTTCATATATTTACTATCCCTCAATTAGACTATTTCCATTGCAATGTCGTCAAAAAAAAAATAGACAACGTATTCTGAACTTACACAAACTTTATTTCATGCACAAAACAAGATGAACAAGGTGCGTACGGGAGCATCGGGGCAAAAAAGGTGCTGCCATGCACAGACGTGTGCGTGCTACCACTGAGTGAGGTCGACGCATGTGTTCTTCCCGTGCCACCGCAGGACATCCACCCTAAGGTGCCGGGCTCTGACACGTGCATTTTTCCTCAGCCTCCGCAAGATGTCCACCCTGAGCCCGAGGTGCCGGGCATTGGCACTTGCATTCTTCCCGAGCCTTCGCGAGATGTCCACCCTGACCCTGAGGTTCCATGCCCTAACACATGCATTATTTCCGAGCCTCCGCAAGATGTCCACCCTAAGCCTGAGGTGTCGTACCCTGACACATGCATTCTTCCCGAGCCTCAGCGAGATCTCCACCCCGAGCCTGGGGTGCCGAGGCCGGACACATGCATTCTTCCCTAGCCTCCGTGGGTTCTCCACCCTGAGCCTCAGGTGGCAGGGCCGGACGTTTCCCACGCCACGACTGCCCATTAGGCGACATCCATCCTGAGGTGGCAGTTGAGCTCACGCGGATTCGGTTGTTGAAGGCCATCTTGGGAATGCACGAACATCAACCCAAACCCAACGGCGATTGTGGTCCTGAGGGGAACCCCACCAGTGACAGGCTACGGGAGATATTGGATGAGTTCAAGCACTCTGTTGCAGGTAGTGAGGCCGCCAAGGATATCCTATCACAACTCGATAGGGATGTACCTACAATGAAGATCATGGTTATAGGCAACTACGGCGAGCACAAGAGATCTGGAGGGCTGGCCTAAATGCTGTCATGGGTGTCATGCCACCTGTGGCAGCGCACAACCATCAAGGGCACGCTCTCCTGCTCCGGCGCTTTCCAAGTCGTCGTGGAAGGTGGCGGAAACGATGGGGGCGCCAACATTACTCATACTGGTCGCCCCTTCTCCTGCTTGCGCACCCACCATGCAGTGCTCCTCTTGCCATTTCTCTTCCTGCTGACGATGCTCTACCTCTACTCTGGCGGTGGCGGCTTCAGCTTTGGCTTAGATCAAAGCAGCTAGACACAACGGATCTAGATCTCGTAGAGCATCCTCGCTGGTCCGTGATGGAGAAACACCTTCAGGTGATGATTCGCAAGACGGAGGATGTCAAGATCACACCCTTCTTCCACGAAGCATCCGTGGAGGCCATGAACCATGAAATGGACCGGGCATAAGCATAGGAGCCAGACAACCCAGCTTGGCCAAAACTTAAGTCATATCGATGCATATAATGGTGAAGAAAAGGTACATATAGGGAAAACGTGCATATGTGATGAGCTTGATGCACAAAAAATAACATTAACAAGCTTCTGTCAAAGAAGCCCCAGGCATAATGGACGTACATATTTGAGTATGTGTATGTCACAGGTGCGCGGTTGAGCCGCACAAAAAGCTTTAAGGCTAATAAAAAAGGAAAAAGCAAAAAGAGAGGAAAAAGAACTGGGAACAATAAGGAGAAGGAAACGAACAAAGAGTTCGGCGCTAGGCATAGAATCTTCGGAGTCTGGCCGCGTTCCAAGGGTTCGGCCCTAGACGATTGTCTGACGCATCACGCAGGCGGTATGCTCCTCCAGTGAGAACTTCGTCAATGATGAAGGGACCCTCCCATTTGGGCTTGAGTTTGTCCTTATTCTTCTCCAGCAAGAGTAGAGCGAGTTCGCCAACATTATAAGTCTTGGCCCGTACTTCTCTCCTTTGATATCTGCGGGCCTGTTGTTGATAAAATGCGGAACGGGCTTTTGCAACGTCGCGCCCCTCCTCCAGGGCGTCTAGGCTGTCCTGCCGATCGAGCTCGGCCTCTCTCTCTCTCTCTTCGTACATGCGCACCCGAGGTGAGTCATGTATAATGTCGCAGGGTAGCATAGCCTCTGCGCCGTACACCATGAAAAAAGGTGTGTATCCGGTAGTGCGATTGGGCATGGTCCGCAGCCCCCAGAGTATGGAGTCGAGCTCCTCAACCCACTGCTTGTCTAATTCCTTCAAAGACCGCACCGGCCTGGGTTTGATGCTGCTCATAATAAGACCGTTGGCCCGTTCAACTTGACCATTTGTTTGCGGGTGATAAACGGTGGCGTAATCGAGCTTGATGCCCAGATTGGCACACCAATTTTTCACCTCATCAGCTGTGAAGTTGGAACCGTTATCGGTGATGATGCAGTGTGAAACACCATAACAGTGTACACCGCCGGATATAAAGTCTATCACTGGTCTGGCTTCGGCCATTTTAACTGGTTTGGCCTCTATCCACTTAGTGAATTTATCCACCATGACCAGCAGATATTTTTTCTTATGGCTTCCTCCTTTAAGGGGTCCGACCATACCAAGCCCCCAGACCGCAAAAGGCCAAGTGATGGAGATTGTTTGTAGGGCAGTGGGGGGCATATGGCTTTGGTTGGCGAAGAGTTGGCATCCGACGCAACGTTGGACAAGGTCCTGTGCATCTGCTCGGGCCGTTGGCCAATAAAACCCTGTACAGAAGGCCTTGCTAACAAGGGCCCGAGCTGCGGCGTGGTGCCCGCCGAGACCGGCATGAATCTCAGCCAGGAGCTGCCGTCCCTCCTCCTCGGAGATACATCTTTGAAGGACTCCGGTAGCGCTTTTCTTGTAGAGCTCTCCGTCGTGAACCTTGTAGGCCTTCGAACGCCGGACAATGCGGCGGGCCTCATTCTGGTCCTCAAGAAGTTCCTTCTTATTAAGGTAGGCCAAGAAGGGTTTGGTCCATGGGGCAATAACTGCCATAATGAGATGGGCTGACGGTGTTATTTTGGTGGCTGAGCCTCCGATGATATCGGTGTGTTCGGAATCTGGGGCTGTGTTCGGATCCGGACTAGCGTTGCCGCTCTCCCCTTGCCACACCACGGATGGCTGAAAAAGCCTTTCCAGAAATATGTTAGGTGGGACGGGGTCGCGCTTGGCGTCGATGCGAGCAAGGACATCCGCCGCTTGATTACTTTCTCGGGCCACATGATGAAATTCGAGCCCCTCGAACCGAGCCGACATTTTCAGGACGGCATTGCGATAAGACGCCATCTTCGGATCTTTGGCATCAAAATCTCCATTTATTTGAGATATTGCGAGGTTTGAGTCCCCGCGCACTTCCAAGCGTTGTATCACTACAAAAAAATACACTTCCATGATGATACGTGTTTGTCACAGTAGGTCGCTTTTTTTGTCATGCATGTACATCCATGACAAATTTATGACAGAATCAAGATAGTCATACCTATGCTGTCGTAGAAGTGTTCCATGACATTACCAAAATTATCATCATGGAAGTGTCCACTTCCATGACGATAAATCGTGCGTCACAGAATTGCTTTCGTCAAGGGTGATCGACACGTGGCATCCACCGTAACGGAACGCCGTTAAGCTATCGGGTCGGGTTTTGGATCCGATAACCCGTTAACAGCCCCGACCAATGGGAAAATTCCACGTGTAAAATTCTTATTGGCCGGACGAAACACGTGTCAGCTCGTTAGTGGGTCAGACAGGCGCATATGATACGTCGACACGTGGCACGGCCCAACAGAGGCCCATTCCTGTGAAAAGGCCGGCCCGTTTGACTTGGTCAAAAGCTGGCGGGCCGGCCCATGGGAAGCCTGTTAACGGCCTGTTCGAATATAGCCCATTTATAGCCCGCTAACCCAAGGCCCGTTAAGCCCTATCCGAATTAGGCCTAGTAGCGTCATCTGGGCCATCCAATATGATTCCAGCCCGTTTTCACTTCTGGCCCATGTATGGCCCATGACGTCTTTCGGCCCATATGAGGCCCTATGTAACTCTTGGCCTACTAACGGTCCGTGGTGAAACTGGCCCGTAATGAACAGTGTATCACTTTATACCCATTAATGGCCCGTTATTCCGTTGGGCTATTTCCAGCCCATGTTATCTTTCGGCCTTCTCAGAGCCCATTTATTCTTGGGCTCATTTCCAGCATTCGTTTACTTACGGTCCGTTACTGTCATTTTCTGCTTGTGGGCCAAATTCAGCCCGTGGTTACAGTCGGCCCGTTTGTGGTCCATTAACGGCCTATTAACGATGGCCCATTATGGTCGGCCCATGAACGGACGATTCCAACTCTAGCCCGTTTACGGCCATAATGCGGTCTGTTTGGCCCATGTTTGGCCAATCGATTATACGGCCCGTATAAGGCCCATTGTTTCTACGGCTCGTAGAAGGCCCATTGTTTCTACGGCCCGTAGAAGGCCCACTGTTTCTACGGCCAGTAGGAGGCCCAGTGTCACTGAAGTAAATATTAGCCCATGGTTATTATGGCCGAGTTTTAAAAAATAGGTTCTTGCAGCCACTAGCTAACCGCGGAAAAAGAACTGCAATGACTACAAGCAAACAAATAAACAAGACAACAAGGAAATAAATAAGCAAGCAACTAACGCTAGGCTATCACGGCTATTACACATATTACATCCACTGGGCATCAAAGTTCGCCACCAGTGCAAATATAGGGAACAAAGCAGCATATCATATGCACTGGTTGTCAAAGTTGGCGACCAGCGCAAATAAACGCCGCAGCAAAACAAATCCAGAACTGAAACCACTTCAGAAGATCTCAACAAACAATATCATGGGTACCCATAATGCTGGCAAGATGCTTAGCAAGCTTATTAACTTTCTCTTGTTTGGCGCTTAAATCCTCCAGCGCTTGCTGTTGCACCAGAAAATATGCATCTGAGTTCTGCAGGGACTTCCTCAGTCCTTCAGCTTCCTGTCGCAGCACATCTGATCGATGTCTTTCAACTCGAAGTTGAGACTCAAGAAGACGAACTAATTCAGGCAGCGAGTTCGAAGAGCTTGTGCCAGCAGTAGTGGCCAGTAACTCGAACACTACATCAAGACAGGACTTTTGGGTTCCCTCACTGTCGTCAAGATAGTTTTTATCAGCTTTCTTGGAGACCAACAGGGATGTCTCACTATCTTGAACCTTATCTGCATTACTTCCTTTACCATTGGATAACGCGGTACTGTTCTCCAATATTTTGTCCGCATTCTAAAAGAGAAACAAGAAGACACATCACATGTTTACCATGTTGTATATGAAACTCATTTTGGTAAATGAGTTCAGTAGTAAAGTGGACAGGATAACATCATGAAACAAACATATATCTATGTACCATGGTCACTTTATGGTCTATATCATTCTAGTTTTTGTTGCCAAATCAAGATAGAGACACAGTTCAAATAATATTTGTTCAAGACAAAGCAGAATAGACAGAATATAAGTGTGGGTAACTATAGAACAATAACAACACTTGTAATGTGCATGACATGAGAACATAACTTTTTATTCAATTGAAACTAAAATCAACATAGAGCAGGTTACAACAGCATACCAGTTAAAGAAACAGGTTTAAAACATACCTGTTGCGCCATTGGAGTTTCAATTCCATCCTTCAAATTTGAAAATAGTTGGTATGAGTAAATACAGTCATGCAAGAGCAAAGGAGTATGAACCATAGCTACAGAACCTGACCTGAGAACACATCTTCTTCTCCTTTAAGCGTTGAGTTGGGATTCGGAGTGGTGGTCCTCGTGCTTTGGGCACTGCAGTTCCCTTACTAACTGCTCGTGTTTGGGTGCTCTGTGATGGAGACGGTGTTGTGTTAACTAGAACTGGGTTACTATCTGTCGGGGTTGGGGTTAGAAGGGGTGTAGCTGGTTCTCTGTCTAACTAGGTAGGGGTACAATCTGCGAGAGTCTGGGTTATGTGCAGTGGATCTGGTCGTTGGGCAAGTACAACCGTGGTTCTATGTGCATCAACTGGTAGCACTATCTTTTTTGAAGACCGTGTTGTTACTCCCTTAGATACTGCCATCACGCTCTCCAATTCAAATGGCTGATAAACAAGAAAAGTAATTGAAAGTATAGACATTGAATGATAGACAGGTGCAATGGATAGTGGGGAATAAAAGAGGGCATGAAATAATTCATATTTATGTTGTCTAACCAAACAGGATAGCATGACACAATTTCACATATATGATGGCTAACTAAACAAGATAGCATGACACAATTTCACATTATGATGGCTAACTAAAAAAGATGGAAAGACATAGTTCAAAATATGAGACTATGTAAACAGGATGACATGACATAACTATATAATGTGTTTATTAAATAGGTTGGCATGCCATAATTCACATACATTCACGGATAGAATGCCATAATTTAAAATATGATGACTGTAAACACTAAACAAGATGAGATGATATAACTATATGATGTCTTTATTAAATGGGTTGCCATGCCTTAATTCAAATAGATGATGTGTATGTACTATGTAAACATGATGGCATGATATAATTCAAATATATGATTTATATAGTAAGCAAGTAAGCAGATGTCAATCCATATATGATGTAAAAACTAAGCAATGCAAGACAACATGCATGACATGGGTAATATAACCCTGCCAAGTTTGAGCATAGACCTCAAGGGGAAAATAGGACTGGTCATCAGTCTCTGAATCCTCCTCTAAGGAGCTCTCTGTAACCAGCAAGATGTCTGCTTCAGCAGGTAGCATTGTCTGCTCTGAATACCTTGTTTTCACTCCAGATACTTCCATCACCGCTTCAAATGGCTGATGCACAGGAAGAGTAGTTGAATATACAAACGTTGCCGACAAACGGAACACGTAATACAAAAAAATGATAGCATGATATAATTCACATACATGATGATTGGCTAAACAGCATGGCATTGCATAATTCACATATATAATGCCTTTGCAACAAGATAGCATTGTATAATTCACATATATAATGTCTTGCAACAAGATGGAAATGCATAATTCACATATATGGTAATTATACACTGAACAGGTGGCATTCACACAAAGCATGTCTAAACTAATCAAATGACATAGCAATGTGAGACACCATACGCACAATATGAGCAACATAACCCTGCCAAGTTAGAGCATACACCTCGGGGGGGGGGGAATAGGACTGGTCATCTGTCTCTGAATCCTCCTCTGAGGAGCTATCCATAACCAGCGAGATATGCGCTTCGTCAGAATTTGCCATCACCGTGTCAAATGGCTGATGCACACGAAGAGCAGTTGAATGTAATAACATTTTTGACAAATGTAATATGTAACCAAAAAAAGGATGGTCTGATATAATTTACATATAAGATGACTGGCTAAGCAGGATGGCATTGCAAAATTCACATATATGATGCCTGGCTAAACAAGATGGCGTTGCATAATTCACATAAACGATGAATAAACTAAACAGATGGCATTCGTATAAAGGATGTCTAAACTAAGCAGATGACATATTTGATGTATAATGTAAGCAATGCAAGACACCATATGCATGATATAACCAATATCAGCATGCCAAGTTAGAGCGATGACCTCAGGGGGTAAATAGGAGTTGTCTTCTCCTTCTTAATCCCCCTCAGAACAGATATCTTCCTCTCGATTACAATCCGAAATGCGTGGAGGGGGGCTGCCTTTGCGCCTACCATGGAGCGACGTCTGCATGAAATTTTATTGCTATGCAAGGCTCGTCTCTTTTGCTCTACATGTTCAGTTCCATTGTTTACAATAACTGTCATGCATAGGAATAAAACATAGTGAGATTATGTAATGAGTGCATGCAGAAATCCAGAGTGATGGTAGCAACCTATGGATAGACCCAAAACCAATAATAGCAGGCAGATAATGGCTTCAGTTAAAAAATACAGATAATGGCTTCTTTACTGTTTGTTTCCCACCCAACATGAAACTCATAGTAGACACCGGAGATTAACCAGATAGTAGATAGATACTATTGATAGCGGCCCCGATATGTACACCACAACCATTTAAAAACTCAAGTTTGACCATTAGTTTGGAGCTGACTCACAGTCTAATCGGTGAACAGGACGATAACGTAGCATGTAATATTAAGCAATGCGTAACGTAAGCAGACACGAAAGAGTGAGACCTCTCTTGCGGACCCATGTAGTCCTCGAGGTCATCTGCTCGGTTGATGATGGTAGTGCAGTTTTCATGGCTGCCAGCGGCGGGGAAGAAGATCTGAGGCGGCGAAAGACAGTCTGGAGGCCGGATCCCTGCTGTGCTGGACCCTTCTGTCGTTGGAGCAGCTGAGCTGGGGTGGACGACGGCACAACAGGAGCGGGACAAACCACGCAAGGTTTTCTTTGACAACTATCTGTAAGAGACGTAATTCTGTAAGGGCTCGTTTGAATTTGAGGATTCCAACAATGCAGGGATAGGAAATAGACAGGAATAGGATAGGAATGCACATGCAAAACAGAGAATTTAAAAACACAAGATTTCTGCCAATCTGGGTGTTTGATTCACAACAATTGGAAGATCACAGGATGCAAAGAAGCATGGTGACATTAAGTCAAACCACAAGAAAATGTACGGTTATAATGATATTATGCTACTATCTCTTAGTCTTGTGCTTCATGAATAGGAATTTGAAAAGGAGGACAAGTGAAAATTAAAATTCGTACGTTTTTTCTTTCAAGGAGACACTAAAGGAACAAATCCGTGTGCTCAGTGGACAATATATATAACATGTAGAGTAAAAAAGAGATGCAACAAGTGTAGAACCTCTTTGGAGAAGCCATGTCGATCTCAGCGTGATTGGGTTGGCCGGTGAGGATGCTCTAGCTGACTTGGCTGTCGGAGGAGGGGAAGAAGATCTTAGGCGTCTGGAGATGGAGCCCGAGGTACCGCTCCGCTGTGATGGAGGGTTTCGTCGTTGGAGCAGCTCCGGTGAGTTGTACGACGCCGAGGCTGAAGCAGGACAAGAGAGACAACGAACAACGTTAACCTGAGTGGAATTCTAATAGCATCTCCAATACATGACATAAAATACATAACCACAAAGTGCTAGATGTAAAATACAGCAGCCGCTCATCTCTGAACTTAACTGTCGAAACTGAATTTAACTGTCAAAACTGAACTTAACTGTCGAAACTGAACTTAACTGTCGAAACTGAATTTTGCTGTCGAAACTGAATTTTGCTGTCGAAACTGAACGCACTAGCAAGGTGAGGCTACACGTCGGTCGACTGACTTTTTCATCTCTGGTCAGTCGATTTTGCAGCCGTTGGATACGAAATCAAGGGCCTGCGGTTCATCTTCAACCTCCACCCCCCTGAGCCGGCCAAATAGCAGCCCCCCGCCGCCCGCGGCCGGTGGTGCGCCGCCCCGCCCGCCCCGAAAACACTCACCACCGCCGGTCCGCCGCCGCCCCGGCCATCCCTCTAGCCCCCCCCCCCCCCGTGCCGAGCTTTTTCTCTGGCGATCCCCACGCCACCGCCCCGCCAATGCCCCGCCACCGCCGGTGACCACCGCCCCCATCCTGAACCCTAAGATAGATAGTGGGGTACCTCTTCGGCGAGCCCCCCTCCCCGCTGCAGCTGGTTCTTCCTTCACCACGGCGAGGCCCCCACTGAAGTGTAGCTAAAATCGACTGACCCAAAAGTCGATTCAGTCGACTGAAGTGTAGCTAAATCGGAGCAGCATCGCAAGCAAGAGAAAGAGCGAGAGCAGCAGCGCGAGCAAGAGCAATAACAAGAGCAGACCAGGCAGGGGACTGAGAGCAAGAGCAGAGCAGCAGCGCGAGCGAGAGCTAAAGAAGCAGCAGGTCCTACTGATGTGGACGTCGCCGCCGAGGGAGCGACGCCGTGGAGGAAGTGGCCGGCTACGCCGCCGTGGATGGAGCCGCGCCGTGTCGGCTCGGGACCGAGCGCCGGCAGCACCGTGAGATCGAATCAAGAAGAAAATGCGGCGATTAGTGTACAACCTCGTTGGTGGCGCCGATTAGGCCGCAACTTCATACGAGGAAACGGTGATGATGATGCTCTTCCGGTGGTGCAGGTGAAGACGGCGGTGTGGGAATGGAGGTGGCGCGAAAGACGAGGGGAACATCGGGGCAGCTCCTTGGAGGTGGAGGACGGGGTGGCTGAACCGGCGGGACGATGAAATCGATGACGGATCCTCATCCGATACGGTGGATGAGGGACATCGAGGTGTTGATGTGGACGACGTCGTCGGGGAAGAGGCTCCGGCTGGGTGGCGGACGGAGCAGGGTGTGGGTTTCGTCGCGGGTTTTCGCGGCCTCGGTGTACGATTGGGTGGGCGGATGGGATGGCAGTGGGGAACCATGGCTTAGAGACGCGCTTGTCCGAAATGTGGGGTAAGTTATGAAAGTACCCCCACCGATTTGAGGCGGTTCTTTCGGTTCAGGGGTAACACGGGCCTTTTGCGTGTCGGGATTTCACAGGAGGTGGGAGTTTTCGCTCGCGGTGTAATTTCGGAATAGCAAGGCGCGGGTTGAGGTGGAGGGAGTTGTCGGAGCACATCGAGACAAAGATATATCTTAAATATTTCGGGCTAACAAGGCGCGGGTTGAAATTTCCGGACAAGCCTAACGTGTACTGTCCCAAATCAATGCGCCCTACAAATGTCATTCAAAACTTTGAATTCATGTTATGTTCAATTAAAATATTTCGCTACGTGTATAATGCATGCAACCTACTACTCAAATGAACGTTTTAGTGCATTCCAAACGTATATACTACCGCTTCAATATGAACTAAATTTGAATTTGTTTCTCTATTTGAATAAGATCTACAGTAATGATTGTTGTGAAGTCAAAGCATTTGAATTCGTTTCTCTGTTTTAATAAGATCTACAATCATCATTATTGTCAAGTTAAACCATCGTTTGTGTATTATCTTCACATCACACCACATGATTAGTCTCGAGTTACATATGAACTATGTGTACTCCTATATGAACTCGAACTAGATTTTTTGAATCCACTTTATTTTTATTTCAAATCACATTACATTTCTGGCTCTATCTAGATCTTCATAATCTAAACCATGTCTCATATGTATAATGTGTTTACCACATTATGTATGGTGCCCCGCCCCCTACGCCTACAAGTATTTAGATGTGAGTTGCAAACACCACACATTACCACAAATTCAAATAAAATGTGAGAATGTTCGATATATAGTATTGTTTAGATTGTTCGATATTTAGTTGTAAGCTGCGAATGCCACGCATTATCACAAATTCAAATAAAATGTGAGATTGTTTGATGTATAGTATAGTTTAGATTGTTCGGCATTTAGCTGTGAGTTGCAAACGCCATGCATTATCACATTATGGTATAACATGTGCACATCACGTGTATCACCGCTATATTCATGCATGCAATGTTTAAAACACTATGATCTCCTATTCAAATATATGAATCCGCTTTCATATCAAATTATGATCTTTGTTAGTCTCTTACACCCACACAATCCTCTAACCTTTGTAGCTACCACTAACTTTCTCTCGTGCATGCACATGCCCTCCTCGCCCTCCCCCTCCCTCAGCATTCTATCCACCTGGCACATTCATTTTTTTCTTTAGGTCGTTCTCCCAGAGTCTCCACTACTGCTTTCCGACACACACCGGTCGATAAACCTCTCCAGCGATGCCTGCCTACAACATACAAACACACCTTCAATCTCCTCCTTTATGTGTCCTTGCCTCGTGTCTCTCATACGGTGAGACACATGTGTAAACTCTTGCCCCTCTTTTCATCGCTCTCACAACCGCACACTCCTCCCCCTATCTAGCTAGTAGTTGGGCCTCTCGCACCACCTCCTAGCTCCATTCTCTCTGTCTATCCGTCTCGCTGGGCCTTATTTGCCTCTAACAAATGGACGTACACCGACCGATCTCTCGCTATACATATAGCTAGCTAGGTCCTTATAACTCGTTTTTACCCACACGTCAATCGATCTACCTCATTAGTTGTGCCTCTCCCTTCCTCCGACAAACAACAATTGATCTACCGATCTAGTTAGGTTTGCTTACCAAACACATGGTTCCCCTTCATCATCCATGGATGCGTCCCGACAGATCTATCACGCACAGGCACACACAGAAACACATCCCCACTCTTATTGATAACATTGCAGTTCCATCCTCGGTTTGTCTAGTAGGCCTCTCCCACCATCTTCGAGAAGCAACTCCATTACCCATCGAGCACTCTACCCCTGTCCCTCCCTCTCCCTCCTCTCTCTCTCTCTCTGTCCCATCATATTTCCCGTCCTTCAGTTATGTATGGATGTCGATCGATCTCCCTCAAGACATAGCTGGGTCTCTCCTTCTCAACACATATACGAGTCGTTCTACCTCTATAGTTAGGCCTCTGCCTACCCCTCCCACCACCCCCTCCCCCCCCCCACACACACCGATACATCGAGCGCTCTAGTCATGTCTCCCTGCCACACACAAACTTGGCGTGTGCCCTCTAACGTTCTGGTAGGCTAGTCGCCCTATATCTTTGACTTGTACACACAAACAATTTCGATGGCTCTCTTCATCGATCTCGCACCCACCCACTTGATCCTCTCTTTGACTCTATCGATAGCTATGACCCATCCCTCTCTTATCGTGGATTGCCCGACCCTCTATGTATGATATGGATAGAACTCCATTTCACACACATTGCATGCAAAATTTTGTTTGAGATGTCATCGACACATATGCCCACAAATAATTCACGAAATCAACCCCCACCCCACCCCCACCCCAAAACAAAAAAAACTCACGAACGCAGTTTGTATCTCTCACACACACCCCATGTAGGTGGGGGACGTGCACGAAGAGAAGAGGTGCATGCACAGCGCACGTACTCCCGTCTCTTTCCCAACCACACCCGCGCGGGTACACGGTGGAGCTCATTTCTGTATGAAAAAGGCAACCCACGTGGTAATTTGGCACGTGTACTGGTTGTCCACTTGGTGGAGGGAGGATCATCTACCATAGGTGAACAAACAAATTACGACTTGACGTGTCATGTTAAAAAAAAGAGGCAAACCATGTGGGGCCTACCTTAGAGGCAAGGCTCTATACACTGGAGTACTTTTGATGTGTCCCGTCAACTCGCAGAAGAAGGAGAAGCTTGCTTAGTATGCCGTCTCCCCCACCCACGGGTGCGATGGCTCGCATGATGAGGTGAAGCTTGCTTACTACGCCTTACGCCCGCTCCCTCGCCCATGCGCGCGGTGGCTCGCAGGACGAGGAGAAAAATTTACTACTCCCTCCGTTTACTCCTCGTCCCTACTACCTTGGAATATATATGTCCTTTAGTAGATTTCAATATGAACTACTAGTACATGCTCCAAACACAGATGTATATAGACGTATTTTAGAGTGTAGATTCACTCATTTTGCTCCATATGTAGCACTCTCCCTCACCCCTCGACCCTCGCCCACGTGGTGGACGTGCAACAATTCATTCGGTCTCATATAGCCAGAACGATATATACTGCACTACCATTATTGCTCGATTTCCCGAAGAGGCGAAGAGCCAATCACAAGGTTAATATTTTGGAGATGCCAAGCGCAAGGTTATAGGAGAACGAGTAGTAGGTGCCGCATCATTTATAAATATTTTTTTTCAGTGGCACGTACACAATATGATAGGTTCATATGGAGAGAAAAGGAAACCGCTCCACTATATACATAGTCAGGACGGGCCAGCCTACACAGTTGCTTGCTGGGGTTGCTCTCTTCACACTCTCTCGCACAAAACGACTGTGGCCACATCTCTAACATCCCGGCGGATCACGTCCGCTTGGGGAAGGGGTGGATGCTTAGTGTAGATGCGGTGGTCGTCGCCGACGGCGAAAACCCACAGTCGGCACGTCCCGATCAGGGGTCCCCGCCGTTCTCTCTCACAAAGCCGGTGAGGTTGCCTTCGTCCCATGCTCACTGCCGCGACGTGGGCAGTTGCCGCCTTCCGCCGCCTTCCTCAAGGTTGAGCTACGTCCCTCAGGTACAACTCCCTTTACAGCCGTCTTGCACCACTGCTCCAGCTGCCCACATCACTCCATGTGGATATTTCTCTACTTCTTTGCCCCGCACATACCTCTACTGGCTTCTACATACTCTATTTGTGATGAGTTTATGTCTCATCAACTAGTCCCAGTAATCTTATTCTAATCACGCTTATTAAATTTCTTTGCCACAGGGATGCTCATCTCGATTTTGGTGAAACTACACAAAATGATCCGATGGTCAAAAGGTTGCAAACTTCAGTTATTAGGAAGCTCGAACGTTGCCAGCAAATTGAAGCCTGGTCAGGGTTCACGGTTCAAGGGCTAGGGACTGCATGGATCGTTTTTTCCTTTAGCTGCATCTGTTCCAAAATAAGTGTCAACTTTAGTAGTAGTACAACTTTGTACAAAAGTTTGCACAAACTTGAGAAACTTATTTTGGAATGGAGGGAGTACATATTTGCTATGATCTGTCAATCATTGAGATGCAATAGCATGCATGTTAGTCTCCTTTGTATTTGATGGAATGTTGCAACGGGCAACCTTGGATGCAAGATACATGTAACAGAAGATGGAAGCTTCATAGCATTGTACAAATTTATCTCGCTGATAAATTACAGTACGTACTATACTAGTACTTCCTCCGTTCCTAAATATAAGTCTTTGTAGACATTTCACCATGAACCACATGCGGATCACTAAGCCTGCGTGTTTTCACTGCTCTTGCACTCCTCCGCTGTAAGAATGGAGAAAATTGTAATCTAGTAGGTATACCTCCTTTCGCCGAAAGCGTGGGACATCCAGCAGTCCTACGACCTCAGTAATAAAGACCAATGAGCCGTCAAATCACATAGACCCAACAGTAAGTTGGACGGACGAAGCAACCATCACTCTTGCGCCAGTGAGAGGTCGCGTCCGCTCTGCCCGGGCATGAATGCGGCACCGATTCTTTGGAGCGGCGCTGACCGTTTCGGGCGGGAAGCGCGCGCGGGCGATGGATGGGCTTTGGGTGGGCTAGACTGGTCAGGAGCGGGCGTGGCAGCTGTCCGCATGTCCCTACCGGACACTCCCAGAAGCGAGAGGATGCACCGACTCTCGCGGCTAAAATCGTACACTACACAACATCTCTCTGTAGGAGTAGGTCGATCTGTCGCTCTCTCTAACACACACATGGTGTTAAATACACACATGCGCGCGCGCACACACGCACGCACCTTGGTCCCGTTGCACCTTCTAACGTGACTTATTACACCTAGACGGAGGGAGTAGTAAGTATACGAGATACGGTGGCACACTGACTTAAGTCGAATACAAGTGCCCAAAATTTGTGTGCATGTTATAATAAGGATTCAGGAATGTATAAAAGGTTATTTCCCTCTCGTTGAACATAACGGGAGGGTTGTGTAGCTGGTTAGCCTGTTCGCTTATCAAACTTGAGGTCTCGGGTTCGATAACTACACTTGAGCATAATTTGTGCCAGGAGGATTCTTTGACTGGTCAAAATGTTTTCTAGGGTTTGCACGCTTCACACACTCTCTCCAGTATATATATACACGCTGGAGCCTCAGCGCTTGTAGTTGCTCTCTTCACACTCTCTCGCCCTCTCTAGATCTAAACAAGACTTCGTTAGCCTCTCTCTCCCCTCACTGCTGCTCAAAGAGCCGGCAGGATCCGTCCGCCGGGAAGGGAAGGATGCTTAACGCTGTCGCCATCGGCGAGGGACTACCGGCGCAGCTGTTCACTTTCCACCCAGCGGTGGCGCGGGAGGGCCTCCGACCCCTTCTTCTTCGCCGCCGTTCCGTCACCCGCCGAACCATGCCCCAAGAACATTAAGGAATAATTTACTTACTCCACATGCATTGCTCTAGCTGCATGTATACCATGAATCTAGGACGTGGTTCAAAGAGGAAAGGAGTGGGAAAAGTTGTATATAGCATGAATCTAGGACGTGGTTCAAAGAGGAAATGAAGGGGGAAAGTTGTATAGCATTAATCTAGGATGTGGTTCAAAGAGCAAAGGAATGGGGGAAAATAGTGGGGAAAGTTGTATCGCATAAATCTAGGACGTGGTTCAAAAAGGAAAGGAAGGGGCGAAAGTACTAGTTCAAAAAGGAAAGGAAGGGACAAGGCTGTAGAGTTTGAGTAGGACTAGATTTGCTGCACTCACATAGGGAAAGGCGTCTGATAACAGAACTGGGACCAACACGGACTGACACGGAGTTTTTTTAGTCCCTACACCAAAATGTCCCTGTAAACAAACACCCTCTAATAATGTCGCTGCAAAATTGATGCAATGCCACAGTTAAAAGCAAATTGCATGTTTAACGAATTGCTACTGTCTTACTTTCTCTCCCATTTAGATAAGGTAGATGCTTCTTTTTGTTGGCTTCTGTGTCATCCACCGTTATTGACGACTAATTGTTTCCTTTGCACCTCTGTGTAAACATGGTTATCTGCTTCACCTCGTTCCCATTGTGACCTTTTGTTGCACTGCACAAAACACTTTTGTTTTAAGAGTGTTTTGTGTAGTTCAACCAAGATGTCACACCGACAACGTTGCTTGATTTCTTGATCTTAGTGGAACTGCACAAGAGGAGATCTTACTTCCTATCCGTTAAGGAAAATTTGGTTCAGATCTTCTTCTTGTGAGTTGTTTGAATTCCGCATCATGAGAGGTCAATACCAGCCTTCTTTCACATGATTCTGCAGTGTGCATTCATATGTTGTGCTACTTGTACGATAATGTTGCTTGATTTTAGTGAACTGCACAAATGGAGACAAGACTTCCAATCTGTATGTGCACTGTAATATCCCATTGAGGTAAGATAAGGATATTTCACAACTGCTGGCATGTATTTTGCCACTTTCATTAGAAAATTAAGTTTCATACTATACTTGTGCTCCCTAATTGACATGCCAAATCTTACATGGAAGGCGAAGCTTGTTTGTTATTGAACCAAGTGATGAAGGGGATGAACAAGGGGAAGAAAAACAAAAATCAACTCCCGGTGCTGTAATGAAGCACTGGAACTGTGATGTCACAAGTAATGATATAGTTTTGCATCTTAATTTATTCCTATGGCTGGAACGAGCAATTGTTTTGCCATTGATTTGATGCCACTCTTAATGTAATATGTAATTATCTCTACTTCCTCAAACAGGGATCTTCTTTGAAGATACCATATATTTTAGTGGAACTGCACAAGAAGATGTTGGAAACATTAAACTAATCGAGGAGTATATAGTAAGCTTGGCCACCACTGTAGATAGCAACAGATGGTTCCGGAGAAATGCTTCATCTGTATGAAGCCTCCTGACAAAGGTTGGCACTCGCCCACTGATTTCATCCATATGATTGAGCTTTGTCATCTCTATTGGTGTTGTGCTACTGTTTAGATACTGTCATGAAAAAGTGGTATTGTCCTTGAGAAGTGCTTCATCTGTGCTGTTTTAATGATTTCCATTCCTTTTTTTCGATCAAACAGTGAAGCTAGCATTTAGTAGTCCTCTTGTCTTTGCACAACATGATCATCTTCCTCTGTAGAAGAATATGGAGTACCTGAAGTGACTAGTTCCGATTATGCTAGGATGAAGAAGCCCTGCCTATCTTATCATCAGAAGGAGCAGTTGAAGGATGGTTACATTACTCCCCACAAGACCAAACTCACTTCAGCTCAGAAGGACTGACAAACTCGCCGTTTTTTTGCTGTGATGCGCGAGTACAATGTTGTTCTAGGATTCTTTCTGGTGAGTTCCATTTTTCTAAAAGTGTGCTCTACATGGACCATGTATGTGCCTGTTGAAACTGTCAATTCATAGTACAGTTTGCTCTATACTAATTACTTTTTTGTATTTGTGCAAACATGGGTGCTCAGCTTGATTTCAAAGGGAACTGCACAAAATGTTCATGAATACATCGAATCATTCATTTCCACCACAAGAAAGGAGGTGCCGATAAGTTCAAGGCGTTGCAACATATAAGGGCGAAATCATACAAGCTACACACGAATTTGGTTGATTTTGGTGGAACTGCACAAAAAGAACAGCTGGTTATTTAGCACGAGGTGCCATGTCAATGTCCGAACTGATGGCAAACCCTGCCCATTCCACAATCGCAGGCATTTGATATTTTGGAATGGGACAACCTTGTCAAATTTTTCTCATTGATTTTAGCAAGACATGCGTTTGATATTTTCGAATGGGACGCCCTTTGCTTTCAGCAGCGTCGATCAATTTTTTCTTTATTCTTTAGTTGTGAAGTAAATATTGCCTCTGACATGTGAGTCGCTGAGATGCATAATCATCGATTGTTTTGAATGTTCTCTATGGATTGCCAGGCCTGTGTGTTTGACTGCAATGTACAGAAACGCTAAAAAGCTGCTCAAACTCTTTGTACTCCTTCTGTTCCTTTTTACTTCGCACATTGTGAAAGTGCATACTTTTTGTATAAGATTGGTCAAATTAGAGATACTTTGACTGCAGACAAAACTTGTATGCAGACTAGAAAGGACCGGAGGGAGTACATGTGAAACTGCTGCAAACGAGGTGATCACCCTGGGAATAATGCTAGTACGTATTGTTTTGCATGTTCATCCAATGCCAGTGATACAGGAATTCGAACTAATCAAAATAAATTCATTTATACACGGTCGGATTTCATATAAACATGCCGGATTTCATTACATTTCAACTAAAAAGGGGTGCGCTGGAGGTATAATTAATTAACCGGCCTAGCTTTTCATAGCGATTAGGGTAACTAGGAGCCCAATGATCAGGATCACCACATGACAAACACCTTTCTTCTTGTCATTCTTCTTCTTGAAGTTCGTGTGTTGCACAACCTTGTTCTTCCCATCAAACTTGCCCTTGTTCTTGAACTTGTGGGGATGGAAGTTCTTCTGTACCATATTGGCACTAGATCCTCCCTCAATTCCTCAAGCATGTGTGTCCTTTGCTCTCGCCTTTTCTTCCACATCAAGAGTGCCAATGAGATCCACGAAGGAGGATGCTTGGTGACGAAGGAGGTATAATTAATTAACAGAAGCTACCCACCTGTGTCCCCCTGAGCCGAACAGAAGCTTCAGTGACTAAACTGCAGGTGCAGTTGCGTAACTGACATGTGGCCTGTTGGGCCCATGTGTCAGTCAGCCAACTGCACCAGCAGTTAAGTAGAAGCAGCGTTGTTCTCCAGCAGAACTCCCCGACTCCACGTCGCCGCTAAGAAGCTAACCGGCCGTCAATGGTCAACCCGCCTAGCTTGGCTTCAACAGGAGGGTAGCAACGGTGGCCTTACTTGGACCCGAGCGGCAGCGACCTACCGTGTTCTACTCTTCCTCGTTTTCTATGTGGCGCGGCCTCGTTGGCAGCGGGGCGGAGCCTCGGCGGAGCCGGCGATGTCCTCTGTCTCGTTGACGATGGGCGGCGCCTCAGCGGAGCGGTGGAAATCCTCCCCCGCGTTGCCGGCAGGGTGGGGCCTCGGCTGAGCCGGCGATGTCCTCTGCCTCGTTGTTGGCGGGGCGGGGTCTCGACGGAGCCGGCGGTGTCCTCTGCCTCGTTGTTGGCGCCGCAGGGCCTCGGCGGAGCAGGGCCTCATCGACGCCAGCGGAGCGGGGCATCGTCAGAGCTGGCATTGTCCTCGGTCTCGCCAAACAGCGCCTCGCCCGCTTCATCGCCCTCTTTGCTAGACTCTTTGTAGGCGGCCGCAGCCTCCGCCACTCACATGCGGTACCGCCAGCGCTCGAGGCGGCCCTTGCGGGCGGAGCGTTACGAGTCGAGCAGCGCCTCCTGCTCCGCCCGCTTCGCGGCGATCTGCTCCTCCGCCTGGAGGTGCTCCTGGAGGAGATGGTGGTTGTAGGCGGCGTCGGCCTCCGCCTCCCGGAACTGCTCCTGACGCATCTGCCTCACACAGTCCATATATTGGGCATGGGCCTCGCCGATGGTCATGGTGCAATGCACCATCGAGGATGGTGCGGAGGAGGGGGTTGGCGCCGGATCGGCGACTACCATGTTCTCCATTGGGACGTCGTCGTCCTCCGGCTGCTTGCCGGCCAGCCGGTCGGCAGCAATGGCTGCCATCTCCTTATGGTCTATCGTCCGCCCGTCCCGAAGAGCGCTGGAGCGCGAGAAAGCCATGGTGGGCAGTAGTGGTGTGGACAGGAGAAAGGGAACGGATGCAGATGACTGCGGCTATGGCCGGCGCAGCAGTTTATATAGCAATGGTGGGCGGGCGGAGGGACGGACGTGTGGCACCGGAGTAACCGCCTCGGCAACCAAGTATCATTAATGTGGGCGGTAGATGGACGGAAGGACGACACTTGTGTCGTTTGAAGGCGGAGCAATCGCCTGCACCGGGAAGCGGGGCGGGCGGCGCTGACTGTTTCGGGCGGAAAGCGCGCGCGGGCGACGAGATGACTTTATTTGGAGAGGATGACAATGGGGAACCACCAGGTCCATAGCCTCACGTACGCAAGTGCCTCCTTATTATATATATATATATATATATATATATATATATATATATATATGTGTGTGTGTGTGTATGTGTGTGTGTGTGTGTGTTTGTGTGTGTGTGTGTATAAAACTATACTCTCTCCGTCTAGGTGAATAAGTCGTATTAGAAGGTGCATCACGACCTAGGTGCAAGCGGATTGGTGGAAAAGAAGAATATTTCTCTCTTCTAAACACAACATTTAATCACAGCAGTTAAGAGGATGCCTTATTAGCTACCCATGCAGGCCATCGTAATTCATAACATGCAAAGCGCTTTTATTTCTTGCCTAATAACCGCATGGACGTGCTGCATGCATTGGTCCTTGCCCGAGCAAGAAAAAGGAGGAAAGGGGTTTCCACGGGAGACAACGAGGCAGAGGTGGAAGCGCTCGCTGGAGTAATTTATTTTGCTTCCCCTGGTTTCCTGACATCACGGTCCCACACCATTGTCAACCTATGTAGTAGTCAATAAACGAGAGAATTGCACAAGAAGCGGCCGACAGGTGGGACCAAGCAGCTCGAGCAGTGTTTGTGTTTTTGAGGTGTGAGCACTGCAGAGTTTTTCGATGTTTAAACCAGATATTAATTTTTCTCCTCTGAACAACAAAAACATCGCTGCAGGTATTAACTGGGCGGGTTGTGGCTCGTCTAGCCCAAGCCAAATATCCAGCCCAGATATTAATTTTTTTCAAGATGAAAATGGCTAGCCTAGCTATACTTTTTTTAGGAATACCCAGGCAAGGTCAAGTTGTTATTCTCCGCCCTGCTGGGCTGAAAATCTTTCCTAGGAGGGATGCATTAGGGTTAACAGAAAAATGGGCTTTAAAAATTAATAAATGGGATGTAATTATAAAAACTGGGCAGTAACTATAAAAAATGCACCAAACACGAAATTAGTTTATAAAATATTATTTATGGATTTTGAAAATCTTAAATTTTCATTGTTGGGCGCGCAATGTTTCGTTAGATTTTTACGTAATACAAATTTATATTTAATCTGACTAGAAATTTCGGGATAAAAATATTTCGGAGCCCGTCAAAATGTGGGAAATTTTATTGAATTCTGTCTTCAACGGTTGGTTGAAATTATTAATCATTTTCCTAGCTAGAAAATGAGATGTACTTTTAACAAACTATAAATGGGCTGTTGTAAATTCCATTAGAGTTCTAAAATGGGCTGTACATTGTTACAAAACGTAAATGGGCTATAAGTTCTCTGCCACACACTTGTGGGCCTACTAAGTGACGCGTCCCTAAAAAAATAAGTTGACGCGTATGCAAGGCTTTGCCAACTTATTATAGTCGACACACGGTTCTAGCACCAGTGGCCGTTGGATGTCTATCCAACGGATGACGTGCTTCTTCTTCAATATCGGATATTCTTAGCTTCGGCTGCCCAAAAAATGATTCCTCCCCCCTGACATCTGGGGCGCACCGTTTTGAAGGCTGACCTGTGGGCCTAGTAAGTTGGAGCGTACCAAGGGCTTTGTCAACTTAGTCAATTATAAACGTTTCTAGCTTCAGTGACCGTACGATGTCCATCCAACGGTCGTAGTGCTTCTTCAACCTCTGGTCTTCTTGGTCCAGCCGCCCAAAGCAGCACCGGTCGTGCCGCCTGCTCCTGCCTCCCATGGCCGGCTGTGCTGCAGCGGAGGCCTCACCGCCCCCATACTACTCCCACCGCTGGCCAGGCCATCCCTCCACTCACCCACACCCCCTGTTATTCTGCGGCGACGGCAGCCTCACACCGCAGCCGAACCAGTGGACCCTCGTACTCCTCTCCGCGCGGGCTTCCACTGCTGCGTCTTCCCCGGTTCCGCGTCGTCCCCTTCCTAGGCCTCGCCGTCATCCAGACCACCGCCCTGGTGCTCTCGGCGCGGCGTGATCAACGTGGTCAATGACCGACTTCCATCGGAAGAGTACTGTATGTGGAGAGGCTGACAGCTGGGTCCAGGCGGCCGCAAGGAAGTGCCTCCTTATTACACGCAAAATAATTTTTCCTCCACCTTACAGCAGGGACCCACTGGACGGGCCACCTTATTTCACAAAAAAAACGTTGCCCCCCTGACTGCTCAAACCCACCGGACGGGCCAGCGTATTTCACGAAAAAAACATTCTCCCCGCTGTCAGCTCGGACCCACCGGAAGTGCCTCCTTATTACGCACAAAAAAATGAATACTCACCCTGCTAGCTGGGACCCACCATGGTGGGAGGCTGACTTGTGGGCCTACTAAGTTGACTGGGACGGGGCCTTTGTCAACTTTAGTCAATATCAACAATTCTAGCTCCAATGACCGTACGTTGTGCATCCAACGGTCGTAGTGCTTCTTCAACCTCTGGTCTTCTTGCTCCAGCCACCCAAAGCCACACCGGTCGTACCGCATGCTCCTGCCTCCCATGGCCGGCTGTGCTGTCGCGGAGGCCTCACCGCCCCCTATTATTCCCACCGCTGGCCAGGCCCTGCGGCGATGGCAGCCTCACAGCGCAGCCGAACCAGTGAACCCTCGTACTCCTCTCCGCGCGCGCGGGCTTGCACTGCCGCGTCTTCCCCGGCTCCCCGTCGTCCCCTTCCTAGGCCTCGCCGTCGTCCACCGCCCTGGTGCTCTCGGCGCGGCGTGGTCAATGTGGTCAAGGAACGACTTCCATCAGACGTGGGCTGTACGTGGAGAGGCTAACAGCTGGGTCCATGGCGGAAGCAAGGAAGTGCCTCCTTATTACGCGGAAAATAATGATTCCTCCACATGACAGCAGGGACCCACCGGATGGGCCACCTTATTTCGCGGAAAAAAACGTTTCCCCCTTGACTGCTGGGACCCACCAGCTACACCTTCGCACGCAAGGAAGTGCGTCCGGGCAAAAAACGATTCGCCCCCCTGATAGCTGGGACCCATCAGCTACATCTTCGCACGCAAGGAAGTGCATCCGGGCAAAAAAAAAAGAAAACCAAAATGATTCGCCCCCCTTGACTGCTGGGACCCACCGGCCCTCAGACTGCTGGGACCGACCAGCTACATCTTCGCACGCAAGGAAGTGCGCCGGGCAAAAAAAACGATTCGCCCCCTGACTGCTGGGACCCACCAACTACATCTTCGCAGGCAAGGAAGTACCTGACAGTCGGGACCCACCTGGTCGAAGCGTACGTAGCGTTGTCATTCTGGTCGTGAACGTGTACGTACATACTGGTCGATGTAGAGGCGCGCACGTGTCGTAGTAGAGGCGCGAACATGTCGTAGTAGAGGCGTGCACGTAGCATGTACACGTACGTACAGCGGCCATGGTGCAAGAAAGAAAATACGGCCACGTATGTGTACGTACGGGCGGGGTCTCGAACGCCTACTCGCGCATACGTACGACGAGGGCTCGTTGACATGGCTGGGTCGGAACGGAGAAACAACGTCGTCATCGTGTTCATGGGGAGGCAACGGAATGCGTCGTGTTCATGGGGAGGCAACAGAATGCGTGGTCGTGTTCATCGGGAGGGCTTGGACGGAACAGGCGATGGAAACAAGGCCTGGCGTACCGCACAACGAAGGAAACGGACCTCCTACGGTCGAAACGGGGGTCCTGTTGATTGGGAGGGGTGTGGCGTACCGCAAAACGGAGGAAACGGACCTCCTATGGTCGAAACAGGGGTCCTATTGATCGGGAGGGGTGTGGCGTACCGCAAAACGGAGGAAACGGACTTGTGTTGGAGCGTATGGTCGAAACGGGGGTCGTGTTCATTGGGAAGGGTGTGGCGTACCGCAAAACGGTACTCCACCAGATACTGTTCATCTCCACCGTTGACTCCCTCTAGCCTCCACGAGCTACTGTTCATCCACCGTCGACCTCCTCCAGCCTCCACGGGCTCCTGTTCATCCAGCCTCCACCGCGCGATACTCCACCGGCTACTGTTCAACCACCCCTCCACACCACAGGGTCCTGTTCAACCACCCCTCCACCGTCTACTGTTCATCCTGCCCTCCACGGGGTGGTCCTGTTCGTCCACCCCTCCACGGGGTCCTGTTCATCCAGCCCCAACCGTCTCGATCGGTCGGGGTCCTGTTCATCCAGAGGCAACACCACGGGGTCCTGTTCATCCACCCCCACCGGGAACTGTTCATCCAACCCCCCCCCCCCCCCCCCGCAACGCTTACTATTCATCCAGAGGCAGCATCGATCGGCTTCAGTTAGCAGCAGTAGCGAAGGAATCGCTTGATCGGGTTCAGTTAACAGCCATCGATCGATCGCTCGGGTTCAGTTAACAGCCATCGATCGATCGCTCAGGTTCAGTAACGCGTAGCCTGCAGTGCAATCGCTCGGGTTCAGTTAGAGCCAACGCCTCGCACACACGCGCGTACGTGTATGAGAGAAACGCACATCACTCGGCCCCCGACCTCCCACCGTAACCGGGAACTCCCCGAAATTTTCCTCCCCCTCGCTTCTACCACGGTTTTTTCCGTCATGGACGGCCCAAAGAATGTCATGCAGCTGCGTCTCCGACCCGCCCAGGACGAAAAGCCCATTTTCTGTCATGATTTTTTGTCATAGAAGTAGGAGCCCACCACACCTATGATGATACCGGGTTTTGTCACAATTATCGTCATAGAAGTGTCATATGTATGACAAAAAAATCATTCGGCCCAAAATGTCACGGATGTGTCTTTTTTTGTAGTGTATGCCCATGGAGACGACCATCCGAAGACTATGCAATAAGGCCTCGTATTCGACTGCGTTATTGGAGTCTATGTACAATATCTGGAGTACGTACTGGACGATGTCTCCAGTGGGGGACGTTAAAACGACGCCCACTCCTAGTCCTGCCAGCATTTTGGAACCATCAAAATACATAACCTAGTTGGAATATGTGACGTATTCTTTAGGGAGTTCGGCTTCTGTCCATTCGACGACGAAGTCAGCCAGTACTTGGGATTTGATGGCTCGACGCTGTCGGATCACGGGTTCCGGCACACCCTTAAGGTTCGAACTCTGGCGTGCGTGCGGAGATCGTGCCCTCTACCTCTCCGTCTCGTAAGGCTCTAACTACCAGAAGAACAACACAGGAGACACAGGGTTTATACTGGTTCGGGCCACCATTGTGGTGTAATACCGTACTCCAGTGTGGTGGGTGGATTGCCTCTTGGGCTAATGATGAAGAACAATACAAGGAAGAACAGCCTCGCGAGGGTCTGTTCTTGGCTAGCGGATGAACTGCTAGGGGAGTTCGATCGCCCTTCTCTCTCTCTAGATGCTGGATTCGGTGCTCTATCCGCCCCTACTGGTTTCTTGGTACTCGATCAGATGCCTCTACCCTGGGGGTGGCTAGTCCTATTTATAGGCAAAGGCCCTGGGCCTCTTCCCAAATATTTGAGCGGGAAGGGCGCCAGCAATTGGCCATTTTGAAGGGGAACATCTAGTACACTTATCCTGACTAAAGTTGGTCTTCGCCTGCCAAAGGCCCCGTGGTGACGCCGTCCTGGGCTCCATGGTGACCTCCTTCCCACCGTTGGACTGGTCTTGGTCTCGTTGCACCGAAATGGATGTCTTTGCTTGATCCTCTCGCCTGCGCTTGCCCCCTTTGCACCAAAGAGGAAAGGGAGACGCTGCGTGGGCTGGCGCCCGCCTGGCACCCTTGGTCGTCATGGCTTGCGTCATAGGCACCTCGTGAGGTACCCGCCTTGATCTCTCCGCCTCCTCGCGAGCCAGCCTAAGGAGGCCGTGCTTGAGGAAGCGCCGTGTCGTCCGCCTCGCGAGGCTTGGCCCCTCGCGAGGGTCTTGAGCCTTGTGTTGATGAAGATGGGCCACGCTGGGCCCCCATTTGAGCCACGCCGCAGGCCGCAGGCAGGCAAGTCTGGGGACCCCCGTTCCCAGAACGCCGACAGTAGCCCCCGGGCCCAAGGCGCGCACGGACTTGGCCGTGCCGAGAGGCGAAAGGGCAAGGGCGAAGCGCCGCGGGCCCTAACAGCCTACGGCCTTGGGCGCCGCGTGGCAGTTGATTGGACGTAGGCGCTTTTGCAACTGCGCAAGTTATTAAAGGTGTGGCATCCGCTCGGGTTTTGTTCTTCTCCTTCTTCATCCGCTGCTCAGATCCCCTTTCTTGCGCTTCTCCTCCCTTCCTCCAAGCTTCCAGATCTGCTCCACCTGCTCGACCCAGGTAGCCATGGCGCCTCGCCGGGCCCCGGCCGAAGCTTGGTTCTTGCCTGCTTTGGATTCGCCCAACGTGTCGAAGGAGAGCCTCGCCCTACTGCACGGGATGGCTGCGGCGCAGGGCATTGACGGGGCGCAGATGTTCAAGGTCGGCTCCGATGCCCCTGAAGGCCAAGGGAGCACCTTCTATCCTTTCTTCGTGAGCTCCATTACAGCAGGCCTGGTGCCTCCTTTCTCTGAGTTCTTCCTCGCCGTCCTCCGCCATTACAACTTGCAAGCTTTGCATCTCCACCCCAACTCCGTCCTTCTCCTGGCGATCTTCGCCTACTACTGCGAGGCGCATGTGGGGGTGCAGCCTTCAGTGGCCTTGCTGCGCCACTACTTCTACCTCCGGACCTCCAAAGGTTCCCCTTCTGCGTGCGCGGGCTTCGTTGCGTGCGGCAACTCCATGGCCATCTCGAATCCAGGGAAGAGGATCGAGGGCTTCCGGAGCAAGTGGGTATTGGTTGACGCCGGGTGTGTCCATCCTCGGTTGGCCCTTCCCATGGAGCCGCCCGTGAGCTCGGAAGACTGGTGTCGGGCAGAGCTCACGGATCCCCGCGCGAAGTCGATGCTGGCGAAGATGGACACCCATCTGAAGCCAGCCAACATGGCGACGGCGAAGCTGACCGGGGCGTCGTTGCTGAGGGAGTTCCTGGAGCACCAGCTGGCTCTGCTTCGGCAGTACTCTCCTCCGATGTGGAGGCCTCACCCGAGCCCGGCAGCCGTGGGCGAAGAGGACGTGACTGCGGTTCTCTAGTCCCTGGTTGGGGGCGAGGCAGCAAGGCTGGAGGGCGCGCCTTCACCCCTGTTCCTCCGCGACGATTGGCAGCAAGCGGTGGAGTCCATGCCCGTCTTCAACGGGGACGGGCTCGTGCCCGTGGTGGCTCCCGAGGATCTGGTGGATGTGTCTTTCGGCTACTCCAGCGGAGGAGCGGGCGAGGAGGAGCGGGAGGGAGGTCCTGACTCCGAGGCGACTGACGGAGAGTCTAGGGCTCCCCCGCTCCAGCGCAAGCCTCGCGCTCTCCGCCTTTCGCTGAGAGATGATGACGATGACAACGACGTGCTGGGCAGCGGGAGCTCGCCCCCGGTCCCGAAGAAGGGCAGGACCGGGTTGATTCCCCGCGCGTCCGCCCTGACTCCGGGGCGGACCGCTGACGCGCCCTCTGCTTCCGAGGTCGACCCCTCCAGCCGGCTCTCCGGCTTCAAGTTTGGCAGGAGACCACTGGAGCTTTCAGGCGACGACCTGTAAGTGCTTGATCCTTGATCCCTGGTTTCTTGTTCCACTGACGAGGCTTGACGATTACTTCTCCCGAGCAGGCTGGCGCCTGCGGCAAAGAAGCTGAAGGGAGCTCCCGAGGCCCCAGTTGTGGCGACACCTCCACCTGTAGGGGAGGGCGGCCGCGACGCACGGGCTTCTCCTGCCCACTCGCCCTTGCGGGGCTTGGCTGATCTGGCTGGGGCCGCAGCCCCCATGGCTCGGTCGACCCCAGAGGTGCCCTTGCCTGGTGCTGCTGCTATGGCTGGGGAGGCACAGCAGACTCCGTCTCGGGATACTGCAGCCTCGCCGCCGCTACCTTCTCCTCCCATTCCGCCGGCTGCTGGTTCCGCGACTAATCCTGCTGCCTTGAAGCACACTGATGCTTCTCCGCCTTCTTCTTCCATCCTGGAGCGAGCTGTTGCTGGACTGGACCGGCTGCGGCAGGATCTTCTAGGCGTCGACCCTCGCCTGGTGGCCGGGCGCCTGGAGCTGGCCTCGGGGTGGATTCACTCTGACGCCTCAATTCGGGCAGCGTTGGTTCAGGCCTCGACGGCCTATGACGAGGAGAGGGAGGCTACCCTCGAGGCGAAGGCTGCCCGTGACGCAGCCCTGGGAGAGGCAGTTGGCATCCGCGGCCGCTGCAAGGAGCTGGAGGACGAGTTGCAAGGCCTGCATGGTCAGCTTGCAGAGGAGACCCGCCTTCGCCAAGAGCAGGAGAAGGGGGTGAAAGCTCGCGAGGCGGCGCTCGAGGACCGGGAGGCGAAGCTCAGGAAGCGCCGCAGCCACCTAGGCGCGTTGAAGAAGGAGCTGGAGACGACGAAGGCCAAGCTGGACGCCAAGGCCCGGGTCCTCGCCGATGATCGCGTGGCCTTCGCAGACATGGAGAAGGATGCTCGCGCTTCACTGAAGACAATTTATGAGAGTGGCCTGGATAGCCCGCTGGCTGGTGACGGGGACGGCCCCGCCAAACTGCTTCCCTTCTTGGTGAAGGCTCTTGGAGATGTCGCCCTTGGGCTCGCCCCCACGGCCGAGGCTCAGGAGTCCCCCTTGACGCGGAAACGGCCTTCGTACCTTGGCTCCGCTCGGGGAGAGACGCGCGACGAACCAGGCCCGAGGGGCCTGGCTGGGGCGTACGGCTGGGCGTGACCCAGTCGTAGCCCCCGTGCCCAGCCCCCTCGCGCGGCGCTCCCGGGGGAAGGCGTTGCGATGAGGCCGGCCACTGAGCTCGGGGCTCCCTGAGGTTAATGCGGCCCGGAGGCCACCCTCAGTTGTTTATCACCAGCGCGGAGCATAGCGCTTCTGTATGTGTACGTGCATAGCCGCTCCTCGGCAGTGTCGTCAGCCAGCGCGGAGCATGGTGCTTCCACTGGTACGTGGGAGGGGTCTCCCCTCCGGGAGGAGCCCCCGGGGCGTGTACAGCCCCACCCTGACACATGGCTGGCACGGTAGAGCTAGGTGAGGTGTATCTGGGCACCCGTGAGCCAGCGCGGGACTCACGAGGTCCTACCTCTAGGCGGGTTGCGCCTGGCACTGGGCCGTATCTTGAGATGTGTTCCTGCAAAATCTGGTTAGATGCTGGCACTCTACGTCCTCGGGTCCCGGCCCTCGAGCTTGTCTCAGCCGTCGCTGGTATGCCAGGTCGCGATGCCGTGGACAAGGCCAGAGGGTGAGGGCTGGAGAGCCAGTAAGAGACCTGAGTCGCGATGCTCAGGCGCCCCCCCTTTAACGTGCAAGTGGTCGACATGAAGAAGAAAAGGTGCCGTGGACGGCATCAAGTAATCAAGCATGATGCATAATTGGAAACGCGGAAGGGATACATGCCGCTGGGCCTAGCCTGAGTGGCCTGGGGATGATGCAGCCCGAGGGGCGCCCCCAGCAAAGCAAGCTAGCGACTGAAAAGATAAAAAGGGATACATGCCACAGAGACGGACCCACGCGGCCTGGGAATGACGCAACCCTGGGAGGGTGCTCCCAGCTGGGAATGAAACTTGAAAGATGTCACCTGAAGATGTCGTTGGTGCAGTGGCGTTGGTGCAGCAGACTCGGCGGGCTACAGAAGCCGATCCTCACGAGCCCCCAGGCCCAGGGGCCTCGGGAGGCTCCGGAGGCACTGGTGGCTCCTCTTGAGCAGCCTCCATCTTCGCCAGGGCTGCGGAACGCCTGTCTTCTTGCACCTCAAAGATGCACCTCATGATGCGCCGGTACGCCGCAGCCACGCTCGGCAGGCCATAAGGCATGCGAACATAGCTGTGGGGTGGTCCTCCGCAGCGCCCCACTTGTGAGGGCCAGAGGCGCTCCGCCGTGGCGATCCGGTTGAGTCCTGGTACATCGACGCAGACGCGCAGCCCACCATCCTCGCCTGGATGGGGAGCCACAGCTGGCGGGCGACGGCAACCTCTCATGATCCTTAACTCCTGTAGTTCTTGAATGGCCTTGCTAACAAACTCCTGCTGGTCTGACCTTCTTTCCCTGGCTTCCTTTTGAGGGAAACGTGCCTCGAAGCACGCCTCCACATGGTGCCCCAGCGCCTCCCCCGTGACCTTGGCGAGGTCGGTGGCCCTCCAGGTGAGAGCCCCCGAGCCCTGCCTGAGGAGGGCGCGCTTTCCTATGCGATCGAAGGAGGATCCCCCTGGGCAGACGCGGGCCTTGAGGGGCCTGCCTTCAGAGGGGCTGAGCCTGACGTTGTCTTCTTCTTCTTGGGGGTGGTCTCAGGAAGCCTTCTGCTTCCGCGATCTGGGTCTTCTAGTGACGCGGCCTGAAAGGCTCGCTCCAGGGCACACACTGCATCCTTCTCTTGACATGGCACCGTGATGACGCCGCTGCTTCCTGGCATCTTGAGGACGTTGTAGCCATGGTGAGTCACGGCCATGAACTTGGCCAGCGCCGGGTACCCGAGGATGGCGTTGTACGGCAGGCGGATGTGGGCGACGTCAAAGTCGATGAGCTCGGTGCGGTAGTTCTCGTAGGTGCCGAAGGTGACTGGGAGGCGGACCTGCCCGATCGGGACCGTGGAACCGTCGGTGACTCTGGAGAAGGGCTTGGTTAGCTGGAGCTGGTCAAAGGGCACTTGGAGGCTGTTGAACGTTTCCACGGACAAGACATTGAGCCCTGCCCCTCCGTCGATGAGGGTCCTAGTGACCAGAACGTTGCTGATGATTGGGGAACAAAGCATCGGGAGGACTCCGGCTGTGGCCGCGCATTTGAGCTGGTCTGCTGAGCTGAACATGATGGTGCAGGCCGACCACCTGAGGGGACGCGTTGCTTCGAGCTTGGGGAGAACTGCATTCACTTCGCGAGCAAACTGCTTGAAGATACGTTGAGAGGCTGGGGCTTGAGCTCCACCTAGGATGCAGGCGATGGCGCGAGGCTCCTGGAAGCCCCCAGCCCCCTCGTCTTGGTGGCAGTCTTCATTCCTTCTTGGCTGAGGCGGCAACGGCGGCAGGCCTGGGATGCCATGAGGGAGATCCTCACGAGGCTGGTCCCTCCAGTCCCCCTCGCGAGGCGGGTCACGCCAGCGATCCTCGCGAGGTTGATCATGCCAGCGGTCCTCGCGAGGTTGGTCACGCTAGCCTTGACGTGGGCCACGATCTTCCCAGCGTCCCGGGTTCCTTCCTCCTCCTCGGCCGTAGCCCCGGTCAGCACGGTCAGGGCATCGGCCGACTCTTGGTTCTCGCAAGGCGCGGAGTTCTTGGCATTCATTGGTGTTGTGGGTGTGGAGGTCGTGGTACACACAGTACCGGCTGCCTCTGGAGGATTCGGGCAGATCCTTGCCCCGCTTGGTGTCCGGCTCTGCCGCGAGCACGGCGGCCCCCTTGCGCTTCACGTCCTTGGCCTTGGGCTTCTTCTCTTCTGGGTCTGCGGCAGGCAGCTCGAGGAGGGAGAGGCGTCCCTCCTCAGCTCTGGCGCACTTGGTCGCCAGGTTGAACAGCTCCAGGGAGGTGCAGAGGTCTTCATGCATCGCCAAATCCTCCTTCATCTTGATGTCGCGCACGCCATCGGAGAAGGCCGAAATGGTGGCTTCCTCGGACACCCTGGGGATCTTGAGGCGCGCACTGTTGAAGCGCTGGATGTACTTTTGCAGGGTCTCTCCAGGTTGCTGCTTGATGCGGCGCATGTCGCTCACGGCGGGAGGCCGGTCGCGGGTACCTTGGAAGTTGGCGATGAAGCGAGTACGCATCTGGTCCCAGGAGGAGATCGTGCCTGGGGCCAGGTTCAGGAGCCAGGTGCGAGCACCTTCCTTCAGCGCCATGGGGAACCAGTTCGCCATGACCTTTTCGTCCCCGCTGGCAGCTTCGATTCCTAGCTCGTAGAGCTGGAGGAACTCTGTGGGATCAGTTGTGCCGTCGTAGCGAGGGGGCAGGTCCGGCTTGAACTTGCCACGCCATGCGACTCCGCGCAACTCGGCGGTTTAGGCGCGGCAGCCAGCGGTGGCCGCGGGAGGTTCTGGTTGAGGGAGAGCTTGGCCTTGCGGGTCCCCTCGCGCTGCAGCTGGGAGCAGCGCGGGGTCTTGACATGCCGGAGCTGGAGCGGGGTCTCGGCGAGCCGGAGCCGGGAGCGCCCGGGCGGCCTCTTGCGGTCGCGGGACTTCTTGGCAGCTCCGTTCTTGCTGGGCCGGCGCATGACAGAGCGGGTTACGCCCAGGAGCTGCGCGCCTTGGGGCCATGGCATCTTCTTGGAAAGGAGGCGGCTCGAATGCCCCCGGGGCTTCATTGCCCACGCGGGGTGGAGTGCGGTGCAGTGGTGCGGAAGGCGCGGGAGAGCCCCCTGCGGCGCGGACGAGCTCGGCGACGCGGTCGAGCCACTCCTCGTAGACGTCGTCGATGGGGCGGTAGCGCAGGAGCTCGTTCACCGCGATGAGCGCAACTCGAGCCTCCACGGGCGCGCGAAGCGCGTGCGACGAAGAACCGGCCGGGGTGAGCGACGGAGTGGCGGTGCGGCCATCTCGCCGCACAGACGGGTGCTGAGAGGATGCTTGCTGCTCGTCCCCCGCCGGGCCGGTGGCGGCGTTCACGGTGGGCAATGGGGAACGACGAGGACGCCCACCGACGGGGGCCTTCTGGACGGCGCGGGAAGCGATGGCGGCCCGGTGCTCGGCGCGGGCCCGACGAGCGTCAGACATGGATGCGATGGTCGGAGGAGAGCGGAGCGGTGGAAGACGGACTCCGGCGCACCCCTACCTGGCGCGCCAAATGTCGGATCACGGGTTCCGGCAGACCCTTAAGGTTCGAACTCTGGGGTGCGCGCGGAGATCGTGCCCTCTACCTCTTCGTCTCGTAAGGATCTAACTACCAGAAGAACAACACATGAGACACAGGGTTTATACTGGTTCGGGCCACCATTGTGGTGTAATACCCTACTCCAGTGTGGTGGGTGGATTGCCTCTTGGGCTGATGATGAAGAACAATACAAGGAAGAACAGCCTCGCGAGGGTCTGTTCTTGGCTAGGGGATGAACTGCTAGGGGAGTTCGATCGCCCTTCTCTCTCTCTCTCTCTAGATGCTGGATTCGGTGCTCTATCCGCCCCTACTGGTTTCTTGGTACTCGATCAGATGCCTCTACCCTGGGCGTGGCTAGTCCTATTTATAGGCAAAGGCCCTGGGCCTCTTCCCAAATATTTGAGCGGGAAGGGCGCCAACAATTGGCCATTTTGAAGGGGAACATCTAGTACACTTATCCTGACTAAAGTTGGTCTTCGCCTGCCAAAGGCCCTGTGGTGACGCCGTCCTGGGCTCCATGGTGACCTCCTTCCCACCGTTGGACTGGTCTTGGTCTCGTTGCACCGAAATGGGTGCCTTTGCTTGATCCTCTAACCTGCGCTTGCCCCCTTTGCACCAAAGAGGAAAAGGAGACGCTGCGCGGGCTGGCGCCCGCCTGGCACCCTTGGTCGTCATGGCTTCCGTCATGGGCACCTCGTGAGGTACCCGCCTTGATCTCTCCGCCTCCTTGCGAGCCAGCCTAAGGAGGCCGTGCTTGAGGAAGCGCCGTGTCATCCGCCTCGCGAGGCTTGGCCCCTCGCGAGGGTCTTGAGCCTTGTGTTGATGAAGATGGGCCACGCTGGGCCCCCATTTGAGCCACGCCGCAGGCCGCAGGCAGGCAAGTCTGGGGAACCCCGTTCCCAGAACGCCGGCAGACGCGGTTTGTATGTTATGTCAAATGGAAGGAGCTCAATGGCCCATTTGGCAATCCGGCCCATAGCATCGCGGTTGTTTATTATGTCATTGAGTGGTACTTCAGAAGCCACCGTGATCGAACACTCCTGGAAGTAGTGTCGTAGCTTCCAGGATGCCATGAAGACCGCGTATGCTATCTTTTGATAATGAGGGTACCGGGATTTGCATGATGTGAGGACAGTGGATACGTAATATACTGGCTTCTGAAGCGGGAATTTGTGTCCGTCCTGTTCTCGTTCAATGACGAGCACGGCGCTCACCACCTGGTGTGTTGCCGATATGTATAATAACATGGGTTCGCTGATGCTCGACGCGGCCAGGATTGGGTTGCTCGCTAGAAGGGCTTTTATTTCTTCCAGTCCGGTCGTTGCCGCATCCGTCCACTCGAAGTGATCGGCGCGTCGTATAAGGCGATAGAGTGGCAATGCCCGTTCTCGCAATCTGGAGATAAAGCAGCTTAGAGCTGCCACGCAACAGGCGAGTTTTTGGACCTGTTTAAGGTCTGTTGGCGTAGCAAACTGTGACAAAGCTCCGATTTTGGTTGGATTTTCTTCAATTCCTCTATTGGAAACGATGAAGCCCAGCAGTTTTCCAGCGGGGACGCCGAAAACACACTTTTCCGGATTGAGCTTAAAGTCATATGCGCGGAGGTTGTCGAATGTGAGATGTAAAACGTCTATAAGTGTTTCGATGTGTCTAGTTTTGATGACGACGTCGTCCACATATGATTCAACTGTCTTGCTGATCTTTTTCTCTAGGCATGTCTGAATCATGCGTTGGTAGGTGGCGCCGGCGTTTTTGAGCCCGAAGGGCATGGTGTTGAAGCAGAATGGCCCATATGGGGTAATGAATGCTGTTGCAGCTTGATCGGACTCCTTCATTGTAATTTAATGGTATCTGAAATATGCGTCGAGGAAGCACAGTGAGTCATGTCCTGCGGTAGCATCAATGATCTGGTCGATGCGGGGGAGGGGGAAGGGATCCTTGGGGCAAGCCTTATTGAGGTCTTTGAAATCGACGCACAAGCGCCAGGATTTGTCCTTCTTTGGCACCATCACCAGGTTTGCCAGCCAGTGCGGGTGTTTTATTTCTCTAATGAATCCGGCCTCGATTAGCTTGGCTAGCTCCTCCCCCATAGCTTGCCGTTTGGGTTCGGAAAAACGCCGCAGTGTTTGTTTGACCGGTTTATATCCCTTCAATATATTGAGGCTGTGTTCAACCAACTTACGTGGGATTCCTGGCATATCAGAAGGGTGCCAGACGAATATGTCCCAGTTCTCGCGCATGAACTCTCGTAGCGCGGCATCAACCGCTGTGTCTAGTTGTGGTCCAATAGATGCTGTCTTCCTGGGGTCCGTTGGGTGGACTTGAAATTGGACTATATCTTCTGCTGGTTTGAAGGAGGTGGATTTGGGTCGTTTGTCTAGGATCACAACATCCCTGTCCACCGTGGAGCACATTGCGGTTAATTCTTCGGCTGCTAGGTGAGGGAGTCCTGGATTAGGGGGTGTTCGGGTAGCCGGACTATACCTTCGCCGGACTCCTGGACTAGGAAGATACAAGATTGAAGACTTCGTCCCGTGTCCGGATGGAACTTTCCTTGGCGTGGAAGGCAAGCTTGGTGACGCGGATATTCAAGATCTCCTACCATTGTAACCGACTCTGTGTAACCCTAACCCTATCCGGTGTCTATATAAACCGGAGGGTTGTAGTCCGTAGGACAATCAACTCCATACACAACAATCATACCATAGGCTAGCTTCTAGGGTTTAGCCTCCTTGATCTCGTGGTAGATCTACTCTTGTACTACCCATATCTTCAATATTAATTAAGCAGGAGTAGGGTATTACCTCCATCGAGAGGGCCCGAACCTAGGTAAAAACATCGTGTGCCTTGTCTCCTGTTACCATCCGGCCTTGACGCCCAGTTCGGGACCCCCTACCCGAGATCCGCCGGTTTTGACACCGACATTGGTGCTTTCATTGAGAGTTCCTCTGTGTTGTCGCCTTTAGGCCCGATGGCTCCTTTGATCATCAGCAACGATGAGGTCCAGGGTGAGACTTTTCTCCCCGGACAAATCTTCGTCTTCGGCGGCTTCGCACTGCGGGCCAACTCACTTGCCCACCTGGAGCAGATCGAAAGCTACGCCCCTAGCCATCAGGTCAGGTTTGGAAGCCTAAACTACACGGCAGACATCCGTGGAGATTTGATCTTCGACGGATTCGAGCCACAGCCAGGCGCGCCGCACTATCTCGAGGGGCATGATCTAGCTCTGCCTCCGAGCAGTGTCCTGGAGGCCGCACGCGCACCGGCTCTGACCCTCAATTCGGAGCCAGTTGCGCCGATCGAGGATGATCGGTTGGACGTCACCTCGGGGGTTGCGATATCAAAGGCGATCGAGCCGAACACTAGCCCCGCACTCTGCAGGACCCGTGACTCCGAGGATCCGGTCTCCTTTCCGGACTCCGATGAAGGAAATATGCCCTAGAGGCAATAATATAGTTATTATTTATTTCCTTATATATCATGATAAATGTTTATTATTCATGCTAGAATTGTATTAACCGGAAACATAATACATGTGTGAATACATAGACAAACAGAGTGTCACTAGTATGCCTCTACTTGACTAGCTTGTTAATCAAAGATGGTTAAGTTTCCTAACCATAGACAAAGGAGTTGTCATTTGATTAACAAGGTCACATCATTAGTTGAATGATCTGATTGACATGACCCATTCCATTAGCATAGCACCCGATCGTTTAGTATGTTGCTATTGCTTTCTCCATGACTTATACATGTTCCTATGACTATGAGATTATGCAACTCCCGTTTACCGTAGGAACACTTTGTGTGCTACCAAACGTCACAACGTAACTGGGTGATTATAAAGGTGCTCTACAGGTGTCTCCGAAAGTATTTGTTGGGTTGGCGTATTTGGAGATTAGGATTTGTCACTCCGAATGTCGGAGAGGTATCTCAGGGCCTTCTCGGTAATGCACATCACATAAGCCTTGCAAGCATTGCAACCAATAAGTTAGTTGCGAGATGATGTATTACAGAACGAGTAAAGAGACTTTCCAGTAACGAGATTGAACTAGGTATTGGATACCGACGATCGAATCTCGGGCAAGTAACATACCAATGACAAAGGGAACAACGTATGTTGTTATGCGGTCTGACCGATAAAGATCTTCGTAGAATGTGTAGGAGCCAATATGGGCATCCAGGTCCCGCTGTTGGTTATTGACCAGAGATTTGTCTCAGTCATGTCTACACTGTTCTCGAACCGTAGGGTCCGCACGCTTAAGGTTACGATGACAGTTATTATGAGTTTATGCATTTTGATGTATCGAATGTTGTTCGGAGTCCCAGATGTGATCATGGACATGACGAGGAGTCTCAAAATGGTCGAGACATAAAGATTGATATATTGGACGGCTATATTCGGACATCGGAATTGTTCCAAGTGATTTCGGAGAAAACCGGAGTGCCGGAGGGGTTACCGGAACCCCCCGGGGAAGTATTGGGCCTTAGTGGGCCTGAGGGGAGAGAGAGGGCAGCAGCCCAGGAGGTGGCGCGCCTCCCCTCATGGGGAGTCCGAATAGGACTAGGAGGGGGGCGCGGCCCCCCTTTCCCTCTCCCTCTCCCTCTCTTTCCTTCCCCCTATCTCTTCCTAGTTGGACTAGGAAAGGGGAGTCCTACTCCCACTAGGAGGAGGACTCCCCCTCCCTTTGGCGCACCCCATAGGGCCGGCCAGCCTCCCCCCTCCCTCCTTTATATACGGGGGCAGGGGGGCACCCTAGGACACGCAAGTTGATCTTCGAGATCGTTCCTTAGCCGTGTGCGGTGCCCCCCTCCACCATATTCCACCTCGGTCATATTGTTGCAGTGCTTAGGCGAAGCCCTGCGTCGGTAGTACATCAAAATCGTCACCACGCCGTCGTGCTGACGAAACTCGTCCCCGAAGCTTTGCTGGATCGGAGCTCGGGGAACGTCATCGAGCTGTACGTGTGTTAAGAACTCGGAGGCGCCGGAGTAACGGCGCTTGGATTGGTCGGATCGGGAAGACGTACGACTACTTCCTCTACGTTGCGTCAATGCTTCCGCTTCGGTCTACGAGGGTACGTAGACAACACTCTCCCCTCTCGTTGCTATGCATCACCATGATCTTGCGTGTGCGTAGGAAATTTTTTGAAATTACTACGTTCACCAACAGTATCAGAGCCAGGTTTTTATGGTTTGATGTTTTGCACGAGTAGAACACAAGTGAGTTGTGGATGATACAAGTCATACTGCCTACCAGCATGTCATACTTAGGTTCGGCGGTATTGTTGGATGAAGCGGCCCGGACCGACATTACGCTTACGCTTACGCGAGACTGGTTCTACCGCTGTGCTTTGCACACAGGTGGCTGGCGGGTGTCAGTTTCTCCAACTTTAGTTGAACTGAGTATGGCTACGCCTGGTCCTTGATAAGGTTAAAACAGAGTCTATTTGACAAACTATCATTGTGGTTTTGATGCGTAGGTGAGATTGGTTCTTGCTTCAGCCCGTAGCAGCCACGTAAAATTTGCAACAAACAAAGTAGAGGACGTCTAACTTGTTTTTGCAGGGTATGTTGTGATGTGATATGGTCAAGACATGATGCTAAATTTTATTGTATGAGATGATCATGTTTTGTAACCGAGTTATCGGCAACCGGCAGGAGCCGTATGGTTGTCGCTTTATTGTATGCAATGCAATCGCCCTGTAATGCTTTACTTTATCACTAAGCAGTAGCGATAGTCGTAGAAGCATAAGATTGGCGAGACGACAACGATGCTACGATGGAGATCAAGGTGTCGCGCCGGTGACGATGGTGATCATGACGGTGCTTCGGAGATGGAGATCACAAGCACAAGATGATGATGGCCATATCATATCACTTATATTGATTGCATGTGATGTTTATCTTTTTATGCATCTTATCTTGCTTTGATTGACGGTAGCATTATAAGATGATCTCTCACTAAATTATCAAGAAGTGTTCTCCCCGAGTATGCACCGTTGCCAAAGTTCGTCGTGCCCAGACACCACGTGATGATCGGGTGTGATAAGCTCTACGTCCATCTACAACGGGTGCAAGCCAGTTTTTGCACACGCAGAATACTCGGGTTATACTTGACGAGCCTAGCATATGCAGATATGGCCTCAGAACACAGAGACTGAAAGGTCGAGCGTGAATCATATAGTAGATATGATCAACATAATGATGTTCACCATTGAGAACTAATCCATTTCACGTGATGATCGGCTATGGTTTAGTTTGATTTGGATCACGTGATCACTTAGAAGATTAGAGAGATGTCTATCTAAGTGGGAGTTCTTAAGTAATATGATTAATTGAACTTAAATTTATCATGAACTTAGTCCCTGATAGTATCTTGCTTGTTTATGTTGATTGTAGATAGATGGCTCGTGATGTTGTTCCGTTGAATTTTAATGCGTTCCTTGAGAAAGCAAAGTTGAAAGATGATGGTAGCAATTACACGGACTCAGTCCGTAACTTGAGGATTATCCTCATTGCTGCACAGAAGAGTTACGTCCTGGAAGCGCCGCTGGGTGCCAGGCCTGCTGCTGGAGCAACGCCAGATGTTGTGAACATCTGGCAGAGCAAAGCTGATGACTACTCGATAGTTCAGTGTGCCATGCTTTACGGCTTAGAACCGGGACTTCAACGATGTTTTGAACATCATGGAGCATATGAGATGTTCCAGGAGTTGAAGTTAATATTCCAACAGAATGCCCGGATTGAGAGATATGAAGTCTCCAATAAGTTCTATAGATGCAAGATGGAGGAGAATGGTTCTGTCAGTGAACATATACTCAAAATGTCTGGGTATTATAATCACTTGATTCAACTGGGAGTTAATCTTCCGGATGATTGTGTCACTGACAGAATTCTCCAATCACTTCCACCAAGCTACAAAGGCTTCGTGATGAACTATAACATGCAAGGGATGGATAAGACAATTCCCGAGCTCTTCGCAATGCTAAAGGCTGCGGAGGTAGAAATCAAGAAGGAGCATCAAGTGTTGATGGTCAACAAGACCACTAGTTTCAAGAAAAGGGGCAAAGGGAAGAAAAAGGGGAACTTCAAGAAGAACAGCAAACAAGTTGCTGCTCAAGAGAAGAAACCCAAGTCTGGACCTAAGCCTGAAACTGAGTGCTTCTACTGCAAGCAGACTGGTCACTGGAAGCGGAACTGCCCCAAGTATTTGGCGGATAAGAAGGATGGCAAGGTGAACAAAGGTATATGTGATATACATGTTATTGATGTGTACCTTACTAGAGCTCGTAGTAGCACCTGGGTATTTGATACTGGTTCTGTTGCTAATATTTGCAACTCGAAACAGGGACTACGGATTAAGCGAACACTGGCAAAGGACGAGGTGACGATGCGCGTGGGAAATGGTTCCAAAGTCGATGTGATCGCGGTCGGCACGCTACCTCTACATCTACCTTCGGGATTAGTATTAGACCTAAATAATTGTTATTTGGTGCCAGCGTTGAGCATGAACATTATATCTGGATCTTGTTTGATGCGAGACGGTTATTCATTTAAATCAGAGAATAATGGTTGTTCTATTTATATGAGTAATATCTTTTATGGTCATGCACCCTTGAAGAGTGGTCTATTTTTGATGAATCTCGATAGTAGTGATACACATATTCATAATGTTGAAGCCAAAAGATGCAGAGTTGATAATGATAGTGCAACTTATTTGTGGCACTGCCGTTTAGGTCATATCGGTATAAAGCGCATGAAGAAACTCCATACTGATGGACTTTTGGAACCACTTGATTATGAATCGATTGGTACTTGCGAACCGTGCCTCATGGGTAAGATGACTAAAACACCGTTCTCCGGTACTATGGAGAGAGCAACAGATTTGTTGGGAATCATACATACAGATGTATGTGGTCCGATGAATATTGAAGCTCGTGGCGGATATCGTTATTTTCTCACCTTCACAGATGATTTAAGCAGATATGGGTATATCTACTCAATGAAACACAAGTCTGAAACATTTGAAAAGTTCAAAGAATTTCAGAGTGAAGTTGAAAATCATCGTAACAAGAAAATAAAGTTTCTACGATCTGATCGTGGAGGAGAATATTTGAGTTACGAGTTTGGTCTACATTTGAAACACTGCGGAATAGTTTCGCAACTCACGCCACCCGGAACACCACAACGCAATGGTGTGTCCGAACGTCGTAATCGTACTTTACTTGATATGGTGCGATCTATGATGTCTCTTACAGATTTACCGCTATCGTTTTGGGGTTATGCTCTAGAGACGGCCGCATTCACGTTAAATAGGACACCATCGAAATCCGTTGAGACGACGCCTTATGAACTATGGTTTAGCAAGAAACCAAAGTTATCGTTTCTTAAAGTTTGGGGCTGCGATGCTTATGTGAAAAAGCTTCAACCTGATAAGCTCGAACCCAAATCGGAGAAATGTGTCTTCATAGGATACCCAAAGGAAACTGTTGGGTACACCTTCTATCACAGATCCGAAGGCAAGACATTTGTTGCTAAAAATGGATCCTTTCTAGAGAAGGAGTTTCTCTCGAAAGAAGTGAGTGGGAGAAAAGTAGAACTTGATGAGGTAACTGTACCTGCTCCCTTATTGGAAAATAGTACGTCACAGAAATCTATTTCTGTAGCACCTACACCAATTAGTGAGGAAGTTAATGATGATGATCATGCAACTTCAGATCAAGTTACTACAGAACCTCGTAGATCAACCAGAGTAAGATCCGCACCAGATTGGTACGGCAATCCTGTTCTGGAAATCATGCTACTAGATCATGGTGAACCTACGAACTATGAAGAAGCGATGGTGAGCCCAGATTCCGCAAAATGGCTTGAAGCCATGAAATCTGAGATGGGATCCATGTATGAGAACAAAGTATGGACTTTGGTTGACTTGCCCGATGGTCGGCAAGCAATAGAGAATAAATGGATCTTCAAGAAGAAGACTGACGCTGATGGTAATGTTACTGTCTACAAAGCTCGACTTGTCGCAAAAGGTTTTCGACAAGTTCAAGGGATTGACTATGATGAGACCTTCTCACCCGTAGCGATGCTTAAGTCTATCCGAATCATGTTAGCAATTGCCGCATTTTATGATTATGAAATTTAGCAAATGGAAGTAAAGACTGCATTCCTGAATGGATTTCTGGAAGAAGAGTTGTATATGATGCAACCGGAAGGTTTTATCGATCCAAAGGGAGCTAACAAAGTGTGCAAGCTCCAGCGATCCATTTATGGACTGGTGCAAGCCTCTCGGAGTTGGAATAAACGCTTTGATAGTGTGATCAAAGCATTTGGGTTTGTACAGACTTTTGGAGAAGCCTGTATTTACAAGAAAGTGGGTGGGAGCTCTGTAGCATTTCTGATATTATATGTAGATGACATATTACTGATTGGAAATGATATAGAATTTCTGGATAGCATAAATGGATACTTGAATAAAAGTTTTTCAACGAAAGACCTCGGTGAAGCTGCTTACATATTGGGCATTAAGATCTATAGAGATAGATCAAGACGCTTAATTGGACTTTCACAAAGCACATACCTTGACAAAGTTTTGAAGAAGTTCAAAATGGATCAAGCAAAGAAAGGGTTCTTGCTTGTGTTACAAGGTGTGAAGTTGAGTAAGACTCAATGCCCGACCACTGCAGAAGATAGAGAGAAAATGAAAGATGTTCCCTATGCTTCAGCCATAGGCTCTATCATGTATGCAATGCTGTGTACCAGACCCGATGTATGCCTTGCTATAAGTTTGGCAGGGAGGTACCAAAGTAATCCAGGAGTGGATCACTGGACAGCGGTCAAGAATATCCTGAAGTACCTGAAAAGGACTAAGGAGATGTTTCTCGTGTATGGAGGTGACAAAGAGCTCGTCGTAAACGGTTACGTTGATGCAAGCTTTGACACTGATCCGGACGATTCTAAATCGCAAACCGGATACGTATTTACATTAAACGGTGGAGCTGTCAGTTGGTGCAGTTCTAAACAAAGCGTCGTGGCGGGATCTACATGTGAAGCGGAGTACATAGCTGCTTCAGAAGCAGCGAATGAAGGAGTCTGGATGAAGGAGTTCATATCCGATCTAGGTGTCATACCTAGTGCATCGGGTCCAATGAAAATCTTTTGTGACAATACTGGTGCAATTGCCTTGGCAAAGGAATCCAGATTTCACAAAAGAACCAAGCACATCAAAATACGCTTCAATTCCATCCGGGATTTAGTCCAGGTGGGAGACATAGAGATTTGCAAGATACATACGGATCTGAATATAGCAGACCCGTTGACTAAGCCTCTTCCACGAGCAAAACATGATCAGCACCAAGACTCCATGGGTGTTAGAATCATTACTGTGTAATCTAGATTATTGACTCTAGTGCAAGTGGGAGACTGAAGGAAATATGCCCTAGAGGCAATAATATAGTTATTATTTATTTCCTTATATATCATGATAAATGTTTATTATTCATGCTAGAATTGTATTAACCGGAAACATAATACATGTGTGAATACATAGACAAACAGAGTGTCACTAGTATGCCTCTACTTGACTAGCTTGTTAATCAAAGATGGTTAAGTTTCCTAACCATAGACAAAGGAGTTGTCATTTGATTAACAAGGTCACATCATTAGTTGAATGATCTGATTGACATGACCCATTCCATTAGCATAGCACCCGATCGTTTAGTATGTTGCTATTGCTTTCTCCATGACTTATACATGTTCCTATGACTATGAGATTATGCAACTCCCGTTTACCGTAGGAACACTTTGTGTGCTACCAAACGTCACAACGTAACTGGGTGATTATAAAGGTGCTCTACAGGTGTCTCCGAAAGTATTTGTTGGGTTGGCGTATTTGGAGATTAGGATTTGTCACTCCGAATGTCGGAGAGGTATCTCAGGGCCTTCTCGGTAATGCACATCACATAAGCCTTGCAAGCATTGCAACCAATAAGTTAGTTGGGAGATGATGTATTACAGAACGAGTAAAGAGATTTTCCAGTAATGAGATTGAACTAGGTATTGGATACCGACGATCGAATCTCGGGCAAGTAACATACCAATGACAAAGGGAACAACATATGTTGTTATGCGGTCTGACCGATAAAGATATTCGTAGAATGTGTAGGAGCCAATATGGGCATCCAGGTCCCGCTGTTGGTTATTGACCAGAGATTTGTCTCAGTCATGTCTACACTGTTCTCGAACCGTAGGGTCCGCACGCTTAAGGTTACGATGACAGTTATTATGAGTTTATGCATTTTGATGTATCGAATGTTGTTCGGAGTCCCGGATGTGATCACGGACATGACGAGGAGTCTCGAAATGGTCGAGACATAAAGATTGATATATTGGACGGCTATATTCGGACATCGGAATTGTTCCAAGTGATTTCGGAGAAAACCGGAGTGCCGGAGGGGTTACCGGAACCCCCCGGGGAAGTATTGGGCCTTAGTGGGCCTGAGGGGAGAGAGAGGGCAGCAGCCCAGGAGGTGGCGCGTCCCCCCCCCCTCATGGGGAGTCCGAATAGGACTAGGAGGGGGGCGCGGCCCCCCTTTCCCTATCCCTCTCCCTCTCTTTCCTTCCCCCTATTTCTTCCTAGTTGGACTAGGAAAGGGGAGTCCTACTCCCACTAGGAGGAGGACTCCCCCTCCCTTTGGCGCACCCCATAGGGCCGGCCGGCCTCCCCCCTCCCTCCTTTATATACGGGGGCAGGGGGCACCCTAGGACACGCAAGTTGATCTTCGAGATCGTTCCTTAGCCGTGTGCGGTGCTCCCCTCCACCATATTCCACCTCGGTCATATTGTTGCAGTGCTTAGGCGAAGCCCTGCGTCGGTAGTACATCAAGATCGTCACCACGCCATCGTGCTGACGAAACTCGTCCCCGAAGCTTTGCTGGATCGGAGCCCGGGGAGCGTCATCGAGCTGTACGTGTGTTAAGAACTCGGAGGCGCCGGAGTAACGGCGCTTGGATCGGTCGGATCGGGAAGACGTACGACTACTTCCTCTATGTTGCGTCAACGCTTCCGCTTCGGTCTACGAGGGTACGTAGACAACTCTCCCCTCTCGTTGCTATGCATCACCATGATCTTGCGTGTGCGTAGGATTTTTTTTGAAATTACTACGTTCACCAACATCCGAACCCCCCGCGCCCCTGCCTATCGAATCCGATTGGGCGCCGATAATGGAGTTCACCGCCGCGGACATCTTTCAGCACTCGCCTTTTGGTGACATCCTGAATTCCCTCAAGTCTCTCTCTTTATCGGGAGAGCCCTGGCCGAACTACGGTCAGCAAGGATGGGATACGGACGATGAAGAAATTCATCAGGGGCTACTGTCTATACGGTTATATTCTTGCATATTTTTTTGCTTACCACGAAGCCTGTTAGAAGGCTAGCGCAAGCTTCGTTCAGTCTGCTCTTGGCAGACTGAACCTTCCGGATCACCGTACTCATAATAGTACGGTGCTCCTCGTCGATGGAGGCGCCGTCAAGCACCTCCAGCAGATTGTCCGGCACCTCCGGTTGGATGGAGGCCGCCGGCTCAGAAGGCTTGCTCCTCTTGGAAGGAGTTCGCCTACCGCGGTCCAGAACTGTTGAAGACTCCGGCGCGGTGTCCGGCACAAAGCCGAACTCGGAGCCCTGGGGGGTCTTGTCCCCTTTATTCCTGGGGTCCGGAAGGTCGCCTTCCGGCTCCTCCAGGACCACCTCCTCCTGCCCCGGAGCTTGTTACGACGCCACTTCGGCGTCGTCTGCAGTGCGGGGGGAGACAGCGGGCGGAACTAAGTTCACGTCCGATGAATCCAGGGAGCCGCTCGACGAATTGTCGAGTTCAGCCCGGGGCGGGCTGCACAACTATGTTCGGCATTATGGAAAGTTGAACAACCAAGGAATATCATGAGTCACTCTGGTATTCGAATACTTACGATTTCGCCGGACGCTTGGCCCTGTCCGGCCACCCTTCGTCGTCCTCGTTGGCGTCGGGGGAGTAGTTCGGCGGAGGGGTCTTCCTCTTTCTAGACCCTCCGGCCTCCCCCATTGGGGCGGCCTTCCTTTTTTCTCCTCCCCCCGCTGGAGGGGGAGAGGTTTCTTCTTCCTCATCCTCGTTCTCACGGGGGGAGAGCGTCTCGGACTCGTCAGATGACGAGTCCGACACCGCCACGTTGCGGGCACTCTTTCGAGTCCTCGTGGCCTTCTTCTTCTTGGCCTTCTTCTCCGGCACCACATAAGGCGCCGAAACCAGCAGCTTCACTAGGAGAGCAGGGGCAGGGTCCTCGGGCAAGGGAGCCGTACAGTTAATTGGTCCGGATATCGCCTGCCAAGCCTGTCAAAGGTAAGGGAATTTAGATCCCGCATAGAGTCAAACTATGAAAAAAAGAGCCTAACATCCTATCAAAGGTGAAGATAGCTTACCTCGCCAGCGTGACGCTGCGAGCTATATCCGCGGTCCTCGGAAGCGGATGTTGGGGCCTCGGCGCCTTTGATTAGCACCTTCCAGACGTCTTCATACGTCGTGTCAAAGAGCCTGTTGAGGGTTCGGTGCTGCACCGAGTCGAACTCCCACAGATTAAAGTCCCGTTGTTGACACGGGAGGATTAGGCGAACGAGCATGACCTGGACTACATTGACAAGCCTGATTGGCTTGTTCACCAGGGACTTGATGCATGTTTTCAGTCCGGTCACCTCTTCTTCGTTACCCCACGACAGGCCCGTCTCTTTCCAGGACACAAGCCGCGTGGGGGGTCCGGATCAGAACTCGGGGGCTGCGACCCATTTTGGATCGCGTGGCTCGGTGTTGTAAAACCACCTGGATTGCCACCCCTTTAGGGTCTCCACGAAGGAGCCCTCGAACCATAGGACGTTGGCCATCTTGCCCGCCATGGCGCCTCCGCACTCCGCCTGGCTGCCGCGCACCACCTTGGGCTTGACGTTGAAAGTCTTGAGCCAGCGGCCAAAATGGGGGCGGACGCGGAGGAAGGCCTCACACACGACGATAAACGCCGAGATGTTGAGGATGAAGTTCGGGGCCAGATCGTGGAAACCCAGGCCGTAGTAGAACATGAGTCCCCGGACGAATGGGTGGAGTGGAAAACCCAGTCCGTGGAGGAAGTGGGGAAGGAACACTACCCTCTCATGGGGCCTTGGGGTGGGGAGAAGCTGCCCCTTCTCGGGAAGCCGGTGCGGGATGTCCTTGGACAGGTATCCGGCCTTCCTTAACTTTTTCACTTGGACCTCCGTGACGGAGGAGACCATCCACTTGCCTCCCGCTCCGGACATTGCTGGAGAAGGTTGAGGTGGGAAGAGCGGGCTTGGGCGCTGGAGCTCGAGTGCGCAGGAGATGGATAGGCAAAGGAGGAAGAAGGCGTAGGTAAAAAGGTGGATCCTTATCCCCTTATATGGGCGGATGCGGTTATGCGTCCCCACCTCCCTAATAAAACTCGCTTGCATCCCAAGCGCCGTGGTAAATGGCGCGGTTGGGTTACCCACATCTGTATTGATGAGAATCCCGTAAAAGGGGCACACGATCTGTGCTTTGACAAAACATGCTGAGGTGGAAAAGTAAAAATGATTCAAGTAAAAGATTTGGCCATAGTGTGATGACGCACTGCGGAATACGTCAGCAGATTTGATTTGTGTTAATATTCTCTCTATGGCAATATGTGGAGATTTATTTTGCAGAGCCGGACACTATTCTTGGTGTTTACAATCTTCTATGAAGGACTTGGAGGAGGAACCCGCCTTGCAATGCCGAAGACAATCAGCGTGCCGGACTCGTCATCATTGAAGCCTGGTTCAGGGGCTACTCAGGGAGTCCTGGATTAGGGGGTGTTCGGGTAGCCGGACTATACCTTCGCCGGACTCCTGGACTATGAAGATACAAGATTGAAGACTTCGTCCCGTGTCCGGATGGAACTTTCCTCGGCGTGGAAGGCAAGCTTGGCGACGCGGATATTCAAGATCTCCTACCATTGTAACCGACTCTGTGTAACCCTAACCCTATCCGGTGTCTATATAAACCGGAGGGTTGTAGTACGTAGGACAATCAACTCCATACACAACAATCATACCATAGGCTAGCTTCTAGGGTTTAGCCTCCTTGATCTCGTGGTAGACCTACTCTTGTACTACCCATATCTTCAATATTAATCAAGCAGCAGTAGGGTATTACCTCCATCGAGAGGGCCCGAACCTGGGTAAAAATGTTGGGGAACGTTGCAGAAAATTAAATTTTTTTCCTACGGTTTCACCAAGATCCATCTATGAGTTCATCTAGCAACGAGTATTCAGATTAGATAGCATCTACATACCACTTTGTAGATCGCAACGGAAGCGTTCGAGTGAACGTGGATGAGGTAGTTGTACTCGTCGTGATCCAATTCACCGATGATCTAGTGCCGAACGGACGGCACCTCCGCGTTCAACACACGTACGGAAAGCGTGACGTCTCCTTCTTCTTGATCCAGCAAGGGGGAAGGAGAGGTTGATGAAGATCCAGCAGCACGACGGCGTGGTGGTGGATGCAGCAGAACTCCGGCAGGGCTTCGCTAAGCAACTACGGGAGGAGGAGGAGGTGTTGCAGGGAGGGGGGGCGCCAGGGCTTATGGGTGCGGCCACCCCTCCCTCCCCTCCCTTTATATAGGCGCATGAGAGGGGGGAGGGCGCAGCCTTGCCCCTTCCTCCAAGGAAGGGGTGCGGCCAAAGGGGGGGAGAAGTCCATCCTCCCCAAGGCACCTCGGAGGTGCCTTCCCCTCTTTGGACTCTTCCCTCTCCAAGTCTTCTTGGCGGATGGGCCCTTGGGGCTGGTGCCCTTGGCCCATACAGGCCAGGGCGCACCCCCTATAGCCCATGTGCCCCCCCGGGGCAGGTGGACCCCCGGTGGACCCCCGGGACCCCTCCGGTGGTCCCGGTACAATACCGATAACACCGAAACTTGTCCCGATGGCCAAAACAGCACTTCCTATATATAATTCTTTACCTCCGGACCATTCCGGAACTCCTCGTGACGTCCGGGATCTCATCCGGGACTCCGAACAACATTCGGGTTACTGCATATACATATCTTCACAACCCTAGCGTCACCGAACCTTAAGTGTGTAGACCCTACGGGTTCGGGAGACATGCAGTCATGACCGAGACGGCTCTCGGGCAATAACCAACAGCGGGATCTGGATACCCATGTTGGCTCCCACATGCTCCACGATGATCTCATCGGATGAACCACGATGTCGAGGATTCAATTAATCCCGTATACGATTCCCTTTGTCAGTCGGTATTTTACTTGCCCGAGATTCGATCGACGGTATCCCAGTACCTCGTTCAATCTCGTTACCGGCAAGTCACTTTTCTCGTACCGTAATGCATGATCCCGTGATCAAACACTTTGATCACCTTGAGCTCATTATGATGATGCATTACCGAGAGGGCCCGGTGATACCTCTCCGTCAAGCGGAGTGACAAATCCCTGTCTCGATCCATGTCAACCCAACAGACACTTTCAGAGATACCCGTAGTATACCTTTATAGTCACCCAGTTTCGTTGTGACGTTTGGCATACCCAAAGCACTCCTACGGTATCCGGGAGTTACACGATCTCATGGTCTAAGGAAAGGACACTTGACATTGGAAAACTCTAGCAAACGAACTATGCGATCTTATGCTATGTTTAGGATTGGGTCTTGTCCATCACATCATTCTCCTAATGATGTGATCCCGTTATCGATGACATCCAATGTCCATAGTCAGGAAACCATGACTATCTGTCGATCAACGAACTAGTTAACTAGAGGCTCACTAGGGACATGTTTGTTGTCTGTTATTCACACATGTATTACGATTTCCGGATAACACAATTATAGCACGAATAAAGACAATTATCATGAATAAGGAAATATAATAATAATGCTTTTATTATTGCCTCTAGGGCATATTTCCAACAGTCTCCCACTTGCACTAGAGTCAATAATCTAGTTACATTGTGATGAATCGAACACCCATAGAGTTCTGGTGCTGATCATGTTTTGCCTTAGGGAGAGGTTTAGTCAACGGATCTGCGATATTCAGATCTGTGTGCACTTTACAAATTTCTATGTCTCCATCTTGAACATTTTCACGAATGCAGTTGAAGCGACGCTTGATGTGCCTAGTCTTCTTGTGAAACCTGGGCTCCTTTGCAAGTGCAATAGCTCCAGTGTTGTCACAGAAGAGCTTGATTGGCCCCGACGCATTGGGTATGACTCCGAGGTCGGTGATGAACTCCTTCACCCAAATTGCTTCATGTGCTGCCTCCGAGGCTGCCATGTACTCCGCTGCACATGTAGATCCCGCCACGACGCTTTGCTTGCAACGGCACCAGCTTACTGCCCCACCATTCAAAATATACACGTATCCGGTTTGTGACTTAGAGTCATCCAGATCTGTGTCGAAGCTAGCATCGACGTAACCTTTTACGACGAGCTCTTCGTCACCTCCATAAACGAGAAACATTTCCTTGGTCCTTTTCAGGTACTTCAGGATATTCTTGACCGCTGTCCAGTGTTCCTTGCCGGGATTACTTTGGTACCTTCCTACCAAACTTACGGCAAGGTTTACATCAGGTCTGGTACACAGCATGGCATACATAATAGAACCTATGGCTGAGGCATAGGGGATGACGCTCATCTCTTCTATATCTTCTGCCGTGGTCGGACATTGAGCTGAGCTCAATTTCACACCTTGTAATACAGGTAAGAACCCTTTCTTAGATTGATCCATATTGAACTTCTTCAATATTTTATCAAGGTATGTGCTTTGTGAAAGACCTATGAGGCGTCTCGATCTATCTCTATAGATCTTGATGCCTAATATATAAGCAGCTTCTCCAAGGTCCTTCATTGAAAAACTCTTATTCAAGTAGGCCTTAATGCTGTCCAAGAGTTCTATATCATTTCCATCAAAAGTATGTCGTCTACATATAATATGAGAAATGCTACAGAGCTCCCACTCACTTTCTTGTAAACACAGGCTTCTCCATAAGTCTGTGTAAACCCAAACGCTTTGATCATCTCATCAAAGCGAATGTTCCAACTCCGAGATGCTTGCACCATCCCATAAATCGAGCGTTGGAGCTTGCACACCTTGTCAGCATTCTTAGGATCGACAAAACCTTCCGGCTGCATCATATACAATTCTTCCTTAAGGAAACCATTAAGGAATGCCGTTTTGACGTCCATTTGCCATATCTCATAATCATAGTATGCGGCAATTGCTAACATGATTCGGACGGACTTCAGCTTCGCTACCGGTGAGAAAGTCTCATCGTAGTCAACCCCTTAAACTTGTCGATAACCCTTAGCGACAAGCCGAGCTTTATAGATGGTCACATTACCATCCGCGTCTGTCTTCTTCTTAAAGATCCATTTATTTTCTATGGCTCGCCGTTCAACGGGCAAGTCAGTCAAAGTCCATACTTCATTTTCATACATGGATCCTATCTCGGATTTCATGGCTTCCAGCCATTTGTCGGAATCCGGGCCCGCCATTGCTTCCTCATAGTTCGAAGGTTCACCATTGTCTAACAACATGATTTCCAAGACAGGGTTGCCGTACCACTCTGGTGCGGAACGTGTCCTTGTGGACCTTCGAATTTCAGTAGGAGCTTGATTAGAAGTATCTTGATCATAATCATTAATTTCCTCTCTAGTCGGTGCAGGCACCTCAGGAACGATTTCTTGAGTTTCGCCATTTTCCGGTTCAAGAGTTAACACTTCATCAAGTTCTACTTTCCTCCCACTTACTTCTTTCGAGAGAAACTCTTTCTCTAGAAAGGATCCATTCTTGGCAACAAAGATCTTGCCTCCGGATCTGAGGTAGAAGGTATACCCAACAGTTTCTTTAGGGTATCCTATGAAGACGCATTTTTCCGATTTGGGTTCGAGCTTTTCAGGTTGAAGTTTCTTGACATAAGCATCGCATCCCCAAACTTTTAAAAACGACAGCCTAGGTTTCTTCCCAAACCATAATTCATACGGTGTCGTCTCAACGGATTTCGACGGAGCCCTATTTAAAGTGAATGCGGCAGTCTCTAAAGCATAGCCCCAAAAAGATAGCGGTAAGTCGGTAAGAGACATCATAGATCGCACCATATCTAATAGAGTACGATTACGACGTTCGGACACACCATTACGCTGAGGTGTTCCAGGCGGCGTGAGTTGTGAAACTATTCCACATTTTCTTAAGTGTGTGCCAAATTCGTGACTCAAGTATTCTCCTCCACGATCTGATCGTAGAAACTTGATCTTTCTATCACATTGATTTTCAACCTCACTCTGAAATTCCTTGAACTTTTCAAAGGTCTCAGACTTGTGTTTCATTAAGTAGATATACCCATATCTACTCAAGTCATCAGTGAGGGTGAGAACATAACGATAGCCACCGCGAGCCTCAACACTCATTGGACCGCACACATCGGTATGTATGATTTCCAATAAGTTGGTTGCTCGCTCCATTGTTCCTGAGAACGGAGTCTTGGTCATTTTACCCATGAGGCATGGTTCACACGTGTCAAATGATTCATAATCGAGAGACTCTAAAAGTCCATCTGCATGGAGCTTCTTCATGCGTTTGACACCTATGTGACCAAGGCGGCAGTGCCACAAATATGTGGGACTATTGTTATCAATTTTAACTCTTTTGGTACTCACACTATGAATATGTGTATCATCACGTACGAGATTCATCAAGAATAAACCATTAACCATCGGAGCATGACCATAAAACATATCTCTCATATAAATAGAACAACCATTATTCTCGGATTTAAATGAGTAGCCATCTCGAATTAAGCGAGATCCAGATACAATGTTCATGCTCAAACTTGGCACTAAATAACAATTATTGAGGTTTAAAACTAATCCCGTAGGTAAATGTAGAGGCAGCGTGCCGACGGCGATCACATCGACCTTGGAACCATTCCCGACGCGCATCGTCACCTCGTCCTTCGCCAGTCTCCGTTTATTCCGCAGCTCCTGCTTTGAGTTACAAATGTGAGCAACTGCACCGGTATCAAATACCCAAGAGCTACTACGAGTACTGGTAAGGTACACATCAATTACATGTATATCACATATACCTTTGGTTTTGCCAGCCTTCTTGTCCGCTAAGTATTTGGGGCAGTTCCGCTTCCAGTGACCACTTCCCTTGCAATAAAAGCACTCAGTCTCGGGCTTGGGTCCATTCTTTGGCTTCTTCCCGGCAACTTGCTTACCGGGCGCGGCAACTTCCTTGCCGTCCTTCTTGAAGTTCTTTTTACCCTTGCCCTTCTTGAACTTAGTGGTTTTATTCACCATCAACACTTGATGCTCCTTCTTGATTTCTACCTCTGCTGATTTCAGCATAGCATATACCTCAGGAATGGTCTTTACCATCCCCTGCATATTGTAGTACATCACAAAGCTCTTGTAGCTAGGTGGAAGCGACTGGAGGATTCTGTCAATGACCGCTTCATCCGGGAGATTAACTTCCAGTTGAGTCAAGCGGTTGTGTAACCCAGACATTTTGAGTATGTGCTCACTGACAGAGCCATTTTCCTCCATCTTACAGCTAAAGAATTTATCGGAGACTTCATATCTCTCGACCCGGGCATGAGCTTGGAAAACCATTTTCAGCTCTTCGAACATCTCATATGCTCCATGTCTCTCAAAACGCTTTTGGAGCCCCGGCTCTAAGCTGTAAAGCATGCCGCACTGAACGAGGGAGTAATCATCGCAGCGTGACTGCCAAGTGTTCATAACGTCTTGTTCTGCAGGGAGAATAGGTGCGTCACCCAGCGGTGCTCGTAGGACATAATCTTTCTTGGCAGCTATGAGGATGATCCTCAGGTTCCGGACCCAGTCCGTATAGTTGCTACCATCGTCTTTCAGCTTGGTTTTCTCTAGGAACGCGTTGAAGTTGAGGACTACGTTGGCCATTTGATCTACAAGACATATTGTAAAGATTTAGACTAAGTTCATGATAATAAAGTTCATTTAATCAAATTATTTAATGAACTCCCACTTAGATAGACATCCCTCTTCCAGTCATCTAAGTATTACATGATCCGAGTCAACTAGGCCGTGTCCGATCATCACGTGAGACGGACTAGTCAACATCGGTGAACATCTTCATGTTGATCGTATCTTCTATACGACTCATGCTTGACCTTTCGGTCTTCTGTGTTCCGAGGCCATGTCTGTACATGCTAGGCTCGTCAAGTCAACCTAAGTGTTTTGCGTGTGTAAATCTGTCTTACACCCGTTGTATGTGAACGTTAGAATCTATCACACCCGATCATCACGTGGTGCTTCGAAACAACGAACTGTCGCAACAGTTCACAGTTAGGGTGAACACTTTCTTGAAATTATTATGAGGGATCATCTTATTTACTACCTTCGTTCTAAGTAAACAAGATGCAAAAACATGACAAACATCACATGCAATCAAATAATAAACGTGACATGATATGGCCAATATCACATAGCTCCTTCGATCTCCATCTTGGGGCTCCATGATCATCTTGTCACCGGCTTGACACCATGATCTTCATCATCATGATCTTCATCATCGTGTCTCCATGAAGTTGCTCGCCAACTATTACTTCTACTACTATGGCTAACGCGTTTAGCAATAAAGTAAAGTAATTTACATGGCGATTCTCAATGACACGCAGGTCATACAAAAAAAATAAAGACAACTCCTATGGCTCCTGCCGGTTGTCATACTCATCGACATGCAAGTCGTGATTCCTATTACAATAGCATGAACATCTCATACATCACATATAGATCATTCATCATACATCACAACTTTGGCCATATCATATCACTAAGCACTTGCTGCAAAAACAAGTTAGACGTCCTCTAATTGTTGTTGCAAGTTTTACGTGGCTGAATTAGGGTTCTAGCAAGAACGTTTTCTTACCTACGTTCAAACCACAACGTGATTTGTCAACTTCTATTTACCCTTCATAAGGACCCTTTTCATCGAATCCGCTCCAACTAAAGTAGGAGAGACAGACACCCGCCAGCCACCTTATGCAACTAGTGCATGTTAGTCGGTGGAACCGGTCTCACGTAAGCGTACGTGTAAGGTTGGTCCGGGCCGCTTCATCCCACAATACCGCTGAAGCAAGATAAGACTAGTAGCGGCAAGAAGAGTTGACAACATCTACGCCCACAACAAATTGTGTTCTACTCGTGCAAGAAGAACTACGCATAGACCTAGCTCATGATGCCACTGTTGGGGAACGTTGCAGAAAATTAAAATTTTTTCCTATATTTTCACCAAGATCCATCTATGAGTTCATCTAGCAACGAGTATTCAGATTAGATAGCATCTACATACCACTTTGTAGATCGCAACGGAAGCGTTCGAGTGAACGTGGATGAGGTAGTCGTACTCGCCGTGATCCAATTCACCGATGATCTAGTGCCGAACGAACGGCACCTCCGCGTTCAACACACGTACGGAAAGCGTGCCGTCTCCTTCTTCTTGATCCAGCAAGGGGGAAGGAGAGGTTGATGAAGATCCAGCAGCACGACGGCGTGGTGATGGATGCAGCAGAACTCCGGCAGGGCTTCGCTAAGCAACTACGGGAGGAGGAGGAGGTGTTGCAGGGAGGAGGGGGCGCCAGGGCTTATGGGTGCGGCCACCCCTCCCTCCCCTCCCTTTATATAGGCGCATGAGAGGGGGGAGGGCGCAGCCTTGCCCCTTCCTCCAAGGAAGGGGTGCGGCCAAAGGGGGGAGAAGTCCATCCTCCCCAAGGCACCTCGGAGGTGCCTTCCCCTCTTTGGACTCTTCCCTCTCCAAGTCTTCTTGGAGCATGGGCCCTTGGGGCTGGTGCCCTTGGCCCATACAGGTCAGGGCGCACCCCCTATAGCCCATGTGGCCCCCCGGGGCAGGTGGACCCCCCCGGTGGACCCCCGGGACCCCTCCGGTGGTCCCGGTACAATACCGATAACACAGAAACTTGTCCCGATGGCCAAAACAGCACTTCCTATATATAATTCTTTACCTCCGGACCATTCCGGAACTCCTCGTGACGTCAGGGATCTCATTCGGGACTCCGAACAACATTCGGGTTACTGCATATACATATCTTCACAACCCTAGCGTCACCGAACCTTAAGTGTGTAGACCCTACGGGTTCGGGAGACATGCAGTCATGACCGAGATGGCTCTCGGGCAATAACCAACAGCGGGATCTGGATACCCATGTTGGCTCCCACATGCTACACGATGATCTCATCGGATGAACCACGATGTCGAGGATTCAATTAATCCCGTATACGATTCCCTTTGTCAGTCGGTATTTTACTTGCCCGAGATTCGATCGTCGGTATCCCAGTACCTCGTTCAATCTCGTTACCGGCAAGTCACTTTTCTCGTACCGTAATGCATGATCCTGTGATCAAACACTTTGATCACCTTGAGCTCATTATGATGATGCATTACAGAGAGGGCCCAGTGATACCTCTCCGTCAAGCGGAGTGACAAATCCCAGTCTCGATCCATGTCAACCCAACAGACACTTTCAGAGATACCCGTAGTATACCTTTATAGTCACCCAGTTACGTTGTGACGTTTGGCATACCCAAAGCACTCCTACGGTATCTGGGAGTTACACGATCTCATGGTCTAAGGAAAGGACACTTGACATTGGAAAACTCTAGCAAACGAACTATGCGATCTTATGCTATGTTTAGGATTGGGTCTTGTCCATCACATCATTCTCCTAATGATGTGATCCCGTTATCGATGACATCCAATGTCCATAGTCAGGAAACCATGACTATCTGTCGATCAACGAACTAGTTAACTAGAGGCTCACTAGGGACATGTTTGTTGTCTGTTATTCACACATGTATTACGATTTCCGGATAACACAATTATAGCACGAATAAAGACAATTATCATGAATAAGGAAATATAATAATAATGCTTTTATTATTGCCTCTAGGGCATATTTCCAACAAAAAAAATCGTGTCCCTTGTCTCCTGTTACCATCCGGCCTTGACGCACAGTTCGGGACCCCCTACCCGAGATCCGCCGGTTTTGACACCGACACTAGGGCTTTAGATAATGCCTCAAGGGCCAGGGATGCGGTTTTATTTTTGATGCGGAGTGCTATGTCCGGATCACTGGCGAGAGTGATTATGTCGTTGGGCCCGGGCATCTTAAGCTTCATGTACCCATAATGAGGTATAGCTTGGAAGCGTGTAAATGCCTTCCGCCCCAAGAGGGCGTGACATCCGCTGTTGAAAGGGGCCACTTGGAAGGTTATCTCTTCGGACCGATAATTCTCCAGCGTGTCGAATACCACGTCAAGTGTTATTTTTCCCACGCACCGCGCCTCCCGGCTGGGAATGATTCCTCAGAAGGTTGTGCTGCTTTGCTCAATGCGGCTGATGTCTATTTCCATTTTGTGGAGTGTACCCTCGTAGATGAGGTTTAGTCCGATGCCGTCGTCCATGAGAACCTTGGTGAGCAGAAAGCCGTCCACAATTGGACTGAGGACCAAGGCGGCTGGTGCTCGGACTGTCCTTTATTTGGGTTCGTCACCGGCATTAAAAGTTATAGCCGTGTTGTTCCAGGGGTTTATTGCTGCGACTTGGCAGACTTCGGCGAGTTTGCGGAGTGCCCTTTTGCGCATGTTGTTTGAAGCGAATGTCTCGAAGACCATGAATACTTTGAGGTCATCGTCTTCTGGGGGGTGCTGTTCTGGGGTATTCTTGGTGAGGATATCCTCGCCGCTCTTGGCGACTTGCCAGAGTATCCAACATGCTCTAAGGCTATGAGTTGCTATATTATCCGGTGTTGTGTGTATTTTGCATGGCCCGTCGAGCCATCCTTCCAGAACGGTTCCACGCCCCGTAATGGGCTTATATTTCTTTACTATTGGACGGGGCATGCCACGAGGGTGCGCCCTTTTCATTTGAACGAGGGGTTGAGTGGGGACCGATGGATCCAAACGGGCAGCCTGAGTTTTCCGGGCGCTTTCCATTGCGTTGTACTCTTGTACGATAGTTGCCAAGTCAGCGAAGTGTAATATGCGACGGCGGTTGATGGCGTTGAGGATTCCTTCGTCCATGCAATTATTGCGGAACGTTGAGATCGCGTCTTCGTCGCGGCAATCTTTAATCTTGTCTTTGACGAGGAATCTGGCCCAGAAGTGGTGGACCGTTTCCTGAGACTGTTGTTGTATGCTCATGAGAGCGCTTATATGTGGGTGGGTGGGTGGATTTAAATCCGAACCCTGGCCCAATTTTGGATCCGGAGTCTGGAGATCTTCCAAACTTAACAGTTCGGGCTCCGAGATATCAACTGATTTCTTTGGTCCGTCATCCAATTCCATGTTCGGAGGGCAGGATGCATCTCTTCGCAAGTGGGTGTCCGGCTTTTTGAGGTCGGAGATCCGGATGTAGTCCGTCCTCAATATAGAGGAAGAGTTATCGTCTCGCTCCTTGACTACCGCTATCTGGTGGGTGATCGGTGGAGATTTGATTTCTCTCTGATCGGGTTTAAGCCTAATTCGATCGTAGTCTGTAGCGACCCCCAGGGCGGCGATGCAATCTAGGAGCTCGTTTAAATACGAAAGCTCTGCCGGATCCATTTGCTTGGAGTGTTCGGAGTCAATACGAAGGGAATTTTCGACGACCCGAGAGGTCATCATCGGCTTAACGGCCGAACGGGCGGTCATGGTAAAGCCGCCCGGCCGGAGGGTTTGGCCTGGAGCCAGTGCTCCTCCAGAGGTGATGTTGTCCTTGAGAACAAGGCGAGCCATCGATTCTATCTTCGACGTCACAGCGGAACTCTCAATAAAAGCACCAATGTCGGTGTCAAAACCGGTGGATCTCAGGTAGGGGGTCCCGAACAGTGCATCTAAGGTCGATGGTAACAGGAGACGGGGGACACAATGTTTACCCAGGTTCGGGCCCTCTCTATGGAGGTAATATCCTACTTCCTGCTTCATTGATCTTGATGAATATGAGTATTACAAGAGTTGATCTACCACGAGATCGTAATGGCTAAGACCCTAGAAGTCTAGCCTGTATGACTATGGCTATGAGTCTTGTGCTCTACGGACCTAGCCCTCCGGTTTATATAGACACCGGAGGGATCTAGGGTTACATAAGGTCGGTTATAGAGAAAGGAATCTTCATATTTGATCGCCAAGATTGCCTTCCATGCCAAGGAGAGTCCCATCCGAACACGGGTAGAGTCTTCGGTCTTCGCATCTTCGCTGCCCATCAGCTCGGCCCATGGGGAACAGGCCGGACGCCCGAGGACCCCTTAGTCCAGGACTCCCTCAGCCGCCGTCGCGGATGCTGATGACCTCCAGATGGCCCCCGTCCTCCGCTCCGTCGTCGGAGAAGCAGTCGGGTGAGTCCGTCGCCGCGCGAGGACCTCACCTCCCGTGACCTCAACATGTCCCCACCGCCATCTCGGGTCTCCCCCCATCCCCCGTCCTCCGCTCCGCCGCGAGAGGAGCGGCTGGGCGAGTCTGTCGCCGGCCAGCAAGACCTCTCTTGCGAATGTTTTTCTCTTGAAGATCCATTTACATTTTATGGATTTTACACCCTCTGGAGGATCGACCAAGTTCCAAACTTGATTCTCGTACAGGGACTCCATTTCGGATTGCATGACTTTGAGCCATTCTTTTGAGCTGGGGGCTGCCATCGCTTCCTTGTAGTGTGCAGGCTCATCTTCCTCTAAGATGAACATCTCATTATGAAACCATTCAGGAGGTTCGATAACTCCTCCTGGACGGCACCCCAAGGAGGGACTTTTCCTCCTTGGTGGCTGCCCTCTCCCTCCCCTCGAACCTATATATACTAGGGTTTTTGCTCTATGGAGACACACAAGTTTTGGAGCCTCCTCTAGTTCATCGAGCCCTAGTTCTAGTTGATCCTAGTTGACTAATTAGATCTTGGTCTAGTTCCTCTAATCCTTATAGTTAAAATCCCAATGTGGCTCTAATCTCCTCACTCTAATTCTCTGATGACGAATAGCTCTGGACGGCGAAGTGCTCTGGACGACGAATAGCTCTGGACGGCGAAGTGTTGTCGGATCGTGTAGGTTGCATGCTTGCAACCAAGTTGAGAGGCCAAGCTTTCGGTCTTTCGTTCGAGGGACTATTCATGGACGGATCGAGGGATCATTCATCGACGGTTCGAGAGACTCCAAGTACGATCTACACCGACACGTCCTTCTTCCGCTGCAACTTGGTGACGGTAACGATCGTCATCCCAACTCGTTATGCATCTTCATGTTGATCTTGGGTGTTCGTAGGAGCGAAGTTTTTATTTTCTATTACGTTTTCCAACAGGCTAGTCCGAAGCTTGGCCTGTGTAGAGAGGACATTTCAGGCTGATCCGATTACATACGAATGTAATTAGGAGCAATTAATTAAGGGTACCTTTGGAGGGTTCCTAGAGAGGTCATACTTTTGGGCCCGGGAGCATTGCCAAGTGGTGCGCCCAGCCGCTGCCACGTGTTGGGGATTTTATTTTAATTTTCATGTGCTTTCATCTTTTATTTGGGTTATTTAGGTTTTTGATGTCTGGTTGGTTTTTTCTAAGTTTTGGCAGAAACAATTTTTTCCCCGGAAAGAAGTGATTTTCCACAAGAAACACAACCTCTGCTTTCGCGAGAAGCACAACTCTACTTTTAGAGGAAAAGCATAGCTGTATTTTCATGAGAAGCCCAGCATGTGCTTCCCCAAAAAAGCAAAAAACACGGTATGTTCTTCCACGAGAAGCACAACTATGCTTCCAGAAAGCGGAAAAGAACAATTGTGCTTCTGCGAGAATCTCAACCTCTGCTTCCACGACAAGCACAACTATGCTTCCCAAAAAGAAAAGGCGCGACTATGCTTCCTGAAAATGGAAAAACATAGTTTGTGTTTCCGCGAGAAGCACAATTGTGTTTCATGAAAATGAAAAGGCACAACATGTGCTTCCGTGAGAAGCACAAATGTTCTTACCGCAAATGGAAAAGCATGGTTGTGCTTGCAAAAAGCTGAAAAGGCAGAATTGTTCTTCCCGGTTCTTGGTTTTTGCCATTTTTGTTTCCTTTTGTTTTTTAATGTTTCCTTTTTTGGGTTCTGTTTCAATTCCCGATTTTTTGTGTGAAAAATGGTTCCCCAAAACAATTGACATGGGTTCTAGTTTTGAAGATCTCGACGTAGAAAATCCAACAGTGAAAGCGGTTCGTGAGAACGGTTCAATAGATAAAACATTTTGTAGAAAAGTATGAAGAAAGGGGAAAACTTCCAGGTTGCGATAAGCGATGCACATGTCAGCACCAGAGAAGGTGGGATTGACCTTTGCAAGAGGTACCCCTTAATTAATCCTTAATTAACGATTTTCAATTTATTACACCTACTAAATAAACATACGAATGTTGCAACAGACCAATAATGTGGTTGTGCATTCCTCTAAAATAACAACATTTAATAAATACCTAAAATGCAAACAATTCTATATACAAAAATCCATGTTAAAAGAAGCATAAGCAGAGTATTGATTTGGCACATTAGAATAAGACACCAAATGTAGAGGTAACGCCAACTGATTTTTTGATAGTTATGTTAGTCAACTCGTAAATTAAAACTGTAACTTACTCAGGTTAGGATATTCTAAACCCCATGTCATCATTAATTCCTTCAAAAAGTTTGTCCAAATCAAGGAAAATCTAGTATATTTATTTAAACAAATATATTTGTTTATCACTTTGAAATTTAATTTTTTAAGGACATCATAAAAACCTTGTCTTACAACATACATTACTGGATGGGGAAGTAAAAGATAACATATTTTCAATTTTCTACACAAAAAAGAAACTTGTATCACCGAGTTATCTGCAAAACTAAAAGTTCGCATTATGGAACTCAAATTTTGTACTTGTCTTTGTCGAGCAATTCTGGGCAAGTCCGCTCAGCTCCTTTGTGAGCACCGGCGTACCACAATAGAACACTCCTGCGAGATCCAAGAATCAGAGTTAGTGTCAACACCTAAATATAATGAAATGCATTATTCACACAAAAAAAATTAATGACATGCATGTGCTAATGTTCGGAAAAAAATAATGTTGATTGATCAGTCTTGTTGTTGACCCCCCCCCCCCCCCCAAGCATGTATTTAGTTTTGATACTGACCAACACGTTGTTGACGGTGCCTAAGGGCGATGCGCTCATAGATACCCCGCCAGTTTGGTCGGCCGAAGTGGGTCTTGACACGAGCACCGGAGACCACATCGACGCCGTGCTTCGCGTGGTTAAGGGACTGGAGCAAGGAGATGAGCGCCGATCGGGCGTCACCCTCCTCGTAGATGCTGCTGCAGTAGTTATGGAGCTCAATGCAACCCATATTGGCCGTCTCCACCATCTCGTTCATGACTTCACGAAACCACTCAAAGGAGCCTTGCTCCGGAGCAATCCAGTAAAAGTAGGCACGACAAGTTTGGGGGGTGCTAGATTCGCCATCCCTGCAGTTGGGTTGCTTCATGTTGTTGATGATGTCCTTGACGAGGGAGATCATGGGTGCGGCACCGATGCCAGTCCCCACTAGTAGCACGGTGTCATACTGCTTGTAGTCCTGCGTCAGCGCACTATATGGCCCGTCGATCACCACCTTCGGAAAGCTGCAATCAAACATAATTTTCCACATCACGTTTATTTTCAACAATTAAGCTAGTCACTAATTTAGAAGATTCCTTTAGCATAGAACGTTAATGACATCTATTTTCCCCAAAGATTCGTTGAGGGAAAACGTACATATTCCCTCACTTCATCTATAATAGATTCCCATTTAATCTTGCCTCAAATCAAACTGTTTGAGGTTGCTTTAAGTTTGGTCAACTTTACAATGGAATATATTAACATTTATATAATTCGTAATAAATACATCACATTGTAAAAACACAAGTGTTGGTAGTTCTAGTGATATTGATTCAGCACTGTACTTGGCAATATTTTTAAAAGGGGGCGACTATGTGTTAGGTGTCCAGAAATTATCATCCAACAATGGTAATTGCACAAACTATCCTAATATTAAAACTAAAAACTAAAAAAACCCTAAGGAAGAATGAATTAAGGGAATGGGTATTGCCCTAAAAAGAACGAAAATAAAAACAGATGAATAAAAACTTGCATACAGATTGCACAGAAATTACACTTTTTTCACTATATATAATAACAAGCATATATTACTGCAACTTCTGGGCAGATGATACAATTAGGAAACACATTTCATTGACTTGCATGTGTCCTTCAAGATTGATCGTTTTTATCTTATGCCCATAGTAGGTGTGCACACACGCACACACACACACCCTAGCACGCCGAAGACGAATTACATCTCTTATTGGTATTGCATGTGACACACTCACACAAGCGCGCATGCACGGCAGGTAGGCGCACACAAGCACGAGCACACACGTACATCACACGCACGCACGCATGCACACACACGCGCGCAACACACACAGGCACACAGACGCAAAGATAAAAGACTAAAATATACCATATGTAAGGAAATGGAAGAAAACACACAAGAGTAAGGTGGGGTGTGACTGAACTGAAAAACATTGGCCTAATAATAGCAAAAGCAAACTTAAAATAGTTTGAGTAGTTTTTTTTTTATTTTTGCGAGATCAAAAGGGTTTTACTCCATCATCGTAGAGCTACAATCCTTAGGCAGAAGATCCTCAATATATGGGGGCCCTCTGCCGAATCACACAGCCGTAGCCCACTCAGAGCGACTATACCTTGCCAGGCAATCTGCGACTCTATTTTGTGACCTATGAAGTTTCCGTGGAATAAACACCCCATCGATCATTAGGGTCTTAGATAACAACCAGCCAGTTCGTATAACCTCTTAAGATGGCTTCTAGACCCCATACAGCCAAAGCCGAAAAGATTAGCTATGTGATAATTGGTGTGGCTACTTAAAGAAAAAAATGGATGGGTTTCTATGATGCATGTTATCAAATATGTACCTTGGATTGGACGAGCTGTCAAGGTCACACTCCACCCGGATCATCTTGCTCTTCTCCTCTGTTGGCGTCGGGCAAACCTGCGATTCATACGTCGTCATGCAATCGCACACTAATTGTTGATTAGCATAAGACCAGGTTGAGAATGTGCATAGTTTTGGAGCTTTTAGGGAATGAATGAATGAGGTCGATGTCTTTAAGTGCATCTCCAGAAGATTACTTAAACTCATTTGCTATCATAAAAACCGATATATTTTTTCAAAGCAGTGCTCTACTAGATGACCTAATAAGGGCATGGCCAACGTTCCACCCTGGACAGGTGCCCCAGCTATCCACGTCGGCTCGGGTGGTCCAACATGAAGTATTGTGCTGCTTGCATAGCCAAGCTGGTTCTTACAGAAGAGTCGGGCCTGACGGGAGAGGAAAAAGCGGAGAGACAACAAGAAAAGTATAGGCATGCAAGGGCTCTGTACGATGTGTGACCTTCAGCCACCTTGGGAATTGATTAAAAGATGGAGGGAGAGATTGAATGTGGGCCTAGTGAGCCGCTATATGTTGGGTGGTTACCACTTTCTGGTGCTGCTCTAACACATTTATCTATTGGGAATGGCTGGGGCAGCATCAAGGTGATGCTTCCATGGTAGATGTCCTAAGCGGTTTGCTATCCATGCAAATGTTAGGTAATAGTCCTCAATTTTTCTTTCATCTTATCTAAAATAATGACTGAGCGTCTAAAATCGGACCCGTCAAATCTTTCCCAAATTTTCGGGCGGACAACCAGGTCACGGTCCGAATAGAAAAAGTCACCCAATCGGACCTAGCAAAGTCAGCCCAAATATTTGGACTGTCTGACACCCCTCAAAGCCAGCTCATACGTGGGACGGATATGGAGAGGCTCGGATGCATCCATCACCTCAGATCCGACAAGCCGAACTCATATATATGAAAGCTGTTTTTAGGTGATCAAATTTGTGTAGTCTGTTGGAGATGCTCTAACCTTTAGGAAGACGTTGTGGAGCTCCTTGGCCCAGTCACCGACCGTCCTGATGTGGACACTGACGTGCTCGTCCCGTGGCGCCGACGTGATGTAGAACGGGCGCCTGCACGTTCGTTCATTCATCCATTAATTTTCGCTTCAGTTAATTAAGCAAGTCATCGGCCGGGGATGCCGTTGGCTGCTCACCACTGGTATCGTGAGACGGCGGGACACTTGAGGAAGATGTACTGCCCGCTCTTGTAGCTGAACCCCAGCGGCTTGGAGAAGCGCAGCGACAGCGCGCTCGCAGGGTCAGGGTACACGGCCACCTCCAGTATGTCCACCGACCGCGCGCTGCACCGCAGCGGCCGCGCCATTCGCTCGCACGCGTACAGGGCCTGCCGCCGGTGCCGCCAGTTGCCCTCCAGGAAGTAGCCAGCACGCCTGTACCACCGCCGGAGCGGGCTGGGCTCCGTCGCCGTCGGGTGGAGGCGCATGCTCAGCTTGCTGCTGAGGGCTGTCCCGGTCGGCTTCGCACGGCTCGCCGTCTGCAGCAGGAGACTCTCCAGCTCGAACAACTGTAAATCGATTCATCTCACGACATGATCAGTGACACGCCGATGCAGCACAGATGATTAATCTCATGTGGCAAGGGAATTGCGCCATTGTTGTTTGAATCAAAATTAAGGCAACCGGGAACAACTACGTCTCAGTTACCTGGATGTAGCCGAGGTCGTCAGGGTCCAGTTCCTCCATCATGAGCCGGGCGTACTTTTGGGACTGTTGTGTGTCCATCGTTAGGTTGTTTGCATTCGCGCTCAGCATGATCATCTACACACCAGAGCACAACAACAAAATAATATTAATATTTTTGCCACTTGTATTAATGCAAAATCTTAAACCATGAAATAAATATGCAATGCAAGTATATTCGGAAAACACGAACTAATTAATGATTACTGGTTTGTCAGTACGTGTGGACTTGTAGGAAAATGACATGTCAAAGTCACGAGAACGTCCACCCTTACGCTGCCCTCCAGCGACACCTAGGGGAATCCTAGCACTTCTTCTCCAGTCAACCCATTTTGAGTCGTCATGGCCGCTGCCACCGACTTATGGAGTACTCTTTTCGTAAAGAAATATAAGAAGTGATCTAAACGCTTTTATATTTCTTTACAGAGGGAGTGTATTGTAGTGGTGGCATGCCAGACTCCAAAGGTAACAGGGGCTTATTCTTTTGGCAATGCTCACGGCTCAGGCATGGAGACATCAGTTTCTCAGCTCAGCGAAGCGGGATACCGGGGCGGTGTACCTGGGATGAGATCACATTTTGCATCTAGCGTGGTCTCAGTTGGCTGGTGTGGTGGTCGACATACCGTGGTACGTAGCCATGAGAAACAGTGATGCATGAGTTGGTCATACAATGACGGTATACAGGGCGGATGCCCTCGAGGCACTGGGCAGATGCTTGGCTCCATTGTGCATGACTGTGTGGTTGGTTTCATCCTCTTCGAATGCACATAGATATGTTTGTATATAGCTTTGGTGGCATGGATGCTAGGGTGGTAGCCATTAGTAATGGTAGTTAGGTCAGGTGTATGGTTACGTTAAGGCTTCGTGCACATGTGATGGTGATCGTTGAGGCGTGAGGTGCCACCATGAGGTGGTGTTAAGTGTTGGCGGGGGTTTGTATTCTCGTGGTCTGGGCATCCCTGTGAGACTCGGAGAGGGACTTTGTGCTATGGTCGAAAGCCTTTGATTGACTTTTGTCGGTGATGACAAATGATGGCATGCTTGGGCATTGTTTTCCTCCTTGATAGCATTGTTGTGAAGCTCCATTCCTCCCTCGTCGCAGGGTCCTGTGAACTTTAGGTGAAAAAGCAAGCTCAGTTGGAGCAGGTGGCAATAACTTTTATGTTGTCATTTTCTTGGGGATATCGCCTTGGAGTGCTATACCTTGGGGAGCCGACAATGTTTGTGGGTGTTGCACGTGGTGCATTACTCGCAGGGGGACATGATGGGTTCTGTTAGAATGGTATGTCAGGACAACAATAGTGAAGGTTGGTGTGGCGGATGTGGTTTACACACGAGCAACTATCTTGTGTTACAAGGATTGCGATGGTTTTGCGTTGTGCGCCATTCCGGCTCGAGCGGAGGGTGTCAGGCAACACTCCCTAATATTGGCATGTGTGTATGATGTGCATGTGGCTTTATTGTCATGTGCGAAGGGAGATTTGTCATTCGATCTGGTTTCTCGCATAAACAGAGTTGTCATATGAGGGTTTTGGTCCGTTTCTCGGAGAGACCTAAATGAACGGGTGAGAGTACGATGAATTTACCTCTTTGATGTCCTCCTCAAGGACTCTCCCGTCACTGTCCTTCTCAGTCCTAGTGGTTAATTGCCAACAAAAGACATAGTTAGTACATAAATTTGTTGTAGATGTACAGTAGTAAGATAATTACTAGTTTAGTCCACAATATCGGGTTACTGATGCACAAACAATACAAACCAGCCGAGCAGAGCGTGGGAGACCAACGTGCACGCAGGTGTGTTCTCATGCTGTTTAGGTGGGATTTGCAATGGGCTATTTGACGAAATCACGTTGCAGTTATGCAATGGGTGATGTGAGATCGAATGTGCACCCTTCACCGACAAGGACTAAAGTGCAAACTTGTAACCAGATTTTTTTTTCAAATATCCCCTTGTGGACATGGACATGTTGGCGTCGCACACTCATCTTGGCTAGTTTCTTTTGTTTGTGCACCAGCATCACTTACGCAAGATTATGGACCAAACTGGTTGATTTCTAACTTAGATGTATTAAGCCGAACATTCACGTGTTTGCTATTAATCAGGTAACTCAAATCTATTTTTCCGTTCAGTCAAATATGAAAAAAAAACTCAGATGAAGGGAATAACTTATGTTTTTCATGCACTAGGTATTTTTCTTTGTATTTTAGCTAATACCAGTGCAATTAATTCATTTTTTCTTATAATAACTTATGTTTTTTATTGTATGTCTTGTTTATTTAGAAGAAAACAAACAATGATTAACACACACATTTTCTTCATTGACCAGTTGAAGGTCCACATATGGTTGTGGAAGGAAAGAGAAAGACAAATGAGTGGAGATAGTAGCCACATGACTCAAATAGCTAAGAGCATCTACAATTCCAATACCCCAAAACCACCCCCAAATGTCTGCGGACGCGTCCGGACGCTTCCGCGGATAGTGACTGGACACCATACCAAAAAGGTCCGCCACAACCATGAAACTCAAACGTCATACTTCAAATCCATATTACCTATGCAAATAAAAACCTACGCACTACGTGCATACGCTAAACTACTCATCGTCGGAAATCTCGACGATCTCCGTGCCTAGCGCCAGGTACATGGGCAAGTGCGGAAGCTCTTGCATCTACGGAGGCTCCGACACCTCCCCCCACCCCCCCTCCGCGTCCAGTTCGGCGAACAGCGCCTCCGTCATTGCCTATTCTTGCTGGATGAAATGCCGGTTGGCCACGATGTAAGCCTCGCCCTATCCCCATCACTTGGGCGGCCGACCACCATCCCCATCGCTTGGGCGGCCTCGTACTCCGCCTCCGCGCCCGGCATGGTGAAGCCCGTAGCCTCCTCCTCCTCCATGGGCTCGGCTTCTGGCGGCTGCTCCCCGTCCCCCTCCTCCTGCTCTTCCTCCTCCCCCGCCTGCTCGTCCTCATCCTCTGATGGCTCCGGCGAATCCAGAGGTAGAGCGGTGGCGAAACGAGTAGCCCGCCTCTCCTGGATCTGCTCCACCAGCTACACCCTCCGCTCCGGAGTGAGCATGTCATATGTAGTGATCCGGCGCCTCGGCATGGTAGCGGCGGGTGTATTTGAAGTGTCGACAGCGGAGAGGAGAGGAGAAAGAGGAAATGGGGTGGATAGGGTTTGGCTGCCGCCGTCCGGATTAAATAGCCGGCCTCCTCCCTGGGTGGCACGTCGGAGCGGCGCCATGTGGCGCGGAGTTGAGGAGGCGCCTGTCGGACCAGCGTTCTCTTCGCGTCCCCGCGTGGGCCCTATCCGCCGATCCTACATGGCAGGCGTGCCAGGGTGTCTCCGGGCCTCCCCATATCTGCCCCAGATATTGGCCGGATATGGGGAGTGTCGGTCAGTCAGAGCATTTGGGCCGACTATGGGGAGGCCGATTGGGTGGCATTTTTGCGTCCGGGCACTGACCGGGCAACCCGTCCGGGCGTTTGGAAGGGTATTGGGGCTCCGATTGTAGATGATCTAAGTTATACGTTCAATGTTCTACTGTAATCATACACATATTTAGAAAAAAAATTACATTGTATTGCAGCTACATTTCCATGCTCTATAATGGTGCAAGTTATGTGTATTTTTTTTTATGCAAGTTTCCACTCGTTGTATTTTTGTTTTGTCTCTATCGGAGTTTCCTGTATTTACTTCTGTTTCCTTGAGGGTAAAATTACTACATGAATTTCATCTATAATAAAAAATATTTTTAATCTTTTAGATGATATTTTTATTTCAATCATTATTCTCTATATTATTGCATCTCATATGGATGTGATAGTCTATGGACTAGATGATACCGCACACGTTGTTGCTGGAATGTTTTGCAATACATTTCATTGAGATTTGGTTTTATGGAACATAAATACTTGGAGAAATAATATGAGAACTAAAATTGACAATACATATGATTTATGATGTTTGATTATTGTATTGTTGTAAAACATTTATTAAATATGTTTCTACAAAATATTAAGTATAAATAGCATAACAGATTGGAAATTCTCATGCATGTTGACATCTTGAGGTGAACTTTTTTCTATACATGGCTGCATGTTAAGGTGAATCTTTTCTTATACATGTTGCGTGATCAGTGTGGCGGAGCCAAGGGGGGGCGAGCAGGGGCCTGGCCCCCCCTAACGATCGACCACCTCGATAATACCTAGGTGTATTTAGCGATAAAACTTTATTAATGGACGTACTTAGCCCCCCTTAATAACTCAAACATACAGTAAAATCTGTAGAAGGGTAAAGGCACATAATAAAGCCTAATATGGTCACGGCGTCCGCTCCTCTCCTAGAACTAGTTGCCCCTTTGTCTCAAAAAAAAAAACTAGTTGCCCTTGGCTATCCCTAAAAAAAAGAAAACTAGTAGCCCCTGGCGTTATTTACCCTAAAAAATGATTAGCCCCTGACGTGTTTTGAGGCGAAGCGCTGGCGGCTGCGGCTGCCTCCTGCCCTCCCTCGTCATGATCAGATTTGAGTCCGATTAAATCAACTGGCACTGGCTCTGCGATGAACAATCTTGCAGACTACTCCGTCAGTTCTCCAGCGGCCCAGTCAACTATCAAGGTTAGCATCACTAATACTGTCTGCTAATCTTTCTCGACCCTCATCTATGCGCGTATATCCAGTTTTACTTATTTTAATGGTGATTTACAGCGGTAGTTCATTTGAAATTTCTTTTGATAGTTTGATCTGCTAAGTGGTTATGAAAAGTATTCGCAAAACTGAAAAAGTGTTATGGAAAGAAAAGCACCGTCAAGCATCACAATGATTAATTTATGTTTTAAGCATGTTGTATCGAGTTCCCAACCTAATGATATTGTTAACGGGGCTAATGTGCAAGTTGCCATCCCGATTCAAATGGAGGATGACTTGTTCAGAATTGCAAGATAATCTAAATCGAAAAGGGAAATATTTAGAAATTAGGTTATCTTCTGATGATTTTTTTAATAATTTTGATTTTATTGGCAATTGCAGGAGAAATTTAGACTAATATGATATTACAGTACATGTTTTTTCGCACATAACTTTTTTAGTTTATCAACTTTGCTTGGTCCCCCTATACCCAAAGGGAAACGTTCCCTTCCGGTCGACCGGCTAGCGTTTGCGCCGGTCTGCTCGCTCACGCGCGCGCGTTCCTGACGGGTCCACACCCCCGACGCCACGTGTTTCCATATGGACAGTGCACTTTCCCATCGCTGCCTTATCTCTTTGTTCAACGACGCCGCTTTGTTCATCTTCTTTCTTTCTCCATCCCTCGGCCAAGGCCTCTCGCTTTCCTAATGGTGTCTCCTTCCCCAATTGTCTGCGGAGTCCCACATTGCTCCTCCCACCTCCATTGCCTTGGCTAGTGAGCTCACCACACTACCGCTGCACAGGCGTGCAGACGAATGTTACAACCATATATTACAAGAGCTACCACCAGTCATCGGTGTAGCTACCACCATGCTCACCGAAGCTGCAACCGGCGACGACGCCGTTGACAACTTTTTTGCTACAACCACGTGCGCTAGAGCTGCACCCGTGCTCACCGGAGCTGCAACCGGCGACTTCGTGGTCGACCATTTTTTTTTTGCTACAACAACGTGCACCAGAGCTGCGCCCGTGCTCACCGGAGCTGCAACTGGCGACACCGTCGTCGACATTTTTGCTACAACCATGCTCACAAATGCTACAACCAGTGTCGTTTTTTGCTACTACCGGCGTTGACGATTGCTACAACCGTTCACGAGTACACTGACGGCAGCGACGCCGCGACAACGCTTTGCTGCAACTGGCGTTGTTTTTTGCTACTACCAGTGTTTACGATTGCTACAACGGTTCACCAGCACACCGACGGCGGCGCCGGCGAGCGGCGACGACCGCCTTTCTGATGCAATTGGTGTCGTTTTTTGCTACTATCGTTTTTGACGATTGCTACAACTGTTTTTGCTACTACCGTTTTTGACGATTGCTACAACCGTTCACAAGGACACCGGCGGCGGCGGCGGTGTTTTGCTGCAACGACGGCTTTTTGAGTGGCTCGGCGAGCCATGGTGCTGCAAGCAGCCGGCGACAGAGACGTGCGCTGTAGTTGCAACGACGGCGCGAAGCACCGATGGGGCAACGAGCTGGAGGGGCACGACGAGTTTTGCTGCAACGGCGACCTTTTGGAGTGGCGCGGCGAGCTGCGGTGCTGCAAGCAGCCGGCGGCGGGGACGTGCGCCGTAGTTGCTACGACGGCACGAGCACCGAGGGGCAGTTGGACAGGTGCGAGAGAAGTTTTTTGCTGTTTCATGGCCGTGGGAAGAAGAGATAGAGGATGGGTGGTTGCGTAGCTGGAGGTTGAAGATAAGATCCGATGGTTATTATTGGACAAATCAAGCCGTTGGCAAGTCGACCGGCCGAAACTGCGCCGGTCGACCGGCGCCTATAAGCGCCCATACCCAAATCCTCGCTCCGCCCCTGTGCGTGATGAAGTGACATACTTGCATCTTGAGAGAATAGGATAGTGGGGCTAGCTACTTATATATATATAAGATTAGCCCAGAGGCCAAAGACCACCATGTGCTGATCTGTGATGAAAGGTCTATAATTGCTTAGTATACCAGGCCGAGAGAAAACAGTATATGGTGGTTTAGTATGTGCCGTCGATGTAAATATAAGTGCCAACAGAAAAAGTGACTGAAACTTTCTATAATTTCAGGCAACTGCAATATAGATAGCCCCGAACATTCACGACAACCTTATTGGTCAATTTGGAGAATGGTGGTGGTGGGAGGGGCTAATTAGCTTACATATGCATGAAGATTTGCAGGCGGCCATCAAAGCTGCGGTCGGAAATTTGGTCCCAAAACTCGAGCAGCTCCGGCTTGCTGATGCTGTCTCCGGAGATGTGCCGACGCCTTGCCAGTGCGTCGAACAGCTCGCCGGCGAACGCGAGCTCCTTCGTCCCTGCATGGGACGTCATGAGCGATCGAATAGCTTCTTTTTACTAAGACGTCAGGATGAAGCGATGAGGGGTGCGTACCGATGCACTTGGCGAACTTGGATCGGTGGAGGAGGCCATCCTTGGCTTCTTCGTCGAAGCGCCTCTCAACGGCGGCCCACCCGGCGGAGGCGTCAACCCGGCTGAGGAACTTGAGCAAGTGCGCGGTGGCGGCCATGGACCTACCGACGCAGCTCAGGTCGCCTCCCTGTCCCTGCTCGCTTGAGGCCGTGAGCCGCCGGAGCTCCTGCGGCGCCTGCTCGACCCGCGCCGAGGCGTCCCGGAGCACGCCGTGGCCGTACGAGGGCGGGCGCTTGTCCAGCTTCTCCTGTTTCACCACCACCATCGAGTCGTCCCTAACGTCGAGGGTGATCTCGACGCAGGGGTCGTCGTGGTCGCTGCCATCGCGCGGCGCCTGCAACACGTGCGACGCGGACACGGGCTCCACGAACCGCGGCCCATGGACTCTCTCGTCGCCGGCCTCCACGATGTCCTCCGCTGCTCCGCCGCCGGTCCCCTCACCGTTGCGCATGGCCGGAGATCGGGTCCCCTCTAGCTCGTCCGTCCCCAAGAAGTCAGCTAGCCAGCGGAAGCACGCACCCAGCCTCCCTGGAACACAGCTAGTAATAATTACCACGTGAGTGGGAGTGGCGATGAGAGCGGAAGGGGCGGGTGGGAGATGACAGTTTATACAAGTTCAAACAAGTAGCTTTGCTGTGATCGCGCTCACGTCGTTGACATCTCTTCTTATACCCTTTTTTTTTAAAACTTTCAATCTATTCATCTTCAATCATGGCAGTACAACGAACACCAGAAATAAAAATTACATCCAGATTCATAGACCACCTAGCGACGACTACAAGCACCGAAGAGAGCCAAAGGCGCGCCGCCGTCATCGCCCCTCCATCGTCGGAGCCGGGCACAACTTGTTATAGTAGACAGTCTGGAAGTCGTCGTGCTAAGGCCCCATAGGACCAGCACCCCAGAACAGCAACCGCCGCCGATGAAAAATAACGTAGATCGGAAGGATTCAAACCGAAGACACACGAACGTAAACGAACAACGATGAGATCCGAGCAAATTCACCAAAGATAGATCTGCCGGAGACACACCTCCACACGCCACCAGCGATGCTAGACGCACCGCCGGAACGGGGGCTAGGCAGGGAGACCTTTATTCCATCTTCAGGGAGCCGCGGCCGTCTCGCCTTCCTAAGTAGGACACAAACCCTAACAAGATTGAAAAAAGACTAAAAACGGAGCCCTCCCGCCGGCCCTTGCCAGAATCCACCGCGCCTCCGTGGCCCTAGGGCCACCGGAGACGAGGCGGACCTGCGCCGGAGCGGGCGAGAGTTACGAACCCTAACTTTCTTTCTTGGAGGAGGAGGAGGAGGCGGAGCCCTGGGCCTGAGCATTGATCTCTTCTTATACCCTTTAAACGAACCAGTTAATTAATAAAAGGGATAAGTATATTTTTTGTCCCTAAACTCTTCCGAAAATTGAGAAATCGTTCCTCAACTCCAAAACCATCAAAAGTTAGTCCCGCAATCATTTAAACCGAATACTTTTCATCCCTAGTAACGTTTAAGGTGGTTTTACCGTGACATGAACCCTGTTTTGACTAAAACAGGCCACGTGGGCTGGTTTTGACCACCACGTCAATCAAGAGACTAAGGGCACCCGCCGGCTCTCGTGGCGGGCAATGAGGCGTGGTTACCGCGATGGTGACAGCGTGGCCTGCCGGTGATTGAGGCACGCTGGTTGCTGGCTGAGCACGGTGGCTGTGGTGGTGGCTGCTAGGGCACGACAGCAGCGACCTTGAGCACAACCAATTCTGTGCGGCAGTGGCGATTTAGGCAGCGGCTGCGGCGGCGATCGAGGCCGCGGTTGCTGGTTGAGCATGGAAACTCCAGTTCATCCTTTACAGCCAATGTTACCTCCGGCCGTCAAGTTCCCAAGTTGCAAAAATAAAACAGCAAAGAAAGTGCCAGCAAAACTACTAGACTAGTGCTTGTTTGCTGTTATCTATTCTTATGTCAGACCATGTGAGAATTCTATCATATTTATTTAAACAAATAAGTCTATGTAACATTCCAAATCTACATTTTTCAAGACGTCACAAAGACCTTGTCTTTTTTTTTTTTTGAGAATCTGTCTTAATCCAATTGAAATACACCATACATTATTGGATGGGGAAGTATAAAGATAACACGGTTTCACTTTTCCACACGAAAGATGAAGCTTCTTGTGACTGGGTTGTCCGTAAAACTAGCAGTTCGCACCATGAAGCTCGAATTATGTCCTTGTCTTTCTCTAGAAATTCGGGGCAACTGAGCTCTTTTGTCAGCGTCGGCGTGTCACAATAGAATACTCCTGCGAGATCCAACAAATAGAAAGTTATGGTGGATTCCTAAATGTAATGATGTGTGCTAATGTAGGAAAAAAGAAACACTGTTGCTTCGGTACAACCCCATAAACACATCAATGTAGGATGGTCTTTTTTAAAAATATATCGCCCGTGCAAAAACCACCCGTACACGCCAGGGGCACTTTTTTTTCCCTTTCCATTTAATTTTCAAAAAAAAAAGCACCGCAAGAGATTTGAACTCCAACCCTCAAGGTTTACTTCAAATTCCAATAACCAATCAGGACAAGTTACTTGTTGTGCCCATTTGTTTTCTTTTTCGCTTCTTACGTGGCAAATGTAACTTCGTGAACTCTAAGGCCGGGTTCTTTCGTGGTTTTTAAGCCGGGTTTTGTTATGTTTATTTTTAGTTTTATTCATTTTTCATTTTCTTCAAATGTGTGAACTATTTAATAAAAATTAAAATTTGTGATTTTTCTCAATTTTTGAGTCTTTTTTATTTTTCTTGAAAAGGTTTGCAACATTTTTTAGTGAATCTTTTTCCAAAATATGCAGAAAAATTCAAATCCATGAACATTTTTTAATCGATGAACCTTTTGCAAATCCATGAATTCATGGGCCAGCCCAACAGGTAGGGGTGGCCGTTCGGTTGTAACCAAAAATTTGGTTTATACGATTTGGTTTTTCTGAAAATTTCGTTGACATAAGTGAAAACCAAAAATAGCAACCAAAAAAAGCTAACCTAAATTTGGCTAACCAGCTAATTTGGTTCAGTTCTCAGTTATGCCTAATAAATTGTTCTATTAGTGCACATAACAAAGTTTTGTGCTTTTCACCATGTACACCTAACCATATTATATAAGCAAGCTCCCCTAACTAGCCAGCCAAGGTGGGATTAAATTCAAGTTTTTTTTAGAACAGGGATTAAATTCTAGTTTTTTAGGCAAGGGATTAAATTCTAGTTTTTTTTAGGGGTGGGATTAAATTCTAGTGGAGTCTGAAACCATACGCCATACATTTGTTATATTGAACTTGGGCCTTCCAGGAGCTGATTGGCCCACGGGAGAAGCAGACCCTTGAGAAATTCATTCCTGGCCGGGCGTGCGGGACTCCATGGGATACCTCCCTTAGCAATGGCATGGCAAGCAAGGTTTCCCAGGCTTCCTTAAGACATATCACGGCTGTCACGTCGGACCATTCGCCGATTCTTTTGATGCTACAGGATGAATAATTGAGGCCGGCGGCAAAACCCCCTTTTAAGTACGAGGTCATGTGGGAGACTCATGACAAGTGGAAGGAGACAATCATGCAATGTTGGGGGCAGGAGCAACCGGCCGTTAGTCTGGAGGAGCTGAGAACAAAGCTCCAGGCAATTTCAAAGGATCTTAGCAAATGGAATAGAGACACCTTTGGCAGCGTACGGTAGGAAATAAGAAATCTCACAGCAGAGCTGGAAAGGCTGAGGGGTGAACCGACGAGGGTTGGTCCTTCTCATGTTGAACTAAAAATAAATGAAAGTCGAGATGTATCATCGAGAAGAGCTAATGTGGCGACAACGATCGAGGTTGGAGTGGCTGTCTGCAGGGGACAAAAACACTAGATTTTTTCACATGCGGGCGAACATGAGAAGAAAGAAAAATATGATTAAAGCGCTAGCCAGTTCGCTGGGAGTCTCAGTCAGCGATCCGGCCGAGTTGAGAAAGATGGTGACAGAGTTTTATATGAGTCTCTACACGACGGAGGGAGTTAGTAACATGAATGAGGTACTCCAGCATGTACCCTGCAAAGTGACACAACAGATGAATGCGATGCTTATGGCCCCATACACAAAAGAGGAAGTGAAGACAGCCTTATTCCAGATGTTCCCAACCAAGGCTCCGGGACCGGATGGTTTCCCGGCTCATTTCTATCAGAGGCACTGGGACATCTGTCGAGAGGAAGTCACCGCCGCAGTGCTCAGAATAATTCGAGGGGGAGAAAGTGCAGAGTGTGTCAATGACACAGTTCTAGTGCTTATTCCTAAGGTGCTAAATCCTACTCTCCTTACACAATTTCAACCTATTAGTCTATGTAATGTCATATACAAAATTGCTTCGGAAGTTATTGCAAACAGGCTGAAGGTAATCTTGCCAGACATTATATCTGAGGAGCAGTCAGCTTTCGTCCCAGGCAGGCTGATAACTGATAATATCATATGCGCGTATGAGTGTCTTCACTTCATGAAAAGGAGCAAGGCAAAGACGAATAGTCACTGTGCCCTGAAGTTGGATATGATGAAAGCATATGACAGACTAGAGTGGAGCTATCTCCGGGCAATAATGATTAAGTTGGGCTTCTCACAACAGTGGGTAAACATCATAATGGGCATGATCAGCTCTGTTTCTTTCTCTGTCTTATTTAATGGAGAAAAGCTTGAGAGCTTCAAACCATCCAGGGGCATCCGACAGAGAGATCCGATCTCCCCCTATCTTTTCTTGATTGCAGCAGAGGGCCTTTCGTGCCTACTTAAAACCAATTCTCAGTCATTGGTTTTAGGAGGAATCAAGGTGGCACCCACAGCTCCGGCTGTAAACCATCTCCTTTTTGCTGATGATAGCCTGTTGTTATTCAAGTCTAGTAATGAGGGGGCAGCAGCGGTTTCAAACCTGTTGGAGGTATATTGTAATGCATCAGGACAACGAGTGAATCATGATAAATCCTCTATTTTCTTTAGTAAAGGGTCTCCATAGCATCTAAGGGACAGCATCAAGAACATACTGAATGTGCAAACTGAGTCACTGAGTGATCGCTATTTGGGCATGTCCACGGATGTTGGACAAAATAAGATGGGCACATTCAGATATCTCAGAGACCGAGTGTGGGAAAAGGTTAGAGGTTGGATGGAGAAGCTTCTGTCGGCTGCGGGGAAGGAGGTACTTATAAAAGCAGTCGCACAGGCCCTTCCGGTTTACTCCATGGCTTGTTTTAGGCTTTCGAGAGGACTTTGCGAGAACATAACCTCAATCATCCAGCAGTTTTGGTGGGGCAGCAAAGCCGGAAAACAGAAACCGAGCTGGGTGGTGTGGGATATCATGACAAGGCCGAAACATCTTGAAGGCCTCGGCTTTAGAGATATGGAAATATTTAATCTAGCGCTACTTGCTAGACAGGCTTGGAGGATTTTGTGTGACCCTTCTTCTCTCAGTGCACGCATTTTGAAAGCGGCATACTTCCCAAATTCAACACTACTTGAAGCTGAACTTGGAGGCTGGCCATCTCAGATTTGGAGGGTGGTTATTGATGGAATATATATGCTCCGGCAAGGGATCATACGGAGGATCGGGAACGGAAGGACCACAGAAATTTGGTCTCATAATTGGTTGCCTAGACCCGGTCTAGTGAGACCCATCACTTCGCTAGTCACAAACCCTCTGAGGTATGTTTCAGATCTGATCAACACAGCATCAGCATCGTGGAATGAGCAGTTGGTGCACTCGGTCTTTGTCCCCATTGACGCCGAAGCCATTCTGTCTATTCCGTTTTGCACAAGGAATCTTGATGATTTTGGGGCATGGAGTGGAGACAAACGAGGATATTTCTCTGTCAAGTCTGCTTATAAAATGATACTGCAAACCATGATCACAAGGGAGAATTGGATTGAGGAAAATGATGGCCCTTCTGGAGCTGATCAGGAGGGGAACGCTTGGACTGCACTTTGGAAAACGGAAATACCATCGGAGGTGAAAATGTTTTTGTGGCGTCTAGCCCGGTGTTCCATTCCTACTGCAGATCTCCTTCAGCACAGGAAAATGCAACATCAGGGGCGTGCAGGCTGTGTGGTGCAAGGGATTCTTGGAGACATGCTCTACTCAATTGTTCCATGGCCAGAAGCACATGGGCTCTCTCTGATGAGGCCTTGGTCGAGCATATGACCCAGTTTGATAATGAAAATGCAAGGGATTGGGTTTTCCAGATGAAAGAGGTGCTGACAGATGATCTTTTTGTACGCATGGTAATTACACTTTGGGCCATATGGAGCCCCCGAAGGAAAGATGTCTACGAGGATATTTTCCAAAGCCCCATGCCAACCCATATGTTCATCCAGGCACAGATAAATGATCTCCAGTTTTTGAAGAAACCGGCACAGGGAAGCACTTGTCCAAAAGCTCAGAGGCCTACTCAATGGATTCCACTGACTGGAGAATGTGCCAAGGTCAACGTAGATGTTGTAACAAGAGCAACGACACGGGCAGGCTCTGCTGTCGCGTTATGCAGGGACAAAGATGGCTCTTTCCTGGGGGCTTCAGCTCTGGTGGTGAAGGGCGTCAATGATCCTACTACCTTGGAGGCGTTGGTGGTCCGAGAGGCGATGGCACTGGCAGATAGCGCTTACAATCCATCCATGTGGCGACGGATTGCAAGATAGTGGTTGATGATATCAAGCAAAAGTGTGGAGCAACTTATGGTGCAATAATACATGAAATCATAGAGTACTCTAGTAGTTTTACTACTTGTAATTTTTTTCATGAGTTTAGGAGCTCGAATTTCGAGGCTCACAATCTCGCGAAGCATGCTTTGCAACTAGGGCTTGGCCGCCATGTTTGGTTAGGCCATCCTAGTGAACTTAATTTCGTCCCTGTAAACACTGTGACGGTTCAATAAAGCTTCGTTGGATTGTCTCAAAAAAAAACCGCCCTTAGCAATGTGGTCTTTTTTTGTTAATTCATTTTTTATTCTTGAATTTTTTAAAACCTTTTCAGAAATGTTAAAAAAATCCAGGGATACAAAAATTAATATATATTTTCAGATATTATTTTACAATTTTTTAAATATATGACATTTAAAAATGTCCCCTTTTGGAATTTGTTTTTCACAAATTTAAGAAAAGTTTGTATTTTTAAAAATACTGATAAAATCAAAAAAACGTGGTTTGCAATTTGTGGTCAAAACTTTCATCAATTGTTAGAAATTTCTTAATAATTTTGGAAAAAGTGTTCAAGTTCATAAAACTTTCATACACAATTTGAAATTCAATTGTTGACAAATTTCAAGAAATTAATAAGGCATAAGAAAATGTTCATGTGATTCATAATGTCAGAAATTGCAAATTACAGAAGCACTAAAATTAGGAAAAAAAATATACTCACGGATGCTCCCGTCTAACCTAGTCTAGCACACTCCTCTCAGTGGGTGTTTTTTTTTCTAAATATGGATAAATGACCGTAACTTTTATAAGCAGGTGGGCATTGTAGGCATCCATGTCAGTTTTGAACGAATTTTGACACCGTTTGCACATTGCAACACGTCCCGCAATTTATAGGCTTTTGTCACCGGGAAAACTTCAGAAAATGCAAAACTTGTCGAAAACCCAAACAAGTTGCCATGGTGCATTGAATTGGTCATACAAGACCATTGAAAAAATTGTGGCCATTTCAAATATGTCGAGAAACAACATGCTCTCAGATGGAGCCTTCTAGCCTACCCGGACACTCTCTGTTCAACATGGTCTATTTTTGGACATCCTTGAAATGACCCTAACTTTTACAAAAAGTTTGGCATGCCCATTGTAGGCATCCATGTCAGGTTTGAATAGTTTCCGACGCCGTATGCAAATTGCGTCCATTCTTTATCGGCCTTTTTTGACTGAGAAAATTCCAAAAAATGCAAAAAGTTGTTCATTTTTTTAAGATTTTTAAACATTTCTCACTTTAAAAATTTTTGTTTACAATTTCAAAGAAATGTTCAAAAAAAACTAAAAAAACTATCTGGATTATGCGTTGTATTTACTGCCTCCATCCAGGATTGGTAGTCCCACAGGGAATGTATCTGGTGCACCGGGACTATTTGTGCTACCGGTGCACCAGTCGTCCGTTGCACATTCGAAAATGATTGAAAAAATCCAAAAAAATATTAGCGCATTGACACAACATCAATGTACGTTGTCACAAAAATTTAAATCAATATTCGAAACACTGCTCAAGATACAAAAATGACAAATTTGACACTGAATAGTACATAACACAATTTGAGCTTCAGTTTTGGCCCATTAGCACACTGACGTCAAATTTGTCATTTTTGTATCTTGAGCATTGTTTTGAATTTTGATTCAAATTTTTGTGTCAACATATATTTATGTTGTGTCGATAAACTAATTTTTTTCCGGATTTTTTTTAATATTTTTTAATGTGCAGCAGGGTCCGGTGCACCGGTAGCACCAATTCCCTTGGTGCACCAGATATGTTCCCTAGTCCCACAAACCAAAACACCAGAACCAAGGTAGACATAGTTAACTGCATACATGCGTTTAGAGAAGAATTAATTGCAACGATTTATGTGGTTCTGTTTAGGTGCTCAGCAGTAATTGGTTGGATATAGTCCCTCCGTTTTCATTTACTCAGCATATTAGCTTTCTCTAAAGTCAAACATTATAAAGTTTGACCAAAATTGTACACGACAACATAAACATTTACAGTACTCCCTCCATTCCTTTATAAGATGTGAAAATATATGCAATGATGAATCCAATGATATATATTTGGTGGTGTAATCCCTCCATTCCTTTATATAAGGTGCATTTGTTTTTTTAATCAAACAAGTGCATATTTGACCGAGTGTTTAGAAAAATATCAATACTCACAATACGAAATTTATATTATTTGATACATCATGAAAAGCACATTCATATTTTATCTATTAGGTATTGTAGATGTTGTTATTTTATTTTATAATTTTGGTCAAACATTTAAGTGGTTGACTTGCACGGAAACCAATACACCTTATTTTCTCGAACGGAGGGAGTATATATTAATATATTTTCTACACACTTGCTGAAAGTATATAAAATTTAACTTTACACAAACCTAATATGCGGAGTAAATAAAAATGAAGCGAATATTTCTTTGGCAATAGCTATCATCGGAGATTTCATTGGCTGCATGCACGTGACCATAACTACCGCACGCATGCACTGGCTGGCCTCGCGCACACCCATGTGGTTTCTCTGGCGCGCAGATCACGGCTGTGTGACCATGATTGGCCAATAGGAGAGATGAAGGCGTCTTTAATTGTGCACCGGAAATTACATCATGGCCTATTTTTTATCACGGGCCTCGGAGAACTAAATATTCCGAACAAAGGTAGTAGTTCTTAACCATTGATTACCAACAAGTATAGGGGATCATAATAGTTTTAGAGGGTAGAGTACTCAACCCAAATTTATAGATTCGAACAAGGGGAGTCAAAGAATATTTGAAGGTATTAGTAGCTGAGTTATGAATTCAACCACACCTGGAGATTAATTATCTGCAGCAATGTGATCAGTAGCAAAGTAATATGATAGTTTTGATAATAGTAGTAGGAGCAACAGTAACAGTAACAGTGATAGCAATAATTTTGTAGCAAGTGCAATAGTAACAATAGCAATACACTGGTGCGCGTCGGTCCTAAACAAACGGTTTAAAACTCCTTTCCGCGACGGCATTTGGAACCGTCGCCAAGTGAGTGTGGGCGATAGGGGGGGTCCTTCCCACACGATCCAGAAATCGTTGGGGATATGGCCCCTATAGTACTCCTAATCGTTTCTGCTCGCATTGCCATCGCAGTCGGTATTCTATGGTGCTAAGTTTACGATGAGCGGTCCATCACAAATGGTTCACTATTATAGAATGTGCATGACGTGCGGCCCATCACAAATGGTTCACCGTTAAGAAGATTAGCTAATCCTCGTACGAGTGTCGGACAAGATTACGAAACGTCGGACCGTTGTAACATCGTCATACACGACAACTATTAGACACGCTATTCTATGGTGCAACGTTTACGATGCATACTTCATCAGAAACAGTTCATGGTTGCGAATCGTGTATGATAAGGCAACTAACACAAACGTTTAGTTTGCCCGCACCGTTTGTGATATTGTCTGACATCGCACACGCTTTTCGTAAACGGCAATTGTGTGCATGCTTGCACACGTTTTCTCTCTGTGAACCGTCTCGGATTATGGTGCATATCACAAAGGTATGTGTTTTACCAACCGTGTGTGCCGTAACAACCTGGAGAGCGTTTTCACCGTAATTTAATTGCTGCTTTTTCTAAATTGTACCAGATTTGGATTTGGATTTGAATGTATGCTACAGCTTTATTCATATCCATCAGGTTGAAACAACCAATGTATTATTGGATTCATAGGTACATATGTTCAAGAATTACATAAGAACCAAATAAAGAATGATGAACCACAGTTGTATACTTGTACTATTAAAGACGGTAAAGAAAGAGGCGAAATATATTCTAGTTGATGAACAAGGTGAAGCGGAATGCCCATATTGTGCTCTCCTCCATGCAGAAGGCACGCACGACTCTAGTCCAACCCCTTGTGATGGCCGACCGCCCATCCTTCACGGTCTTCATGAAAACATCTAGATAATCATCGTGTTCTGGTAGAAATACTTTAACCTTTGCATGCCCACCAATCATGTAGTTTGAGATGTAATCTTGAGTAAACTGCTTTGGCAACCACTGTAAAGGAATAAAATTTCAGACATTATCATCTAACACAACTCATTATGGGCAGTAAAAAGAAGGCTGCGGAGTTCTTACTTACCATCCTGCAGTTCGCTGTTGTCTTGGATAAAGTGTAAACAAATACTTTAATTGCCATCTTTGGACCCATTTTACTAACAATCTTTATCAGCTTCCTCACTTGATGCTGGTTCATCGATATCTCAGTGCCCCATACGCAGAAAGGGTCGAAACGCGAATCTTTACCAATGACATATGTACCTAAAAGCACCAAGTTAATATTAGAAGCTAAACAGCAATTGCACAATGATGTAGTACAACACTCTTTTATAATATGTCTATATACATCCGTATGTGGTAGTCCATTTGAAATCTCTAAAAAGACAAATATTTAGGAACAGAGGGAGTATCTTATAGCATCCAATATACTCACATATTACAGGAATTAACATATTATATTATGGGCCGGAAGGAGTTTAGTTCATTCTTAAAAATAGCTGCTGCTATATCCACGGGTTATAGTTAGTTTGAGCTAGTTCGGGCTCAAATAGCCCTAAAGTATATCTAAACATGAGGGCTAGTTTGAGCTAGTTGCATCTATAACCCACCCAAAAAACTAGTATCCAACCCAAGAGGTGCTAATTGGAGCTAGTTCTCCTATTGCATTTACTGTCAATCTAACCCTACCATCCAAACAACTCTTTGGATGGAGTTAGTTCAGGGTTAGTAATGAGCTAGAAACTAACTCTAACCTCTAACTAAGTTGAGTATCCAAACAGGGCTGTGTTGTTGCTGTTGTTGCTGCTGCTCTTCTACGTATATCTAGACATCATTAGAACATTAATGTAACACTTTTCCTTGTTTCTATGTAGCCTAGGATTGCATATTTAGACATTAAGTATAGTGCATGTTGCTATGTAGCCTCAGATATATTACATATGACCCTAGTTAACCTAAGGAAAAATGGGTTGCAGATATATTTAGTTAAAAGTTCGATTCACCGATAAGTCACTTATCAGCCGTCGGCCTATATGGTACTAGCTACGGATATCCCGAAAGTGAGCAGATATAAGCCATGGGATGAAACTAATCTCGATGGAAAACAACAGTTGTTCCCAAAATTGTCATGTGTAGGTACATCAAGAAGCATGTTAAGCACAACAGGCTAAACATCAACCAAAATTACACATGGCAGACAAAATAATCTCCAAAAGATAGCTTCAGTGTGCAGGTTTAAGCACGCTAGTAAAGCAAAACAAGTGGAAAGGTGTGCTAACTGCAACATGCCTAACATTTAACAACAAGCAAACATGGTAATTCAAACTGGTATTGTGCCGGTCTAAGTACACTGGTTATGGTTAAATAAAAATGGAAAGGCGTGTTAACTACAAGATGCAGCAACCACATGTAGTTATTCATAGTGGTATTGTTGAAACTGATACTAATGAAATTGAACTGCACGGTTCATACTTGCACATATAGAACATCACGTTGTGAATAACTGGAATAAACAAGGCATACTACGAACAACCAAAGATAGCATTTGAAACTGCACATATGCTAACTACAAACAACCGAACAATAAAAAAACTTTAAAAGAGGCATATGCTAGCTATAACTGGCTTAACAACAAGCAAATATATGCACTCCTATCGGTATGTTTAAAACTGGATTGATGAAATGTACTGCATAGTAAATAATTGCACATATAGAGCATCACATTGTGAACAACTGAAATAAACAAATCATGGGTTTCGTCACTTGCCACAGATGGGCTTGTTCCCGTGGGAAGAGCACGGACCCTGGATGCACTCCATGTTGTCGCAGATGGGCTCTTTCCCCTTGGAAGAGCACGGCTGTAGGGTGCCCTCCCTGATGTCGCAGACGGGCGCTTTCCCCTTGGAAGAGAGCAGATGGGCTCTTTCCCCTTGGAAGAGCCAAAGGGGGTGCCCTCCTCGTGGTCGCCGTCGATGAGGTCTAACTTGGAAGCTGTGGATCCCAAGCCAGTGTCGCAGAACGTGTCCTTCAGAAATGACAAAAGGGGCTCGATGGCGATGTAGAATGGAAAATTGTTGACAGGGAGCTAGAGGAGATCAGCGGCAGGGCCATGAATGAGATCGATGGCGGTTGAACCCGAGGGGTTGGGGGTGGGCCACTTAATCTGTGACACAGCCCACCTCAGGGCATCGCTGTCGATGACCTCGATGTCGTAGCCGGCGGACGAGACATGCCCGCATACTCTAGACCGCTACTTGAGTGCCTGCCGCCAGTAATGGTCGTCAGCTTCCTCGGCGACGTCGGGCGAAAAGACCGCTATACACCTCTTTTGGGCCAGTCGCTCCTCCAGCTCCACGAGAAGCATAGCCGGGCTTAGGCTGCGACCCTCTGGAGTGGGGGATGGGGATCTGTGGGAAAGGGGGCGTTTGGCAGGCGTCATCTAAGAAACTCAGGGCGGCCTGGGTATGGAGATCGGTGGGTAAGCTGCACGGGCAAACCGGCAGATGCTAACAATGGAGGCCTTGCGGCGGGGACTTTGCTAGGGTTTCGAGCGAGGGAGGGTGTGTGTGTGTGTGTGTGTGTGTGTATGTGTGTGTGCGCGCGCATGCCCGAGGAGGTTTTGGTGTGTGTGTGTGTGTAGGGGGGCACGGGTGTTTGAGGCAATGACGCGGGTACTGAAAATTTTACTATGCGAGAGTCAAACGCGGGAGTGAAATGTCGAGCTATTCAAAATTTTGATGATAGTGCAACGCACACGGTTCGGAGATAACAACCGTGTGTTATGAAAAAGAAAAACCCTCGAGGCGGGCAGATATTTTTGATGCAGGCGGGATTGGGAACAAGAAACATCGCACACGGTCCGGAGATAACAACCGTGTGTTATGAAACAGAAAAACCCTCGAAGCGGGCAGATATTTTTGAGAGGGGGAGCCTCGTGGAGCCCAATGTACTGTGTGGATGTGTGCGTGACAGGTGCAACGGCGTGGCACACGGTTAGTTTGAGTGAACCGTGTCTGTTGCGTCATCCGACTTGTCTAATGTTCATAAATTTGGCGAAAAATGACGCGGGAGAGGGTCAGAACACGAACACACTTGCATGTGGACCAAATTTATGTATCAAAAGGGTGGTTTGATTTTCAAATACCAAATGCAACTTCGATGTGGCACCTCTCTGATACGTCTCCAACGTATCTATAATTTTTTATTGTTCCATGCTATTATATATTCTGTTTTGGATGTTTAATGGGCTTTATTATACACTTTTATATTATTTTTGGGACTAACCTATTAACCGGAGGCCCAGCCCAAATTGCTGTTTTTTTCCTATTTCAGTGTTTCGCAGAAAAAGAATATCAAACGGAGTCCAAACTGAATGAAACCTTCAGGAACGTGATTTTTGGAACAAACGTGATCCAAAGGACTTGGAGTGGACGTCAAGCAACCGACGAGGAAGCCTCAAGGCAGGGGGCACGCCCTCCACCCTCATGAGCACCTCGTGGCTCCACCGACCTACTTCTTCCTCCTATATATACTTACGTACCCCCAAACCATCAGCAGAGGAGCCAAAACTCTATTTCCACCGCCGCAACCTTCTGTACCCGTGAGATCCCATCTTGGGGCCTTTTCCGGCGCTCCACCGGAGGGGGCATTGATCACGGAGGGCTTCTACATCAACACCATAGCCTCTTCGATGATGTGTGAGTAGTTTACCTCAGACCTTCGGGTCCATAGTTATTACTTAGATGGCTTCTTCTCTCTCTTTGGATCTCAATACAAAGTTCTCCTCGATTCTCTTGGAGATCTATTCGATGTAATCTTCTTTTGCGGTGTGTTTGTCAAGATCTGATGAATTGTGGGTTTATGATCAAGATTATCTATGAACAATATTTGAATCTTCTCTGAATTCTTTTATGTATGATTGGTTACCTTTGCAAGTCTCTTCGAATTATCAGTTTGGTTTGGCCTACTAGATTGATCTTTCTTGCAATGGGAGAAGTGCTTAGCTTTGGGTTCATTCTTGCGGTGCTCGATCCCAGTGGCAGTAGGGGAAACGACACGTATTGTATTGTTGCCATCGAGGATAAAAAGATGGGGTTTATATCATATTGCATGAGTTTATCCCTCTACATCATGTCATCTTGCTTAAGGCGTTACTCCGTTCTTATGAACTTAATACTTTAGATGCATGCTGGATAGCGGTTGATGTGTGGAGTAATAGTAGTAGATGCAGGCAGGAGTCGGTCTACTTGTCATGGACGTGATGCCTATGTAGATGATCATACCTAGATATTCTCATAACTATGCTCAATTCTATCAATTGCTCGACAGTAATTTGTTCACCCACCATAATACTTATGCTATCTTGAGAGAAGCCACTAGTGAAACCTATGGCCCCCGGGTCTATTTTCCATCATATAAGTTTCCAATCTATTTTTACTTTGCAATCTTTACTTTTATCTTTATCATAAAATACCAAAAATATTATTATCTCTATCAGATCTCACTTTTGCAAGTGGCCGTGAAGGGATTGACAACCCCTTTATCGTGTTGGTTGCAAGGTTCTTACTTGTTTGTGTAGGTGTGTGGGACTTGATCGTGGTCTCCTACTGGATTGATACCTTGGTTCTAAAAAACTGAGGGAAATACTTACGCTACTTTGCTGCATCACCCTTTCCTCTTCAAGGGAAAAACCAAAGCAGTGCTCAAGAAGTAGCACTGTCTTGCAAAGCGCACGGTATTGCTTGCCCCCACCCTCCCGTGTCGGCACGAAGGGAATCCTAAGCTATGAATGCATGCCCCCTCCCCCTCAACTGAGGTTCACCTAGCAAAGTGTGAAGAAGCTAGCAGCCCCCCTCCTCCTTCGTGTCGACACGAAGGGAATCCTAAGCTATATATGAATGCATGCCCCCCCTAAGCGAGGTTTACCGTAGCAAAGTGCGAAGTAGCTAGCAGCCCCCCCTCCCTCGTGTCAGTACGAAGGGAATCCTAAGCTATGAATGCATGCCCCCGAACCGAGGTTCACCTAGCAAAGTGTGAAGTAGAGCTAGCAGCCCTCCCCCTCCCTCGTGTCGGCACGAAGGGATTCCTAAGCTATGAATGCATGCCCCCCCAACCGAGGTTTACCTAGCAAAGTGCGAAGTAGCTAGCAGCCCCCTGCTACCTCTTGAGCACTGCGTTGGATTTCCTTGAAGAGGAAAGGATGATGCAACAAAGTAGCGTAAGTATTTCCCTCGGATTTTGAGAACCAAGGTATCAATCCAGTAGGAGGCTACGCGTGAGTCCCTCGTACCTGCACAAAGCAAATAACTCCTCGCAACCAACGCGATAAGGGGTTGTCAATCCCTTCACGGTCTCTTACGAGAGTGAGATCTGATAGAGATGATAGATAATATTTTTGGTATTTTTGTGATAAAGATGCAAAGTAAAATAAAAAGCAAAGTAAAAAAGCAAAGGCAATAATAAAGTGATGGAAGATTAATATGGTGAAGATAGACCCGAGGGCCATAGATTTCACTAGTGGCTTCTCTCAAGAGCATAAGTATTTTACGGTGGGTGAACGAATTACTGTTGAGCAATTGACAGAATTGAGCATAGTTATGAGAATATCTAGGTATGATCATGTATATAGGCATCACGTATGAGACAAGTAGACCGACTCCTGCCTGCATCTACTACTATTACTCCACTAATCGACCGCTATCCAGCATGCATCTAGAGTATTAAGTTCAAGAAAACAGAGTAACGCCTTAAGTAAGATGACATGATGTAGAGGGATAAATTCATGCAATATGATAAAAACCCCATCTTGTTATCCTCGAAGGCAACAATACAATGTGTGCCTTGCTGCCCCTACTGTCACTAGGAAAGGACACCGCAAGATTGAACCCAAAGCTAAGCACTTCTCCCATTGCAAGAAAAATCAATCTAGTAGGCCAAACCAAACTGATAATTCGAAGAGACTTGCAAAGATAACCAATCATACATAAAAGAATTCAGAGAAGATTCAAATATTGTTCATAGATAATCTTGATCATAAACCCACAATTCATCGGTCTCGACAAACACACCGCAAAAAGAAGATTACATCGAATAGATCTCCACGAGAGAAGGGGAGAACATTGTATTGAGATCCAAAAGAGAGAAGAAGCCATCTAGCTACTAACTGTGGACCCGAAGGTCTGAGGTAAACTACTCACACTTCGTCGGAGGGGATATGAAGATGTAGAAGCCCTCCGTGGTGGATGCCCCCTCCGGGGGAGCTCCGGAACAGGCCCCAAGATGGGATCTCGTGGGTACAGAAGGTTGTGACGGTGGAATTAGGTTTTTGGCTCCGTATCTGATCGTTTGGGAGTACGTAGGTATATATAGGAGGAAGAAGTATGTCGGTGGAGCAACATGGGGCCCACGAGGGTGGAGGGCGCGCCCTGGGGGGTGGGCGCACCCCCTACCTCATGCCCTCCTCGAAGCTTCCTTGACAGTAATATAAAGTGGATAATAAAGCCCAATATTGTCCAAAACAGTAGATAATATAGCATGGAGCAATCAAAAATTATATATACGTTGGAGACGTATCACCCCCTCCCTCGTGTCAGCACGAAGGGAATCCTAGCTAAGCTATGAATGCATGCCCTCCCCCCCCCAACCGAGGTTCACCCTAGCCAAGTGCGAAGTAGCTAGCAGCCACCCCTCCCTCATGTCGGCATGAAGGGAAACCTAAGCTATGAATTCACATGCCCCCCCAACCGAGGTTCACCTAGCAAAGTGTGAAGTAGCTAGCAGCCCCCCTCGTGTCGGCGCGAAGGGAATCCTAAGCTATGAGCATGCCCCCTTCCCACAACCGAGGTTCACCTAGCAAAGTGCGAAGTAGCTAGCAGCCCCCACCCCCCTCGTGTCGCCACGAAGGGAATCCTAATTAAGCTATGAATGCATGCCCCGCCTCCCAACCGAGGTTCACCTAGCAAAGTGCGATGTAGCAACCCCCCCCCCCCCACACACACACACACTTTCAGTCGGCGGGCCAGAGAGGCATATATCTCACCAAGATGGATCATAAAACGGACCAAGAATAATCCACCTTGGTCGTACAACCTCTCTCTTGTTGTTGGTCAAAGTGATGGCCGTCCATGCGACCCCGGAGATGGGCTAGCTCGCCAATAATCACGCAAGTAGCTAGTCCCCGAAGACAACCACTGCATGCGTGTGGCCCAAACATATGTATGGAGAGGTGTGTTTTTGACTAACAACGAACAACTTTGATGTGGCGCCGTGATTTCGAACTAGAAATCCCCACACTGACGATGCATATGTATGTTACACCACACTTCAACGGGGATTCATATATGCATGCATGCATGCATAGTATATGCACTCAAACTTAATTAGGTCTAAATCTCACCATGACATATACTATGGTAACACGAACCAAATGAAGAATCCTCCATGGTAACCTATCTTGTTGTTGGTCAAATGGATGTCCACGTGGGCCCACGAATATATAGGCTTGTCACCGATAACCACGTGATGGAGTGTATCGTTCGAAGGAAACCACTACATGCATATGTGTGGAGGTGCAGCATGCATGCGTGTTTGAATACACAACATTGATCCGGCGCGTGTGTCAAAAATCGTACACTAGCTCCCCACACAGAGCGAGATCGGTTCATGATGGTGTCGTTGTACTAGCCACTTCGACTCGATGGGAGGGATTCATGCGTACACATGCATGTGTGTGTGCTCAAAGTGTATCATGCATGTCATCCCAGAGCAAAAATAATAATCCCCTCCTAAGTCAAATTAACCTCTCTTGTTGTCAGGCAAAAAGAAGTGATGGACCAAGCAGGCCCACAGATGGAAAGCATCGATATCGCTGATAACCGCTTAAGTGGGTGCGAGAGGACAACACCACCACTTTGCATGTGGGCCAAACATATATATGTTGAATACCCAAAATGCACAACTTTGATGTCCCACATGCCTCAAAAACCATAAACCATGCACCCACACAGAGCGAGGTTCATATCAAGCGTACTACATATGATGGTCCCCTTCCCCCCTCTTCACCGCATACTATATGCTCCTGCCGTAATATATGTACAACCCAAAAGAATCCACATTGATGGTGAAATTAATTAACCTCTCCCGATGTAGGTCAAAGTGATGCATGCATGCATGCATCGATGATGGCCTCGTGGGCCCACAGATGGAAGCGTCACACGTGAGTGTCCTAGCTAGGATATATATATATGCATGTGGCCCAAAAAGGTGTTGTGTGATGTTTGAATAGCCAATTTCACAATTTTGATGTGGCAGGTGCCTCGGTAACCAAAAAGTCCAGACACTGAGTGAGGTGTACTTTTTCATATACGCATACGTATAGTATATATGTTAGTCCCATCCCACCTCTTCGACGCGTACTATATACCACCATAACACAAACAAAAAAGATTCTACCTTGCTGGTCAAATTAACCTCACTGCCGGCTGTTCGTCAAAGTGATGGACGACGACCTCGCGGGCCCACAGAAAGCGTCACACGCGGGTATCGAGTGTCGTGTAGGACAACCATTGACTGCATGTGGCCAAAACATTTATGTATGAAAGGGTTGTGTAAAGTTTTAAATAACAATTTCACGACTCTGATGTGGCACCAGCCTGCCAAACAAAACGGCCAACCCACACGGTGGCTCACAATCATAGTGTGCTGCAAGCCACCCACCACCCCAAGACACACACACCCACACCCACACCGCGAATCCACCGCAACTACGATGCATGTTAAATTAATTATCCCGCAGTGAACATACATGTTACCAAAGGAGGGACATTTTAATTTCAAAAAAATCACAGAGATCATTAAGACGTTTTAGTACATTGATTGATTGATTTTCTATGGGTATAATGTGCAAAAATCAAATTTGAGCTACATGCACACATGACAGTTCACCTAAATGGATTGCAAAAACACATGTGTCTCACTGGGTGCATGCTTACTCCCCGTGCAACCAATTTTAAACATTGACAATCTTGATTTTTTATTCTAGTACATCCAAAACTTATTTGAATTTCATGAAACTTATCGTGTTGTCATATGGACACTAATACAAAGTGGCATTGTACTTTCTTTTGTCAAATTTGAGACCAGTTTTGATGTAATCTTTATCTAATTACAGACGGGAGATTATTAATAATTGGGAACCAATATCCCAAACGAATTATTTATTCAAACCGCGAGTGTTAGACCAACAATGGATACGTGTCATGCTTCGGTTAAGCAATAAAGCGGAAGCATTAATCATCTAAATAGAAAAACAATATACGTGCCGCCGCGCGATCCGTGTGGCGTGCGAGCAGGCGTGAGTTGACGGGACGCATGCGAGCAGTCCGCCGTGCAGGCAGACGGGGAGGCATGCGTGCAGGTGTGTGAATTGGCGGAGGCGTGCTCGATGCGCAGTGTCATCGGGTGGCGTGCTAGTAGTTGTGTGAAACTTTGGTAGGCATGCCAGCAGTCCGGTGCGCAGGCTCACCGGGTGGCGAGCATCGGTTTGACCACCGCTCACCTCTCTCCCACAACTCCCACTACTCCATATTAAAGGTGCGCCCGAGCGGCCGCACCCCCCATCCTCGCTACACACACACAATCCTCTCTCTCCGCTTGCAACCTCGACGCCGCTCTCAATCCTCAAAGCCGTCAGTGTATGAGGATGTCGCCGAAGCGCCCCATCGGAGGGAGTGGCGACGTCGGGGCTGCTAAAGCATCGGAGCACGGCGTGGAGATGGAGACAGAGGTTGCCGTCACCACCGGCGAGTTATCGCTGCACCCTGACGTCATCAACGGCGTCGAGCTTCCACAGCCAGAGGCGGAGTTCCACACCGACTCCGACGACCACTCCGGCGATGACTCCGACGACGACGGACAGCTGGTTAGTCATCTATACCCATTTATGTGTCAAATAGATCATAGGGTTTCTCTGGTTACTCCTGCCTTCCCCTTTTTGGAATAGAAATCCTATGGTTATGTTCTCCCAATCCATGAAATCTGAGTAAGTTTCGTTAGATCCGTGTAGTGTATTGATTGTTTGAATGGTACAGGTGATGAGTGATTAGTTGTTTCATCTGTGCAAATGATTTCTGCTAGTAATCCAACTAGGGTTAGTGTTTGTGTTAATAATTCCTAGGCAGGACTTGACAATTGATTTTGAATGACCTACATATGTTTGTGCCATTATTTTCTTCAAGATTAGTCTGTACATAGACGATTGTGCTTAAAACTCGAACCATAATCTCTGAATATGTATGAATAAATAGCCATAAATTCCTAATCCTACTTCACGGCATGTAATCAGTGATTTGATGCCAAATTTGTTTTACTATATGTATAGGTGATGTCTGACGATGTGGACAGTGAGGATGAAGATGCCCAGAGGAGGTACAGGAGGCGAATCCTGAGGGAGCTTTATGCGGGAATGCATAACAGGCGTATTAGGACCTGGAACGAGGGCTATGGATGCCAATTTTGCAACCACAAGATTCATGACGCGTATCTAAGTGTTCTTGCGCATGCAAGAGGACGGGCCGTTGGCTCCTTCAAGCAGAAGTATTCTCGCAGGGTGGCGCATGGTGCATACGCCGAGTACCTGGAGAAGCTTCAGGATCGTGCCGGCCACATGTGAGATGAGATGTGGGATGGATCGAAGTATGTACGCTTGAGTATGCTTAATGACGGTTGAACTATGTACTTATGGTTGAACTATGCTTATGTACGTGTACGCTTATTATCTATGTCTGAGTATGTTAAATGTTTCGCCAAATTTTGGTAAAAATTACAACGGGGGACCAATAAACCAGGACGCAGGTAGTACGTCAATCACACACGGTTCCCAAAATTGAAACCGCGTGCAATGACTATCATTTTGCCTGCTGCGTCAATCACACACGGTTCACTCTAGCAAACCTTCGCCCTCAAAATTCTTTGTGGGACACAAAACCCTCACCACCCAATTCAAAAAAGAAAAAAGAAAACCCTCACCATCCCCATGTCACAAAAAACCCTCACCCTGCCCGCCACCTCCTCGGCCCCTCCAGTACATTCCCCATTCACACCTGCACAAGCTCCTCCGCGTCTATGCCATGGCACCGCCTATCGCGGCGGTAAACACTTAGCTCGACGCATGCCGCCGCCATGCTGCCGGCAGGCTGTCGGCAAAGCCCACTGCATTTCACCACTTCCGCTTGCCACCGCCTATCACCATCGACTTTCTCAACGCTGCTCGCGGTCGACCCAGCTCCGCTCGGTTGGGGAATCTGCCGTACTGAGGGTTCTTTCTCATGGACGACAAGGTAACTAATTTAACAAGATATTATCTCATCTCTTATCCCAGTTCATCTGCCTCCTTTAATCACCCGGCGGAAATCACCATGAATTCATTTTTATTCGAGCTGATTTGAGGGTTTTCTTTCATTCATAGAATGTACAGTGCGCCGATACTTCAGGACTTGGCGACCGCCACCATAGATTCCATCTCATCGTGCCAGATAACTTGAGAACGCGTGCGGTATGTTCAATCTCACCCTAAATCGGTTGGCATGGCCTACTTTCCTGAACATATTCTAAATATTGCTACATTTGGATAAAAGGTGCCACATGCACCATATACATCAAAGGGGATTTTTCCCCTCTTCTTTCTATATTAGGAAAATTAATGATGTATTTTTTTATTACTCTCATATTTCCATGACATCATGTTAACCCTTTCTGTTTAATTATAGACTTTTGTCCTTCGATTTCACTGTTGTACAGTTCTTTCAATTTGGGCCCATATTTGGATATTACCATATTTTCTTTAACAACCCTACCATTTTTTGTAGGACATCCCTCGCTATGCAACAGATTATGTAGTGCACAATGTTTCCCTTTATATACATCAAGGCTCCACGAATGTCATACTGCGCACAAACCATGGATTTACAATCGTTGCTACTGCAAAACTTGATGAACGTGGTGACTCCTATTTTGGCACTGGCTTTTGGAATGAAATTGCAAAGTTTTATGTACTGAAAGCTGGCACTAAAATTGCACTGCACATAGAAGGGCCTGGTCATGAGATATATGCTAACTTCCCTAACAAAATCATCCGTCCAGACTTTGTTTGAAGTAAGTTTTATTTTCAACTATCTGCATATGTTGACTTACCCAGCAATGTCAAATGAATTGTGTAGTATTTAAGCAACCAATTGGTATTCCCTTATCTTACTATATTCCTACCTAATAACTTCTAGTTACCAATACACTTTTCTATTGCCGTGTTTTAACTAAATATTCCATGTACTCCCATTTCTATCAAAAAAGGAGACTCCAGAGGTGGAGAACGGGGTTGCCAGCAAGCAGAGGCGGGGCGAGCTAGAACCACAAGCAACTCCAGCAGGCCTAGACTTAATCAACAGCCTCCCTGATGATATGTTGAGAGTCATCATCTACCTCCTCCCAATCAAATATGGGGCACGGACAACCCTCCTTTCCTAGCGGTGGCGCCCCTATGGAACTCCAGCCCTCTCGACCTCATCGACACCCACGAGCTCTGCCATGGCTATCGCAAAAGCTTGGATGCGTTCTCCAAGATCCTCGGTAGTCACCTTGGCCGAACCAAAGGCCTTAGAATGGGCAAGTTCCGTTCCAACGGCAAGGACCGAGCCAAGCTTGATGACTGGTTCCAATCCCTTGCCCTAGATCAGCTCGAGGAGCTCACTTTTGATGATGGACATATGTGGTCGCTGCCAACGTCTGCACTCCGTCTCGCGCCCACGCTGCACGTCGCCAAGTTCAGGAACTCCCATTTCCCGCCCCTTAATGACGCGCCCGCTCTTATTCTACCACAACTGAAGCACCTCGAGCTCGTCGTCGTCTGCCTCTCAAAGGGTGACATGGAGTGCCTGCTCCGTGGCTGTACTGCACTCAAGTACCTTCGTCTTCAGGCGATCAATGGGTTGAATACCTTCCACATCACCTCCATGACTCTTCGGACTATTTACGTGTGTTGCTGCTGCGGCAAGAAGACATCACAAAAGGTGGACCACGGTATGGTCATCCAGGACACACCTGCACTTAAGCGATTACTTGTAATTGATCAAGAAGGTCCAACAAGAATCAATGCCATTTCTACGCCAAAATTGACAGTGGTGGGCTACTCGTCTGACAAATAGTCTAAACTTTTTATTGGATCCACACCCGTTCAGGTACAACAGCCGCCTTCTACCTCTCCTTCTACAAATGAACATTATTTCTAATTTTGAAGATGTTTGTTCGTCTGTCATTCAGAAAATAATTCCGACAAGCTTGACCCCGAAACTGCGCACAGTGAAGGTCTTGGCACTAGAATCTATCGGGCCCGACCTGGAGTAAGTTGTCAGTTTCCTGAGATGCTTTCCGTGCCTGGAGAAGCTATATATCAAGGTGATGTTCCTTTCCTGTTAAATGTTAACCATAATGGAGTTCAATTTGTGACACCTTTTTCCAAGTTTACAATGACAATGTACTAGGATTTCTGAAGGTTCTTTTGGAGGATTTCAGTACATACATGCCCCCCCCATATTGGTTGCTTGATCCATATGGTTACAATCAATAAGCATTTCTCCTTTGGATTCATCTGTACTAGTTTTCTTAGGGAACTTTTCATCCACTCCAACCTCTTGTGAAGAAGGCTACATTTTTCTAGAATGTAATCAAATGCCCATGTTAATCATGTCAGATAGAAGATGGCATGTTAGTGCATTTTACAAATCCTGCAAACCAAATAGCTAGTCCTGTAGTAATGTTCAAAACTGCATGTAGGCACTAACACGTTTTCTTGTTTTGCAGATAAGATTAGGCCCAGTAGTGGATAATGTGATACAATATAACAATCACGTCGAACGCCTAGATCTGCATCTCTTAGAAATTACTTTTAACTCCTACCGAGGGACCTTACCGGAGATTATATTTGCCAGGGTCTTTGTTCTTAGAGCAAGGATGCTGAAGGAAATGAGGCTTGCCCTACATTTATTTCGCAAAAATGAATGGTTTGTTGATCAGCGCACGGCGCCTGCGGTAGAATGGAGTAGGCTCCAAAAATGCTGAATTTCATTTTAGAACTTCAGATGACAGAGTAATCGAAAGTCATCGGGTCAACCCCATACATGACTTCTTAGTGGCTGACCCCTTTGCAAACATTGTGAGATTTCGAAGCCAGACTTAGAAGCGGTGATATTAGTTTGAACCTCTCTCATATCCATGTTCAACGCATCAATGCGAGCGTTTGCAGCTAATGAGCTGAATTTCATTTCTAATATCAGTTTGAACCTTGTAATCTTCAAATTTGAGCCATATAACTCTGGAATTTGAACCTTGTAACATTTCGAGCTTTTGTGGTACAATCGTTGAAATGGCATCGTATATTTCTAGCACTATTTTGACCTTAATATGCAATGGTCTTAGATTTTATTAACCATTATCGAATCAGTTTACCTTGTCGATCTCACAGCACACGATCTGTATAGCTAACTCAACTGCGGTCTTCGACATTATTGCACACAATTGGTTTCTTCCACCGTGTGCACTGTAGAGCGCATAATTAATTATCGCACTCGAGTGTCCACGCCTGGGGTGCGGTGTTGTCAAGCATGCAATGGATTCTGGAATCCTCCGCTATGAACGTCGTGACAAGACGTGACGATTATAGGCCGACCGGCCCCCATTTATTACAACGGCCATTTAACCTACCCTTGTGTCTCTTCAACCTTTCGATCACGACCCACCATTGTAAGAAGCACACCCACCACGAGAAATTCTGAGAGTGTATCCTGCGCGGCTCCAATGGCGCTCCGAGCGGCTGCTGATGACGAGCAGCTGTTCACCATGCGTGCTGTGGTGTACACCAACGACCCGGTCTGGGTGGAGCACTCCATCCACATCATGGAGCTGTTGCTTGCCGAGGAGAAGTACAAGGTGGTCGGGTTCGACCTTGAGTACACCCGCGCTCATGCCGGGTCTCGTCCCAAGGTCGCCGTCGCCCAGATGTGCGTGCGCCACCACGTCCTCGTCTACCACTAATGCCTAGCCACAAGGCCTTGCGAGCGTTTCGCCAGGTTTGTCAATAGCCCCCACACATGTTCACTACGGTGGACATCACCAACGATGTAAAGGCGCTCGAGAGTACGAGCATCGCCTGCCAGGATCTTGTGGACATCCAGGGCCAATACAAGATCTGGGGCAGCAAGGAGCATGAGAAGGACTCACTGGTTCACCGCGTCGAGGCCATCATCGACCCCTACTATAGAGATATGAAGGATTCGTGCAACAAGGACAAGCGTGCCTGGCACTCAGCCTGGATGGAGAAACTCGAGAAAGCTCACGTCGTGTACGCGGCCAAGGAGGCGTACATGAGCTATGGCATGTACCGGCGGATCATTGACATGAGGAAGTCCCTCCTTCCCCGAAACGGCCAGGGGTCCAGCCGGAAGCAGAGCAATGGAAAGCGTCGTCGCAACAATAAGTAGATGATTAGATCCTCGTTTCTCCTACTTTAGTATGCATGTAATTGCTTACTTTGGTGTGTGCAAATGTTATGTGTGTACTCACTTGTGTAATTGTATGCTTAATTTGGTTATGCAATGCTGTCTTTTTAAGTATATATGTTGATGCTCTGTAGACAAAGCGTAGATGGTGTGCGGACAAAGAAAATCACATCGCACACGGACTAAACAATGGAACCAGTCGGTGATGTCATCAATCAATCACAATTGTATACCAGCAATTGTTTGCTCACAACACAAATGGCTTGTTAGCAGTAAGTGTCTGTGTTCTTATCGGTCTTCGCACACGTTTCTGATTACAGACATGTTTGCCTCGTATCGCACACATCTTGTTCATTTGAACCATTTCTGTTCTCATGTCTCAACACAAACAGTTCATCCGAGTGAACCGCATGCCGTTTATCGCACACACCTTGAATCTTTCTGACCATTTATTTTGTGTTGCCTAATCACAAACAGTTCATCCGAGTGAACCGTATGTTGTACATCGCACACACCTTCATCTAGCTGCCCGTTTCTTTTGTTCCTCATCATCGCAAACGGTTAACTGAGCTGAACCGTATGACCTGCATTGCACATGCAACTAAAATATGAACCGTGTTTGATGCATCCTCCATCGCAAACGTTTTGCATCATTTTTGATGGTTTTCATACGGCACCGTTTGCAATTATTGCATCGCACACAGTTTCTCGAAGGGTCTCTGATCATAGTGTCGCGTTAGCAGCATCCTGCAGTAGTGATAATAACTTTAGCATGAACCTAGGGCGATACGGCACTGGATCGGTGACTTGTTGGATGATATTCATCATGAGACAGTTATAACCTAGGGCGATACAGCACTAGCTCCAGTTCGTCAATATAATGTAGGCATGTATTCCGTAAATAGTCATACGTGCTTATGGAAAGAACTTGCATGACATCTTTTACCCTACCCTCCCGTGGCAGCGGGGTCCAATTGGAAACTAAGGGATATTAAGGCCTCCTTTTAATAGAGAACCGGAACAAACACATAGTGAATACATGAACTCCTCAAACTACGGTCATCACCAGGAGTGGTCCCGACTATTGTCACTCCGGGGTTGCCGGATCATAACACGTAGTAGGTGACTATAACTTGCAAGATCGGATCTAGAACATGGATATAATGATGATAACATAAACGGTTCAGATCTGAGTTCATGGCACCCGGGCCCAAAGGGATAAGCATTAAGCATGGCAAAGTCATAGCAACATCAATCTTAGAACATAGTGGATACTAGGGATCAAGCCCTAACAAAACTAACTCGATTACATGATGAATCTCATCCAACTACTCACCGACCAGCGAGCCTATGAAGGAATTACTCACTCCCGATGGGGGGCATCATGGAATTGGCGATGCAGAAGGGTTGGTGATGATGAATAACGAAGATCCCCCTCTCTGGAGCCCCAAACGGACTCCAGATCTGGCCTCCCGATGAAGAACAGGAGGTGACGGCGACTCTGTCTCATGGATCGCGATAATTCTTTCTCCCTGTTTTTTTCTGGAAAAATAGGATTTTATAGCATCGGTTTCAGGGTCTGCGGGGCCACCAGGTGGGGACAACCCACCTGGGCGCGCTAGGACGGGGCACACCCTGGTGGGTTGTGCCCACCTAGGTGCCCCCTCTGGTGGGTCTTGGCTCTAGAAATTCTTGTTTATTGTATAAAAATTCCTCGCAAAGTTTCGTTCCATTCTGAGAACTTTTATTTCTGCACAAAAACAACACCATGGTAGTTCTGCTGAAAACAGCGTCAGTCTGGGATTAGTTTCATTCAAATCATGCAAATTTTAGTCCAAAACAAGAGGAAAAGCGTTAGGAAAAGTGGATACATTAGAGACGTATCAACTCCCCAAGCTTAAACCTTTGCTTGTCCTCAAGCAATTTAGTTGATAAACTAAAAGTGAAAAAGAAAAACTTTTACGAACTCTTTTGCTCTTGTTTTCATAAATAAGTTTAAACAGCTCCGAGGTTTTCAGCCAACATTATAACTAACCATGCCGACAATAACTCTTAAAGATTATATTAACTCATATCAATGACATAATCAGCTAGTGAGCAATAATAAGATATCTCAAAAGGCAACACGTTATCAAAACAACCATGATATAATATGACAATAGTGGTATCTCGCTAGCCCTTTTTGAGACCGCAAAACATAAATGCAAAGCACCTCCAAAGTTCAAGCATCGACTAAACATTGTAATTCATTGTAGAAAAGATCCAGTCATGATGCACCCAACATTAGCTACACACAATGCATAAGTCATGACAGCAGTGCTCTCAGGTTCTGGCGCTTGTTTTAGAAGGTGATGACACAACATAAAATTACATAGATAGTCCCTTCGTAGAGGGAAGCAGTAATTTGCAGAGGTACCAGAGTTCAAGTTTTTAAACAGAGGTAAATGATATTTTGAGACTTGCACCCTTCTCATTTACTTCACGACCATCAGTCATCAATATCTTCCATGCTAAGCATGTTAGTGGCGGTTCCCAAGCAATAAAAGTAAAGGTTTTGACTCCATTGGGAGTTCTTGTTTGATTATTTGAGAGATTAACGCTTTTTGCAATTTCGGATTGGGCATCCCTATTACCGCCCTTTTCTCGTGCGATGGCGAGTGAATGAACACTCGACCTAAGAATAACCCGCTTAGCATGGAAGATACCGACCACCTCATGTCGTTCCATGAATGATCCAGGCACACAAAAAAGGATATTTATTAGAATTTTTTAGAGGTGGCACATGCAAATTTACTTAGGACGGCAGGGTAATACCACATATAGGTAGGTATGGTGGACTTATCTGGAATAACTTTAGGTTCAAGGTTTTTGATGTACAAGCAGAATTCCCACTTAGTACAGGCGAAGGCTAGCAATTAGATTGAGAAGCGTCCAGCTAGAGAGCAACAACGGTCATAAACATGCATTATGCATAAGTAACATTGGACACTAGCATGAGTAGGATATGAACACCATGAACGTAAATATCATAGAGGCTATGTTGGTGTTGATTCAACTACATGCATGAACATGTGCCAAGTCAAGCCACTCGAACATTCAGAGGAGGATACCATATCATGATACTACATCACAATCATTTTAATGCAATGTTGATATCCAAGATAAATCATTATCCACTCCCAGCTACTTATGCATGGCATGAGAAACTATAATCTCTAATTGTCATTGCAAACATGTTTAATCATAATGGTCTGAATCATGGATACTAGGTTAAACATATTTACACAAGCAGAACAAGTCGAGTTCATACCCGTTTCTCTCTGCCACAGCCAATTCATCAAATGTCGTCATTATTGCCTTTCACTTGCACGACCGAATGATATGAAAATAATAATAGTGCAAGAGTACCATGGACTAAGCTGGAATCTGCAAACATTTTATTCAACGGGAGAAGACAAGGTAAAATGGGCTCTTTATTAGATCAACAATTATTCATATAAGATCTACTCAACATTTTCATCGTGGTCTTCTCCTTGATACGCCTCAAATAAAAAGAAAAAGAAATTCAGAGAAACACACTAAAATATTTTTGGATTTTTTGATTTTCTTGAACAAGCAAATAAAAGGGAGAAGCAAAAACGAGAAACACTATTTACACGGGAAAGCTCCCAACAAGCAAAAGAAGAACAAGGAAATCTTTTTGGGTTTTCTTTTTTTATATTACAACTAAGCATGCATAGAAAGTAAACTAACTACAACTATTTTTTTTTTGGTTTTTCTAAAGTTTTTCAAACACACAAGAAGAAAGCAAGAAAATGAAATCTAAGCATGGATGATACAATGAAAAAGTGTGAACACCGACAACTGGAATAAGTGAACATGAATGTAACATCGGTGAGAAACATGTACTCCCCCAAGCTTAGGCTTTTGACATAACTTGGTAAACAGTCAGCTGCCTGGATAGTAGTTGGTGTGGTAGCTCACGGAGGCTCTCGGTGCGAATACCTCGACCTGTCGTGCTGCCTCCACTGCCGTGTTGTGAGCTCGGGCCTCGCGCTCAAGAACAAAATATCTTCCCTTGTTGTGATAGTCAAAAAGAGCAGGCGTAGGCAAATATGTGTGCACAATAGACTTTTGGTTAAACAACATATTATAAGTGAAATTATGAATTTTTCCTGTGAGAATCTTACGAATTTTCAAAACATCAAAGTCTAAATATTGCGTGGGCAGGATAGGGTCGAAGGGCAGAGGTGAAACACCCAACCCTCGTGCTAAACGTGTGCCATATATTCCACCATAGAAATAGCCACTGTTAGCGTTATGCTGAAGTCTGCGTGCAACAATTGCACCAAGGTTATAACTTCTTTCACCAATGAGAACGGTGTGTATGAGGCTCAAGTCTGGAGCACAAAGTGTACTACAGTCTTGCTTGCCTACTATACATTTTCCGTTAAATAATGCAAAGTACTGAATTGCGGGAAAATGAATGCTCTTTATTCTACCTTGTGTCACTCCCCTCATCTCACCGTAGCAAAGACTAGTCAAGAATGATTGGTACTTAGCCCTTGGCGGTTCGTCAAGCGAACCCAGAATGGAAGTTTGCACTGGTGAGCAAAACTCTCTAGTGAAATGGTAAACGAATTTTCATAAAGCTTAATTGACACCCTAGACTCACGATGATGGAATTTAAATCCTCTGACAAATGATTCGGTAAGAGTGTGGCATTGCTTGCACTTATCTGAAATGTAGGGACCATGACCGACATTGTGAACATATTGCTCGAATTCCTCCTTAATGCCCACATGCATCATATAATCATTGCAAGGCCACAAGCATATTTTGGTGGCTGCATCTCGAATGGAACTTTCACTTGGTTCTACATAAGACAGACGAGCAGAGTTATCACTAGAAGATGCCCCCGAGGATCTCCTCCTTGAAGAACTCCTTCAAATAGGTTCATCATGTTCGCGTACAATTTTCTGGAAAAAAATTAGTGAAAAAAATTTATCAACAAAACCTTATTAAATTGATAGCAACTACTCATAGGGATACATAGAGGCCATAGCAAGCATTCAAACCACTTAGAACTCTAAGAATTCAACATGCAAGCTCATCTACAGCAACACCAAGAGTAGTTAATTATTCAAAATATAAACCACTAAAACAAAAACTTATTGGACAAACGGTGGAGTCACATACCAAGCAACAATCCCTCGAAACAGTTTCAGAAATGGAGCTTCAAGCAAAGAGATCAAAATCCGCAGGTTTGAGAGCAAGAACACGAGAAAGAGAGCAATGGAGAATTTTTTTTCTGGGGGTAAGTGATGATGTGTGTGAAGGGATAAGTGAGGGGCCCACGTGGGGACCACAACCCACCAGGGTGCGCCTAGGGGTCGCGGCGCGCCCAGGTGGGTTCTGCCGACCTGGTGCACCTCCCTCTGATATTATTTGCACCAGAAATTCTTAAATGTTCAGAAAAAAATCATATTAAATTTTTAGAGCATTCTGAGAACTTTTATTTTTGGGTCACTTTTTTATTGCACGGAAAATTCAGAAAATAGACAAAACATGGCATTTTATTTTATTTAACTAATAAAAACAAAAAACTAAAAGTAGGGACAGAAGGCAGTGCTTACTAAATTCATCAACTTCATACCTCTCAAAAATGATCCATTAATAAGGTTGATCAGGTCTTATTAACAACCACTTTCGATTAGCATGAACCCGAAGAACTTTCGTAAATCACTAAGTTACCTCAACGGGGATATGAATGTTCCCAACACTAAGCATTTCATATTTCTTTTTGACAGTAGGTAGAGGTATTTGAAAGCTTCCAACAGTGATTGTCGGAGATTTTTCAATAACATTAATACCATTCACTTGGAATTGTTTTTTTGGAAAGTGCACCATATGCTCATTACCATTGATATGAAAAGTGATCTTGCTTTTATTTCAATCAATAACAGCCCCTACAGTATTCAAGAAGGGTCTACCAAGGATAATCGACATGTTATCATCCTCAAGCATCTCAAGTATAACAAAGTCAGTCGAAATAGTAACATTAGCAACAACAACGGGCACATCCTCACAGATACCGATAGGTATGGTAGTTGATTTGTCAGCGATTTGCAAAGATATTTCAGTAGGTGTGAGTTTATTCAAGTCAAGTCTTTTATATAAAGAGACAGGCACAACACTAACACCAACTCCTAAATCACACAAAGCAATTTTCACATAATTTGTTTTGATAGAGCAAGGTATAGTTGGTATTCCTGGATCTCCAAGTTTCTTAGGTACCCCATCTTTAAAAGTATAGTTAGCAAGCATAGTGGAGATTTCATCTTCTAGTATTTTTCTCTTATTAGTGATGATGTCTTCCATATACTTTGCATAAGGAGGCATTTTCAAGATATTAGTCAAACGAGTACGCAAAAAGACTGGCCTCAGCATTTCAGCAAGGCGTTCGAATTCTTCATCATCTTTCTTTTTAGTTAACTTAGGTGGAAAGGGCATTGGTTTTTGAATCCATGGTTCTCTTTCTTTACCATGTTTTCTAGCAATGAAGTATCTTTTGTCATATCTTTTATTCTTAGGTTGTGGGTTATCAAGATCAACAGGTGGTTCTATCTCAACATCATTATCTGGTTCCTTATTATTTGGTTGAGTGTCTTCATGAACCTCGTCATTATCTTTTTCATGATCACTAGGTAAGTGTTCATTATTGATACGTCCATTTTGCATCATGTTTTCTTGCCGTTATTTATAATGTTTTTATCCATAATATTGCTTTTCGGAGTAATTCTAATGCCTTTTCTCTCATAATTTGCAAGGTACACACCAAGAGGGAGAATTCCGGCAGCTGGAAATCTGGACCTGAAAAAGCTACGTCAGGCCACCTATTCTGCACAACTCCATATGAGCAAAAACTTCACGGAGATTTTTTATGGATTATTTAAGAAATATTGGAGCCAATAATCACCAGAGGGGGGGCACCATGTGGGCACAACCCACCTGGGCGCGCCAGGCCTCCCAGGCGCGCCCTGGTGGGTTGTGGCCTCCTTGGCCCACCTCCGGTGGCCATATTCTGGTATATAAGTCATTTTGAACTAGAAAAAATAAGGAGAAGGCTTTCGGGACGGAGCGCCGCCGTCTCGAGGTGGAACTTGGGCAGGAGCACTTTTGCCCTCCGCTGGAGCGATTCTGCCAAGGGAACTTCCCTCCTGGAGGGGGAAATCATCGTCATCATTGATACGTCCATTTTGCATCATGCTTTTATATCGATATTTATTGCATTATGGGCTGTTATTACACGTTATGTCACAATACTTATGCCTATTCTCTCTTATTTTATAAGGTTTACATGAAGAGGGAGAATGCCGGTAGCTGGAATTCTGGGTTGGAAAAGTAGCAAATATTAGAGACCTATTCTGCACAGCTCCAAAAGTCCTGAAACTTCACGGAAGTCATTTTTGGAATTAATAAAAAAATATTGGCGAAAGAAAGTACCAGGGGGGCCACACCTTGGCCACGAGGGCGGGGCCACGCCCCTTGCCTCGTGGGCCCCCTGGCAGGCCTCCGGTGCCCATCTTCTGCTATATGAAGTCATTTACCCTGGAAAAATCATAAGCAAGCTTTCGGGAAGAAACTCCGCCGCCACGAGGCGGGACCTTGGCGGAACCAATCTAGGGCTCCGGCAGAGCTGTTCTGCCGGGAAAACCTCCCTCCGGGAGGGGGAAATCATCGCCATCGTCATCACCAATGATCCTCTCATTGGCAGGGGTTCAATCTCCATCAACATATTCACCAGCACCATATCCTCTCAAACCCTAGTTCATCTCTTGTATCCAATATTTGTCCCAAAGCCTCAGATTGGTACCTGTGGGTTGCTAGTAGTGTTGATTACTCCTTGTAGTTGATGCTAGTTGGTTTATTTGGTGGAAGATTATATGTTCAGATCCATTATGCATATTAATACCCCTCTGATTATGAACATGAATGTGATTTGTGAGTAGTTACGTTTGTTCCTGAGGACATGGGAGAAGTCTTGCTATTAGTAGTCATGTGAATTTGGTATTCGTTCGATATTTTGATGAGATGTATGTTTTCTTTCCTCTAGTGGTGTTATGTGAACATCGACTACATGACACTTCACAATTGTTTGGGCCTAGAGGAAGGCATTGGGAAGTAATAAGTAGATGATGGGTTGCTAGAGTGACAGAAGCTTAAACCCTAGTTTATGAGTTGCTTCATAAGGGGCTGATTTGGATCCATATATATATATATATATATATATATATATATATATATATATATATATATATATATGTGTGTGTGTGTGTGTGTGTGTGTGTGTGTGTGTGTGTGTGTGTGTGTGTGTGTGTGTGTGTGTGTGTGTGTGTGTGTGTGTGTGTGTGTGTGTGTGTGTGTGTGTGTGTGTGTGTGTGTGTGTTTGTGTGTGTGTGTGTGTGTGTGTATGTGTCTCATGCTATGGTTAGGTTTACCTTAATACTTCTTTTGTAGTTGCAGATGCTTGCAATAGGGGTTAATCATAAGTGGGAAGCTTGTCCAAGAAAGAACAGCACCCTAGCACCGGTCCACCCACATACCAAATTATCAAAGTAACGAACACGAATCATATGAGCGTGATGAAAACTAGCTTGAAGATAATTCCCACGTGTCCTTGGGGGCGTTTTCCTTCATATAAAAGTTTGTCCAGGCTTGTCCTTTGCTACAAAAAGGATTGGGCCATCTTGCCGCACTTTATTTACACTTGTTACTTGTTACCCATTACAAATTACCTTATCACAAAACTATCTGTTACCGATAATTTCAGTGCTTACAGCGATTACCTTGCTGAAAACCCCTTATCATTTCCTTCTGCTCCTCGTTGGTTTCGACACTCTTACTTATCGAAACGACTACGATAGATCCCCTATACTTGTGGGTCATCAGTCATCATCACCAACAACTTTCCCATCTTGGGGAGGGCAATCTCCATCAACATCTTCACCGGCACCATCTCATCTCAAACCCTAGTTCATCTGTTGTATTCAATCTTGTTACCGGAACTATAAATTGTTGCTAGGGGGTGACTAGTAGTGTTGATTACATCTTGTAGTTGATTACTATATGGTTTATTTGGTGGAAGATTATATGTTCAGATCCATGATGTTATTTAATACCCCTCTGATCATGAGCATGTTCATTATTTGTGAGTAGTTACCTTTGTTCTTGACGTCACGGGATAAATCATGTTGCAAGTAATCATGTGAATTTGATATGTGTTCGATATTTTGATGGTATATATGTTGCGATTCCCTTAGTGGTGTCATGTGAACGTCGACTACATGACACTTCACCATACTTGGGCCTAAGGGAATGCATTGTGGAGTAGTAAATAGATGGTGGGTTGCGAGAGTGACAGAACCTTAAACCCCAGTTTATGCACTATTCCGTAAGGGACCGATTGGACCCAAAAGTTTAATGCTATGGTTGGAATTTATTGTTAATACTTTTCTCATAGTTTCAGATGCTTGCCGGAGGTTAATCATAAGTAGGAGGTTTGTTCAAGTAAGAACATCACCTAAGCACCGGTCCACCCACATATCAAATCGTCAAAGTAGCGAACACGAATTAAACCAACATGATGAAAGTGACTAGATGAAATTCCCGTGTACCATCAAGAACGCTTTGCTTATCATAAGAGACCGTTTTGGCCTGTCCTTTGCCTCAAAAGGATTGGGCTACCTTGATGCATACTTGTTACTATTATTGTTACTTGCTCGTTACAAATTATCTTGTTGCTATCAAACTACTCTACTACTTACAATTTCAGCACTTGCAGACATTACCTTACTGAAAACTACTTGTCATTCCCTTCTGCTCCTCGTTGGGTCCAATACTCTTACTTATCGAAAAGAGCTACAATTGATCCCCTAGACTTGTGGGTCATCAACTATCAGACTGAGTTTTAGCATCAGAGATAGAAGTTTCATTATCATTATCAGGAGGTTTTTCTATTTCAGGTTCATTAGAAGCCTGCAAAGTCCTATCATTTTTCTTTTTCTTTTTCTTTCTAGAAGGACTAGGTGCATCAGTGTTAACTATTTGTGAATCTTGTTCATTTCTTTTTGGGTGTCCCTCAGGATAAAGTGGTTCCTGAGTCATTTTACCTCCTCTAGTTGCAACTCTAACAGCAAAGTCATGTATATTATTGTTCATTTCATCAAGCAACTCTCTTTGAGATTTAGCAAATTGTTGTAATTGAGTTTGAACCATAGAAGCATGCATTCCAACACCTCTAACATCATTTGAGATTCTAAATAACAAGTCACTCAAGCGATCAATCATATCAGAATTATATTTCAATTGTTTCATAACATTTGCATTGAAGTGATCTTGTTTTCTAATGTAGTTTTCAAACTCATAAAGGCATTGGCTAGGGTGCATATTGTGAGGATTGTCATTATCATTGAACTTTGTTAGAGAATTTACCTCTACTAGCTTAGGCAGTGGTGGTGTATTAAGCCCATGTATTTCTTCAATAGGAGGTAAGTTTTTAACATCCTCAGCTTTAATACCTTTCTCCTTCATAGATTTCTTTGCCTCTTGCATATCTTCAGGACTGAGATATAATATACCCATCTTCTTCGGAGTGGGTTCAGGCGGTGGTTCAGGAAGAGTCCAATCATCACAATTTTTCAATATATTATTCAATAATTCTTCAGCTTTTCCAATAGTTTGTTCTGTGAAAACACAACCAACACAACTATCTAGGAAATCCCTAGAAGCATCGGTTAGTCCATTATAGAAGATATCAAGTATTTCATTTTTATTAATAGGATGATCGGGTAAAGCATTAAGTAACTGGCAAAGCCTCCCCCAAGCTTGTGGGAGACTCTCTTCTTTAGTTTGCACAAAGTTAAATATTTCCTATAAAGCAGCTTGTTTCTTATGAGTAGGGAAATATTTTTCAGAGAAATAATAAATCATATCCTGGGGACTACGCACACAACCAAGAGCAAGAGTATTGTATCAAGCTTTAGCATCACCCTTTAATGAGAAAGGAAATAATTTGAGAATAAAGTAATAGCGAGTCTTCTCATCATGAGTAAAAAGGGTGGCTATATCATTCAACTTAGTAAGATGTGCCACAACAGTTTCAGTTTCATTACCATGGAAAGGATCAGATTCAACCAAAGTAATTAACTCTGGGGCGACAAAGAATTCTTAATCCTTGTCATCGATAAAGATATGTGAAGTAGCAAACTTAGGATCATATTTCATTCTAGCATTCAGAGATTTTTCTTTATACTTGCATAATAATTTCTCTAGATCATCTCTATCCCTACAAGCAAGAATATCTCTAGTTGTCTCCTCATTCATAACATAACCTTCCGGTACTTTAGGCAATTCGTATCTTGGAAGGCTAGTTCTAGAAGGTGTTTTAGGAGTTTCGGTTTCAAGCTCATCATCAGATTCAACAACATCATGTTGTATCACTCTAGCAATTTGTTCATCAAGAAATTCACCAAGTGGCACATCATCATTATCAAGAAAGGTACTAGCATCATCATAAGCATCATTCATAGTAGAAGTAGCATCATCAATAACTTGCGACATATTAGAATCAATAGCATGTGGTGGTGTTGCAAATTTACTTATAACAGAAGGTGAATCTAAAGCACAATTGGATGGCAGTTCCTTACCTCCCCTCGTCTTAGAGGGAAAAATCTTAGTCTTAGCATCCTTCAGATTCTTCATAGTGATAAGTTGATAATAATCCCAAGTGACTCAACAAATATAGCTATGCTCCCCGGCAACGGTGCCAGAAAAAGGTCTTGATAACCCACAAGTATAGGGGATCGCAAAAGTTTTCGAGGGTTGAGTATTCAACCCAAATTTATAGATTTGACACAAGGGGAGCCAAAGAATATTTGAAGGTATTAGCAGCTGAGTTGTCAATTCAACCACACCTGGAGATTAATTATCTGCAGCAACGTGATCAGTAGCAAACTAGTATGATAGTTTTGATAATAGTAGTAGCAGCAATGGTACCGGTAACAGTGATAGTAGTAATTTTGTAGCAAGTGCAATAGTAACAATAGAAATAGGAGTAGGGCATTTTGGAGACCGAGCTCCATGGAGCCCTTTATTTTGAAAAATTCAAAATTCATAAATTTCGGTTTAAAAAAATTCTGAAAAAAATTACACATGTATACAAGGATGTAAAGTGTATGTGTGAAAATTTTCATGATGAAATACATTGAATTGCGAGCTACACAAAAATAAGCAAAATCATTGACTTTAAAGACGAACAGTACATATGCTAAAAAGCCCCAGATTTGCCTTTTCTGCGTAGCTCACATTTTATTGTATTTCGACCTAAACATTTGCACACATGTATATTATGTATCTATCTATATGTGTATTTATTTTCAGATTTTTTTGAAACTGGAAAGTTTGAATTTTGAAGCTTTCAAATAAAGGCCTCCATGGAGCTCGGTCTTCGTTTGGCATTTTCGTAGAAATAGTAACTTTATCAAGAACAATATAGGATAAATTCATAGGCATTGGATCGGTGACTTGTTGGATGATATTCATCATGGGACAGTTATAACCTAGGACGATACGACGCTAGCTCCAGTTCGTCAATATAATGTAGGCATGTATTCCGTAAATAGTCATACGTGCTTATGGAAAGAACTTGCATGACATATTTTGTCCTACCCTCCCGTGGCAGCGGGGTCCAATTGGAAACTAAGGGATATTAAGGCCTCCTTTTAATAGAGAACCGGAACAAAACATTAACACATGGTGAATACATGAACTCCTCAAACTACGGTCATCACCGGGAGTGGTCCCGACTATTGTCACTCCGGGGTTACCGGATCATAACATGTAGTAGGTGACTATAACTTGCAAGATCGGATCTAGAACATGGATATAATGATGATAACATAAATGCTTCAGATCTGAGTTCATGGCACCCGGGCCCAAAGTGAAAAGCATTAAGCATGGCAAAGCCATAGAAACATAAATCTTAGAACATAGTGGATACTAGGGATCAAGCCCTAACAAAACTAACTCGATTACATGATGAATCTCATCCAACTCCTCACCGACCAGCGAGCCTACGAAGGAATTACTCACTCTCGGTGGGGAGCATCATGGAATTGGCGATGGAGAAGGGTTGGTGATGATGAATAATGAAGATCCCCCTCTCCGGAGCCCCAAACAAACTCCAGATCTGGCCTCCCGATGAAGAACAGGAGGTGACGGCGGCTCCGTCTCACGGATCACAATAATTCTTTCTCCCTGATTTTTTTGTGGAAAAATAGGATTTTATAGTGTCGGTTTCAGGGCCCGCGGGGCCACCAGGTGGGGACAACCCAGCTGGGCGCGCTAGGAGGGGGCGCGCCCTAGTGGGTTGTGCCCACCCAGGTGCCCCCTCTGGTGGATCTTGGCTCCAGAAATTCTTGTTTGCTGTATAAAAATTCCTCGCAAAGTTTCGTTCCATTCCGAGAACTTTTATTTCTGCATAAAAACAACACCATGGTAGTTCTGCTGAAAACAGCGTCAGTCCGGGGTCAGTTTCATTCAAATCATGCAAATTAGAGTCCAAAATAAGAAGAAAAGCATTAGGAAAAGTAGATACATTGGAGACGTATCAACCATGCATCTTCCATTATGTTCACAAACACTTGTTAGGTCGACAGGTTAGCTGTGTTGCTCCACACCTCGAGGTCGGAGTTTGAATCCCAGCAAGTGTGGCTTGCGGTGCCCTTTTCTTACGTCACGGTACGGGTAATGGATACAATGGCAAACATATTGCCCTTTACTTGTTTAGTGAGGGGGTTGTATCGAAGTGGGACTCAGAAAAAAAAATGTTGATTGATATGTCTTATTGTTCACTGTCCACGAAGAGTGTATTTAGTATCGACTAGTAGAATGCCAATGCGTTGCCACGGGCCTTTTAATTCGTTTTCTGTTGCATATGTATACCGGTATTGTTGTGCAAAAGTCGTTGAATTTTTTGTCCCTTCCAATGACATAGTCTCATGACCCTTGTCGATGGTTCTGTTTGAACGTCGACATAATCCATATTCATCTCTCTCATACTCTGCAAAAATAGTCGTATATAGAAATGCATCTTTTCCATGATTAAATAGTATTAGTATCACTCAACCTCACGCGTCCATGTGTGTCACTATTACATGGTACACAAAGCTTGACAACTCCTTAGACTTGTAATGCGCCTCTTAATTTCAGCAACAATTCAATAAAAGCTTATTGTATATAGGAAAGGTTGCATTTATCTTGAATCAAGTTTATCTTTGAAAATATCATGAACCTGGTTCTAGTAGAAAGCTCTAAAACTCTAAATACCCAATGTAATGATTTTTTTTAGAATATATCCCTTTTTAGAGGGAAAGATCTCATGAAGATCAAGTATGCACCTCTTTCATCACATATGCGTTTATCACAACATGTGGTTCCTAGGAAGATCTCTTAATTTGCTTCCCAATATCGCAACCTTAATAAGTGCACTTGTAATAGCTCTGCATACACGGTTGCAGACAAAATACAACTCGGGTTCACAAGATTATTAGGTCTAATGCTTCTGAAGCTAGGGATATGTATATAGTTAGTACCTTTCTTACCGACGCAGTGGTCCTTGTCGTGGTCGCCGCAGCAAGCATCGAGGAAACTTTATTATCATGCTTTGCATGAACTTAAAATAGAACATAATGATCCCTTTTACATGTGCTATGAGTTTATAGTATTTGGAACAGGCAACCTCAATCGCCTATCATTTTCGAGCTTCTTCTCAAAAAAAAGCATACCACTTGTTTGGCACATCTAGATAATTTGATAAAGTCAATTGTAAACAATATATTATTCTAGGGATCCCATTATTCTATGGTTTAGTGAAGTCTGGAGAAAAGTGTTGTGCAAAGGCAGAAGCTTCTATATTTTTGGTGCTCTTAATAATGACACTTTAGGCCCAACAACCAGATTTGGACATGTTTCTATATGGGTAAAAAACACAAAAGAAGAGCTTTTGCATGATATTTTTTTCTCATGGAGTTTCTTATTGTCAAATAATTCAAATCTAACTTACACTACATAAAACATTACATGTCAGACTTTGAAACTTGTTAAAAACAGTGTTGGTTTGCTTCTAGAAAACAAAGCAGATTTCTAAACCCTAATGTCGACTATCTACTTCTTTCAAAGAAAAGTAAACTTCTAAACTTCCAGTTAAGTTGAGGTGCAAAAGAACAATGCATGTACGAAACAAACAAAACTAAGAAACCACATAAATGAACTCTAGCGTATATATATAAGCCATGGGAAAACATTTTCATCCTCTTACCTTTAGGAAAAGATGTAGATTGTCTTGTTGTCAGAATACTAGAATAGTAACATGGCTTTCCGCAATTATATAAATTTTTAAATCTTTCCTATCCAAATTTTCATGATTAATTTATCTGGCTTGCTCACTATTAATTTATCTAGCATCTTCAGTAGCCGAGCTATATCACGCAGACGAAACACTTTTTAGGGCGATCCAACTATGAGGCATGACTCAGGAACTTCTTTAGCAATTAGGGTTAGCCAACTACTCCCTCCGTCCGGAAATACTTGTCATAGAAATGGATACAAATGGATGTATCTGGTGTTAGAGTTATATTTATAGTGGCCTTTAGCCTTTTGTATTCTGGCCTTTGGCCTCCCCTGTACATGTATATATGATGGCTTTTGCCTCCTGATAGTACCAAGTTACTTTTCCTAACATGGTATCAGAGCCCTAGGGTTTTTTTCCTAACATCACCGTTCATAGCGGTCACCACTGTTTTTTCCTAACATGTAGATTGTCTTGTTGTCAGAGCCCTAGTGGTCACCGCTGTTTTCTACCTCAACCTCTTCTGACGTGTCGTTGTCAGTGCGTGAGATTGCACAGCTGCGATGCCTGCTTGATGCTTGGGATTCTTCACTGACAGTTTCTGCAGGTTCTGTGGCTGACTCTTCTGGCAATGAGAAACACCTTCTACCCATTCAGGTAGATCCCCATGGATTCTTGATACTGGAGCATCTTTTCATATGACTTATGATTCTTCCACTTTGACCTCCGCTCAACCTGTCGAGTCTCCTGTTCGTGTTCTTACGGCTGATGGCACTCCCCTCCATGTAGCTAGTCGAGGCACTCTTAGCACTTCTTCATTTCATGTTCCCTCTGTAGCTCATGTTCCTCGACTTACCATGCAACTCATATTTGGTGGTAAGATTGTTGACTCTAGTTGTAGGGTCATTCTCGACTTTGATTCGTGTTCTGTTCAGGATCGTCGCACGGGCGCTCTACTTGGTGCTGGCCCTCGACGCTCCGATGGTCTCTAGGAGCTTCACTGGCTTCGTCTTCCCTCCGCTGCCACCGCCGCCAGTCTCACAAATCATGTTGCTTTAACTACCAGCTCTTCTCAGTAGTGGCATCATCGTCTTGGCCATCTATGTGGTTCTCGTCTCTCGTCTTTGGTTCATCGCGGTGTTCTAGGATTTGTCTCTGGAAATGCTTCGTTGGATTTTCTAGGTTTTAGGCTTCGCAAGCAGATTCAGCTACCCTATCCTCACAGTGAGTCAGTGTCCGAGCACCCTTTTGATCTCGTTCACTCCGAAGTTTGGGGTCTGGCTCCCTTCGCTTCGAAAGGGGGCCAGTGATACTATATTATCTTTATAGACGATTTTTCTCGATACACTTGGATATATTTCATGTCTTCTCGTAGTGAGGTCTTATCTATATACAAAAAAATTGTTGCCATGGTTCATACCCAGTTTTCCACTCCTATTCGAGTTTTTTGCACAGATTTAGCTGGAGAGTATATCTCCCATGCGCTGTGAGGATTCCTTGCTGAGCAGGGTACTCTTGCTCAATTCTCTTGTCCTAGTGCTCATGCTCAAAATGGTGTGGCTGAGCGCAAGCATCGTCACCTTCTTGAGACAGCGCGTGCGATGATGATCGCCGCCTCTCTTCTGCCTCACTTCTAGGCTGAGGTCGTTACCACTTTCACCTATCTCATCAACATTCAGCCATCTGCTGCTCTACAGGGCGGTATTCCTCTTGAGCGTCTTTCTGGCTGTTCTCCTGATTATTCGTCACTTCGTTTGTTTGGTTGTGTTTGCTATGTTTTGCTTGCCCCTCGTGAACACACCAAACTAACCGCTCAGTCTGTTGAGGGTGTCTTTCTCAGATATAGTGATGAGCATAAGGGCTATCGGTGTTGGGATCCTGTCAGTCGTCGGATGCATATTTCCCGGGATGTTACCTTTGATGAGTCTCGTCCCTTCTACCAGCGTCCATCCTCCTCGGCCTTTTCCATGGAGGACATCTCTTTTCTTACATTTCCCGATACACCTCCCTCCATGCCAAGTATTCCTACTCCTCGTCCGGCTGTTGCGGATCCGACGTCGTCCTCTCCTATGGTTTCTTCTCCTCCCTCATCACATGACTCTCCACCTTCAACACTGATACCTTCCTCTTCTCCACCTTCATCACTGATACTTTCCTCTTCTCCACCTTCATCACCGATACATTCCCCCTCTCCACCTCCACTGATTCCACCTCTCCCCTCCTTTCCTTTCCATTATACTCGTCGTCAACGTGTTGTGGATGAATCTAATGATGTGCCCTCTACTTCTGATGTGTCCTCTTCCTTCTCATGGTCGACTTATGGTCTTCGTTCTCGGCCTTGTCCGCCCCCTGGTCGATATTCTTTTTCTCACTATGGTCTTCCAACCATTGTTGAGACGACTTCTTATCGAGATGCTATTGTTCATCCTGAATGGCAATTTGCCATGACAGAGGAGATTGTTGCCCTTGAGCGCACCGGCACATGGGATCTGGTTTCTCTTCCTCCCCGTGTTTGTCCCATCACTTGTAAGTGGGTCTATAAGATTAAGACTCGCTTTGATGGTTCTCTTGAGCGTTATAAAGCTCGTCTTGTGGCTCGTGGCTTTCAGCAGGAGCATGGTCGTGATTACGATGAGACTTTGGCTCCTGTGGCCCATATGATCACTGTTCGCACACTCCTCACAGTGGCCTCTGTTCGCCACTAGTCCGTGTCTCAGCTTGATGTTAAGAATGCCTTTCTTAATGGTGAGTTGCGTGAGGAAGTTTATATGCAGCCTCCACCTGGGTATTTAGTTCCTGATGGCATGGTTTGTCGTCTTCGTCGCTCTCTCTATGGCCTTAAGCAAGCCCCCCGCGCTTGGTTTGAGAGTTTTGCCTCGGTGGTCACTTCAGCTGGTTTTTCGCCTAATGCTCATGATCCAGCGCTATTTGTCCACCTTTCTACTCGTGGTCGCACTCTTCTTCTTCTATATTTTGATGACATGATCATCACCGGTGATGATCTTGAGTACATTGCCTTTGTCAAGGCTTGTCTCAGTGAGCAGTTTTCTATGTCTGATCTTGGTCCTCTTCGTTACTTTCTTGGGATTGAGATTTCGTCCACCTCTGATGGCTTTTTTATTTCCCAATAGAAGTATATTCAGGATCTTCTTGCTCGTGCGGCTCTTAGTGATGAATGCACTGTTGAGACTCCTATGGAGCTTAATGTTCACCTTCGTGCTTCTAACGGTGAGCCCTTGTCTGATTCGACTCGTTATCGCCATCTTGTTGGGAGTCTTGTCTATCTTGCTGTCACTCGCCTGGATATCTCCTATCCTGTCCATATCCTCAGTCAGTTTGTTTCTTCTCCCACTTCGGTTCACTATAGTCACCTTCTTTGTGTTCTACGATATCTTCGTGGCACGATCTCTCACTGTCTCTTCTTTCCTCGTTCCAGCTCGTTACAGCTCCAGGCCTATTCGGATGCTACCTGGGCTAGTGATCCTTCGGATCATCGTTCACTTTCTTCTTACTATGTCTTTCTTGATGGTTCCCACATTGCCTGTAAGACGAAGAAACAGACTGCAGTTTCTCGTTCGAGTGCAGAGGCTGAGTTGCGAGTTATGTCTCTTCTCACGGCTGAGGTGACTTGGTTACGCTGGTCACTTGAGGATTTTGGTATCACTGTTACTACACCTACTACACTTGTGTCAGACAGTACAAGTGATATCAGTATTGCACGGGACCCAGTGAAGCATGAGCTTACCAAGCATATTGGTGTTGATGCTTTCTTTGTGCGCGCTGGTGTGCAGGACCATGTTATTGATCTTCAGTATGTGTCTTCCGAGTTACAGCAGGTGGACTTCTTCACAAAGGCCCAGACTAGAGCGCAACATGGATTTTACCTCTCCAAACTCAGTGTTGTGGATCCACCATGAGTTTGAGGGGGGGGTTAGAGTTATATTTATATTGGCCTTTGGCCTTTGGCCTCCCCTGTACATGTATATATGATGGCTTTTGCCTCCTAATAATACCAAGTTCCTTTTTCTAACATTTAGAACTAAAATACATCTAGATACATCCATTCCTTGGACAAGTATTTCCGAACGGAGAAAGTACAATACATGGCTCAGGATTTTTGTGATGTAGTAGCCGGCCATGTTGTAGCATATCGGGTTTTTTTTTTTTGATAAAATGTTGTAGCATATCTGCATATGCTTGTGTATAATTTAACTACGGAGACCAACATCTCCGGATCCTTCTTTTAATACAGAAAGAAAAAAGTCCATTTTACTATTCTGAATAAAGTGGTTGGTTCACTTTACCCCTGGTCTATTTTTTGGCTTCTTCTATCCCCAAACAAACTAAAACGGGAAAAAACACCCCCTGACTAGTTTGTCTCCACCCACTGCTGATGTGGCACTAGTCAATGGCGGTTTTGACCTCGGTGGTCCCCCCTTGTCAGGTCGGGCTGGGAAAGAGTTGTTGGGCTGCTATGCCGCCAGCACCCGGCCTCATCCACGAGCGCCCCGCTGCCTCGAGCTTTGTTTGCATCCCCGTCGCTCCCCCTCGCGCTTCGTTCTGACTCCAGCACGACCCCGCCGACGAGCCGCGTCACCACCTGCTCCATCCCCACGTTGGCCCGCCTCTTCCCACGGCTACACCGCCCCGCCATTGGCCGTGGCACTCCCGGTGAGTGCCCCACACGCGACGTTCGCTGAACCCCGCTTGTGCTCGCCTCGCTCCTCCGCGGCGTTGGCCCAGCCGCCATCTGCCCCGTCGCCACTCTGGACGCGCGCCTGCGCAGCCCCGCCTCCTCCCCGAGCTTGCGCCGTCGACCCAGGCCGCCCTCGCGCGTTGCTCGCGCCGTCGTCCCCGGCCGCCTGCCGGCTCCGACCGCCTGCCGGCTCCGTCCGCCCCAATTAGCGCTCGCGCGTGCAGCCCTGTCCACGCCCACGACGATCCGCGCCGCTCTGCCCTCGCGCGCTCGAACCCGTCCGCGCCCAGGCCGCGCCCCGCGCCGCTCCTCGCCACTCTGCACTTGGCCGCGCCTGCGTCGCTACGCCTGGCCTCCCACGCTCGGCGCGCACCGGCTCCGCCCTCCCCGGTCGCCTGCCGGCTCTGCGCGCACCGGCCACCGCCACTGTGGTCGGCTACTACTGCAGTAGGGGCGCCCCTTTTTTCTTTTTCTATTTCTTTGATTTTTTTTTAAAAACTGACGAGTGGGACACACCCGTAGGTCAATATACCACCTTTGACTGTGTCCACGTCACAATCCGGTCTGGGTAAACCACTTAGGGTGCTTTTTTTGTCTGGTACGAGATTGTTTAGGGGGCTATAGGAACCGAAAAATAAATTAGGGGATAATGTAAACACCAACTATGTTCAGGGTAGTAAAACGGACTTTTTTTCATACAAAAATTAAAAGGAGAACATGGCTAATGACCTACGAATTCTGGTACTCCCTCTGTAGAGAATTATAAAAGCATTTAGATCACTACTAACACTTTTATATTTCTTTACGGAGTAAGTAGTTCTTAGCACCGCACCTTGCCTTCCTGTCTCGGCAGCAGAACACAAAACATACCTTTTCTGATCACATGGTCAATCACATACTCCTGTGTCCGGGCCACGCCGGAGCATGCAGATGTACTGGACGCCGAGGAACTTCCAGCACCCCATCAACGAGGAATCGAGACAGAGTTCAAAGCTAAAAAAAAAATACTTTTTTAGATGAAGTTCAAAACTACAAAAAGCCATATGCTAAGCTAAAAAAATACTTTTTTAGATGAAGTTCAAAACTACAAAAAGCCATATGCTAATGTCTAGCACAGCCTCCATGGGTCCTGCCTTTTTTTAGTGGGCACGGGCCTGTTTACCTCGGCTCTGGCCTCTTTTCTTGGGCTCTAGGGCCTCTTTTCTTTTTTCTGGTGGGCTCTGGGGCCTCTTTTTTGTGGGCTCTAAGGCCTCTTTTCTCTTTTTTGGTGGGCTCTGAGGCCTCTTTTCTCTTTTTTCTAGGCCTGTTGTCCCCGTGAAGGCAATGCCATGGTAGCCAACCCAGTAGATAAACTGCGCGCAGCCTCCCGCAACGAGCGAGGCGGGACAATTACATACAGCCGGCCGCTCTGGTCCGCCTGGGCCGACTCGGCACACACGAACCCCTGACTCATAATTCGGCCCGCTAGAGGTTTCATCGAACAAAATAAATGATTGTTCGCTACTGCACGGTCCAGAAATCGAACGCACGCCCGACCATGTATGATCCAGCCGTAATAAATCATGACGTTTTCTAGTAGTACGAGTATGAGGCAATGATGAGACTAGTTATCACCTGTTCCTGCTACAAGAACACGAGGATTTCCCCGGAAAAAAAACACGAGGATTTCCCCGGAAAAAAAACACGAGGATACTTTCTCCAAAACTCTGACCTCATGTTCACGTGCAACACCGCCCACTCGCAGCATTCCGTCTCCTTCTCCGGCTGCTTCGGCGCATGGCAACACTCCGCCTCCTTCTCCGCCTGCTTCGGCACGTAGCGGCACTCCGCCTCCTTCTCCGCCTGCTCCGGCGAGTCCGAGCAGCCCGCCTCCTCCTTCGCATCGTCAGCGATGGCGGAAGACAGTCGCCGCCGCTTAGGCTGCTCCGACGCGTCGTAGCACTCCGTCTCCTTCTCCGCCTCGTAAGCAACAAAGGAAGACAGCCGCCGCTGCTTCGGCGTCTAGCAGTACAGCCAGAGGCGGGAGGCAATACAGATTCAGTCCATTTTTCAAGCCTATAGAGAAGTTACCATAGGAGATGACCGAGGAGGAAAACGCGAAGATCTGTAAAGACCAAGTGAAGGACTTTTTTGCAAAGAAAAATCCACCTCCGGAGGAGAAGATAGATCCGGTGAAAGCGAAGCGCACTTTGAATGCCCTGAAGCGACCACCACCGCCTCCGCCGCAAACCAACTATGAGCGCATTATTGAAAGGACATATAAGAAAGCGGAGCGGTCAGGAAGTACTTGCAGTGATCGAAGGTTAGCAGAACGAAGAAGTGGGAAAAAATCCCCACGCTCAAGGTGTCTAGCGATATCGTCGCTAATCATCCGGGGATGGTGACATGTACCAATCTTGCAGATTACCTGCCCGATGATACGTCTCCATCGTATCTACTTTTCTAAACACTTTTGCCCTTGTTTTGGACTCTAACTTGTATGATTTGAATGGAACTAATCCGGACTGACGCTGTTTTCAGCAGAACTGCCATGGTATTATTTTGTGCAGAAATAGAAGTTCCCGGAATGACCTAAAAATCAACGGAGATTATTTTTGGAATTAATAGAAAATACTAGCGAAAGAATCAAGGCCAGGGGCCCATACCCTGTCCACGAGGGTGGGGGCACACCTACCCCCTGGGCGCGGCCCCTGCCTCGTGGGCCCCCTGGAGCTCCACCGACCTCAACTCCAACTCTATATATTCACGTTCGGAGAGAAAAAAATGGGAGAGAAGGATTCATCGCGTTTTAAGATACGGAGCCACCGCCAAGCCCTAATGGAGGGCTAATCTGGAGTCCGTTCGGGGCTCCCGAGAGGTGAATCCGTCGCCATCGTCATCATCAACCATCCTCCATCACCAATTTCATGATGCTCACCGCCGTGCGTGAGTAATTCCATCGTAGACTTGCTGGACGGTGATGGGTTGGATGAGATTTATCATGTAATCGAGTTAGTTTTGTTAGGGTTTGATCCCTAGTATCCACTATGTTCTGAGATTGATATTGCTATGACTTTGCTATGCTTAATGCTTGTCACTAAGGCCCGAGTGCCATGATTTCAGATCTGAACCTATTATGTTTTCATGAATATATGTGAGTTCTTGATCCTATCTTGCAAGTCTATAGTCACCTACTATGTGTTATGATCTGCCAACCCCGAAGTGACAATAATTGGGACCACTCCTGGTGATGACTGTAGTTTAAGGAGTTCATGTATTCACTATGTGTTAATGCTTTGGTCCGGTACTCTATTAAAATGAGGCATTAATATCTCTTAGTTTCCATTAGGACCCCGCTGTCATGGGAGGGTAGGAAAAAAGATGTCATGCAAGTTCTTTTCCATAAGCACGTATGACTATATTCGGAATACATTCCTACATTACATTGATGAATTGGAGCTAGTTCTATGTCACCCTATGTTATAACTGTTGCATGAATAATCGCATCCGGCATAATTCTCCATCACCGATCCGATGTCTACGAGCTTTTCACATATTGTTCTTCGCTTATTTACTTTTCCGTTGCCACTGTTACAATCACTACAAAACTGCTACTGTTACTTTTGCCACTGTTACCGTTACTTCCATACTACTTTGCTACTAAATACTCTGATGTAGATATTAAGTTATCCAGGTATGATTGAATTGACAACTCAACTACTAATACTTGAGAATATTCTTTGGCTCCCCTTGTGTCTAATCAATAAATTTGGGTTGAATACTCTGCCCTCGAAAACTGTTGCGATTCCCTATACTTGTGGGTCATCAAGACTATTTGCTGGCGCCGTTGTCGGGGAGCATAGCTCTATTATTTGAGTCACTTGGGATTTATATCTACTGGTCACTATGAGGAACTTGAAAGACGAAAGAACTAAGATATTTTCCCTCAGGTACGAGGGGAGGTAAGGAACTGCCATCTAGCTCTGCACTTGATTCACCTTCTGTTTTGAGTAAGCTTGCGACACCTAAACCTGATTCTGCTATTAATTTTGATATGTCGCATGTGAAGGAAATATGCCCTAGAGGCAATAATAAAGTTATTATTTATTTCCTTATTTCATGATAAATGTTTATTATTCATGCTAGAATTGTATTAACCGGAAACATAATATATGTGTGAATACATAGACAAACAGAGTGTCACTAGTATGCCTCTACTTGACTAGCTCGTTGATCAAAGATGGTTAAGTTTCCTAGCCATAGACATGAGTTGTCATTTGATTAACGGGATCACATCATTAGGATAATGATGTGATTGACATGACCCATTCGTTAGCTTAGCACCCGATCGTTTAGTATGTTGCTATTGCTTTCTTCATGACTTGTACATGTTCCTATGATTATGAGATTATGCAACTCCCGTTTGCCGGAGAAACACTTTGTGTGCTACCAAACGTCGCAACGTAACTGGGTGATTATAAAGGAGCTCTACAGGTGTCTCCAAAGGTAGATGTTGGGTTGGCGTATTTCGAGATTAGGATTTGTCACTCCGATTGTCGGAGAGGTATCTCTGGGCCCTCTCGGTAATGCACATCACTTAAGCCTTGCAAGCATTGCAACTAATGAGTTAGTTGCGTGATGATGTATTACAGAACGAGTAAAGAGACTTACTGGTAACGAGATTGAACTAGGTATAGGATACCGACGATCGAATCTCGGGCAAGTAACATACCGATGACAAAGGGAACAACGTATGTTGTTATGCGGTCTGACCGATAAAGATCTTCGTAGAATATGTGGGAGCCAATATGAGCATCCAGGTTCCGCTATTGGTTATTGACCGGAGACGTGTCTCGGTCATGTCTACATTGTTCTCGAACCCGTAGGGTCCGCACGCTTAAGGTTTCGATGACAGTTATATTATGAGTTTATGAGTTTTGATGTACCGAAGGAGTTCGGAGTCCCGGATGAGATCGGGGACATGACGAGGAGTCTCGAAATGGTCGAGACATAAAGATCAATATATTGGACGACTATATTCGGACATCGGAAAGGTTCTGTCTGGTTCGGGTATTTTTCGGAGTACCGGGGAGTTACGGGAATACGGGGGAGAAGTATTGGGCCTTATTGGGCCATACGGGAAAGAGAGAGGGGCTGCCAAGGGCAGGCCGCGCGCCCCCCCAAGGCCTAGTCCGAATTGGACTAGGGGGAGGGGCTGCGCCCCCTCCTTCCTTCCCTTCTCCTTTCCCCTTCCTTGTCTCCTACTACTACATGTAAGGACTCCAAGTTGGACTAGGAAAGGGGGAATCCTACTCCCGGTGGGAGTAGGACTCCCTAGGGCGCGCCATAGAGAGGGTCGGCCCTCCCCTCCTCTACTCCTTTATATACGGGGGCAGGGGGCACCCCATAGACACACAAGTTGATCCTCGTGATCGTTCCTTAACCGTGTGCGGTGCCCCCCTCCACGATATTACACCTCAGTCATATTGTAGCGGTGCTTAGGCGAAGCCCTGCGATAGTTGAACATCAAGATCGTCACCACGCCGTCGTGCTGACGGAACTCCCCCCGAAGCTTTGCTGGATCGGAGCCCGGGGTGCGTCATCGAGCTGAACGTGTGCAGAACTCGGAGGTGTCGTCCGTTCGGTGCTTGGATCGTTCGGATCGGGAAGACGTACGACTACTTCCTCTACGTTGTGTCAACGCTTCCGCTTCGGTCTACGAGGGTACGTAGACAACACTCTCCCCTCTCGTTGCTATGCATCACCATGATCTTGCGTGTGCGTAGGAATTTTTTTAAAATTACTACGTTCCCTAACAGTGGTATCAAAGCCTAGGTTTTTATGTGTTGATGTTATATGCACGAGTAGAACACAAGTGAGTTGTGGGCGATATAAGTCATACTGCTTACCAGCATGTCATACTTTGGTTCGGCGGTATTGTTGGATGAAGCGGCCCGGACCGACATTACGCGTACGCTTACGCGAGACTGGTTTTACCGCCGTGCTATGCACACAGGTGACTAGCGGGTGTCAGTTTCTCCAACTTTATTTGAATCGAGTGTGGCTACGCCCGGTCCTTGCGAAGGTTAAAACAGCACCTACTTGACAAACTATCATTGTGGTTTTGATGCGTAGGTAAGAACGGTTCTTGCTCAGCCCGAAGCAGCCACGTAAAACTTGCAACAACAAAGTAGAGGACGTCTAACTTGTTTTTGCAGGGCATGTTGTGATGTGATATGGTCAAGACGTGATGAGATATAAGTTGTTGTATAAGATGATCATGTTTTGTTGAAGTTATCGGCAACTGGCAAAAGCCTTATGATTGTCTCTCTATTGCATAAGATGCAAGCGCCAAATAATTGCTTTCCTTTATCGCTATGCGATAGCAATAGTTGCAAGAGCAATTGTTGGTGAGACGACCATGTGACGACACATTGATATAGATCAAGATGATGGAGATCATGGTGTCATGCCGGTGACGATGGAGATCATGACGATGCTTTGGAGATGGAGATCAAAGGCACAAGATGATGATGGCCATATCATGTCACATATTATGATTGCATGTGATATTTATCTTTTATACATCTTATTTTGCTTGGTTCGACGGTAGCTTTATAAGATGATCTCTCACTAAATTATCATAGTAAAAGTGTTCTCCCTGAGTATGCACCGTTGCGAAAGTTCTTCGTGCTGAGACACCACGTGATGATCGGGTGTGATAGGCTCTACGTTCAAATACAACGGGTGCAAAACAGTTGCACACGCGGAATACTCAGGTTTAACTTGACGAGCCTAGCATATAACAGATATGGCCTCGGAACACTAAGACCGAAAGGATGAGCGTGAATCATATAGTAGATATGATCAACATAATGATGTTCACCATTGAAACTACTCCATCTCACGTGATGATCGGACATGGTTTAGTTGATATGGATCACGTGATCACTTAGAGGATTAGAGGGATGTCTTTCTAAGTGGGAGTTCTTAAGTAATATGATTAGTTGAAGTTTAATTTATCATGAACTTAGTCCTGGTAGTAATAGCATATCTATGTTGTAGATCAATAGCTCGCATTGTTGCTTTCATATGTTTATTTTGATATGTTCCTAGAGAAAATTGTGTTGAAAGATGTTAGTAGCAATGATGCGGATTGGATCCGTGATCTGAAGTTTATCCTCATTGCTGCACAGAAGAATTATGTCCTTGATGCACCGCTAGGTGACAGACCTATTGCAGGAGCAGATGCAGACGTTATGAACGTTTGGCTAGCTCAATATGATGACTACTTGATAGTTTAAGTGCACCATGCTTAACAGCTTAGAATCGAGACTTCAAAGACGTTTTGAACGTCATGGACCATATGAGATGTTCCAGGAGTTGAAGTTAATATTTCAAGCAAATACCCGAGTTGAGAGATATGAAGTCTCCAACAAGTTCTATAGCTAAAAGATGGAGGAGAATCGCTCAACTAGTGAGCATGTGCTCAGATTGTCTGGGTACTACAATCGCTTGAATCAAGTGGGAGTTAATCTTCCAGATAAAATAGTGATTGACAGAATTCTCTAGTCACCATCACCAAGTTAGTAGAACTTCGTGATGAACTATAATATGCAAGGGATAATGGAAACAATTCCCAAGCTCTTCGTGATGCTGAAATCGACGAAGGTAGAAATCAAGAAAAACATCAAGTGTTGATGGTTGACGAGACCACTAGTTTCAAGAAAAGGGCAAAGGGAAGAAGAGGAACTTCAAGAAGAACGGCAAGTGAGTTGCTGCTCAAGTGAAGAAGCTCAAGTCTGGTCCTAAGCCTGAGACTAAGTGCTTCTACTGCAAAGGGACTAGTCACTGGAAGCGGAACTACCCAAGTATTTGGCGGATAAGAAAGGATGGCAAAGTAAACAAAGGTATATTTGATATACATGTTATTGATGTGTAGTTTACTAGTGTTCATAGCAACCCCTCAGTATTTGGTACTAGTTCAGTTGCTAAGATTAGTAACTTGAATCGGGAGTTGCAGAATGAACAGAGACTAGTTAAGGGTGAAGTGATGATGTGTGTTGGAAATGGTTCCAAGATTGATATGATCATCATCGCACACTCCCTATACTTTCGGGATTAGAGTTGAACCTAAATAAGTGTTATTTGGTGTTTGCGTAGAGCATGAATATGATTTGATCATGTTTATTGTAATACGGTTATTCATTTAAGTAAGAGAATAAATTGTTGTTCTGTTTACATGAATAAAACCTTATATGGTTACACACCCAATGAAAATGGTTCATTGGATCTCGATCGTAGTGACACATATTCATAATATTGAAACCAAAAGATGCAAAGTTAATAATGATAGTGCAACTCATTTGTGGCGCTGCCGTTTAGGTCATATTGGTGTAAAGCGCATGAAGAAACTCCATGCTGGTGGGATTTTGGAATCACTTGATTATGAATCACTTGATGCTTGCGAACCATGCCTTATGGGCAAGATGACTAAAACTCCGTTCTCCGGAACAATGGAGCGAGCAACTGACTTATTCGAAATAATACATACTGATGTATGCGGTCCGATGAGTGTTAAGGCTCGCGGCGGGTATCATTATTTTCTAACTTCACAGATGATTTGAGCATATATGGGTATATGTACTTGATGATACATAAGTCTGAAACATTTGAAAAGTTCAAAGAATTTCAGAGTGAAGTGGAAAATCATCGGGACAAGAAAATAAAGTTTCTATGATCTGATCGCGGAGACGAATATTTGAGTTACAAGTTTGGTCTTCAATTAAAACAATGTGAAATAGTTTCACTACTTACGCCACCTGGAACACCATAGTGTAATGGTGTGTCCGAACACCGTAACCGTACTTTATTAGATATGGTGCAATCTATGATGTTTCTTACCGATTTACCACTATCGTTTTGGGGTTATGCATTAAAGACAGCTGCATTCACGTTAAAAAAGGGCACCATCTAAGTCCGTTGAGACGACACAATCTGAACTGTGGTTTGGCAAGAAACCAAAGTTGTCGTTTCTTAAAGTTTGGGTTTGCGATGCTTATGTGAAAAAGTTTCATCCTGATAAGCTCAAACCCAAATCGGAGAAGTGCGTCTTCATAGGATACCCAAAATGTTGGGTACACCTTCTATCATAGATCCAAAGGCAAGACATTTGTTGCCAACAATGGATCCTTTCTAGAGAAGGGAGTTTCTCTCGAAAGAAGTGAGTGGGAGGAAAGTAGAAAACTTGATAAGGTAATTGTACCATCTCCCTTATTGGAAAGTAGTTCATCACAGAAATCTGTTCTTGTGATTACTACACCAATTAGTGAGGAAGATAATGATGATGATCATGTAACTTCGGATCAAGTTACTACCGAACCTCGTAGGTAAACCAGAGTGAGATCCGCACCAGAGTGGTACGGTAATCCTGTTCTGGAAGTCATGTTACTAGACCATGACGAACTTGCGAACTATGAGGAAGCGATGATGAGCCCAGATTCCGCAAAATGGTTTGAGGCCATGAAATCTGAGATGGGATCCATGTATGAGAACAAAGTATGGACTTTGATGGATTTGCCCGATGATTGGCAAGCCATAGAAAATAAATGGATCTTCAAGAGGAAGACAGACGATGATAGTAGTGTTACTATCTACAAAGCTAGAATTGTCGCAAAAGGTTTTCGACAAGTTCAAAGTGTTGACTACGATGAGAGTTTCTCACTCGTATCTATGCTTAAGTCTGTCCGAATCATGTTAGCAATTGCCGCATTTTATGTAATCTGGCAAATGGATAACAAAACTGCAATCCTTAATGGATTTATTAAAAAAGAGTTGTATATGATGCAACCAGAAGGTTTTGTCAATCCTAAAAGTGCTTACAAAATATGCAAGCTCCAGCGATCCATCTATGGACTGGTGGAAGCATCTCGGAGTTGGAATATACGCTTTGATAAGTTGATCAAGGCATATAGTTTTATACAGACTTGCGGTGAAGCCTGTATTTACAAGAAAGTGAGTGGGAGCAATACAGCATTTCTGATAAGTATATGTAAATGACATATTGTTGATCAGAAATAATGTAGAATTATTTTGCGAAGCATAAAGGAGTATTTGAAAGGAGTTTTTCGAAGAAGGACCTCGGTGAAGCTGCTTACATATTAAGCATCAAGATCTATAGAGATAGATCAAGACGCTTGATAAGTTTTCAATGAGTACATACCTTGACAAGATTTTGAAGTAGTTCAAAATGGAACAGTCAAAGAAAGAGTTCTTGCCTGTGTTACAAGGTGTGAAATTGAGTAAGACTCAAAACCCGACCACGGCAAAAGATAGAAAGAGAATGAAAGTCATTCCCTATGCCTTGGCCATAGGTTCTATAAAGTATGCCATGCTGTGTACCAGATCTATTGTATACCCTACACTGTGTTTAGCAAGGGAGTACAATAGTGATCTAGGAGTAGATCACTGGACAGCGGTCAAAATTATCCTTAGTGGAATAAGGATATGTTTCTCGATTATGGAGGTGACAAAAAGGTTCGTCGTAAAGGGTTATGTCGATGCAAGTTCTGACACCAATCTAGATGACTCTAAGTCTTAATCTAGATACATATTGAAAGTGGGAGCAATTAGCTAGAGTAGCTCCGAGCAGAGTATTGTTGACATAGAAATTTGCATAATACATACGGATCTGAATGTGGCAGACCCGTTGACTAAGATTCTCTCACAAGCAAAACATGATCACACCTTAGTACTCTTTGGGTGTTAATCACATAGAGATGTGAACTAGATTACAGACTCTAGTAAACCCTTTGAGTGTTGGTCACATCATGATGTGAACTATGGGTGTTAATCACATGATGATGTGAACTATTGATGTTAAATCACATGACGATGTGATCTAGATTATTGACTCTAGTGCAAGTGGGAGACTGAAGGAAATATGCCCTAGAGGCAATAATAAAGTTATTATTTATTTCCTTATTTCATGATAAATGTTTATTATTCATGCTAGAATTGTATTAACCGGAAACATAATACATGTGTGAATACATAGACAAACAGAGTGTCACTAGTATGCCTCTACTTGACTAGATCGTTAATCAAAGATGGTTATGTTTCCTAACCATAGACAAAGAGTTGTTATTTGATTAACGAGGTCACATCATTAGTTGAATGATCTGATTGACATGACCCATTCTATTAGCTTAGCACCCGATCGTTTAGTATGTTGCTATTGCTTTCTTCATGACTTATACATGTTCCTTTGACTATGAGATTATGCAACTCCCGTTTGCCGGAGCACCACTTTGGGTGCTACCAAACGTCACAACGTAACTGGGTGATTATAAAGGAGTACTACAGGTGTCACCAAAGGTAGATGTTGGGTTGGCGTATTTCGAGATTAGGATTTGTCACTCCGATCGTCGGAGAGGTATCTCTGGGCCCTCTCGGTAATGCACATCACTTAAGCCTTGCAAGCATTGCAACTAATGAGTTAGTTGCGGGATGATGTATTACGGAACGAGTAAAGAGACTTGCCGGTAACGAGATTGAACTAGGTATTGGATACCGACGATCGAATCTCGGGCAAGTAACATACCGATGACAAAGGGAACAACGTATGTTGTTATGCGGTCTGACCGATAAAGATCTTCGTAGAATATGTGGGAGCCAATATAAGCATCCAGTTTCCGCTATTGGTTATTGACCGGAGACGTGTCTCGGTCATGTCTACATTGTTCTCGAACCCGTAGGGTCCGCACACTTAAGGTTTCGATGACAGTTATATTATTAGTTTATGAGTTTTGATGTACCGAAGGAGTTCGGAGTCCCGGATGAGACCGGGGACATGACGAGGAGTCTCGAAATGGTCGAGACGTAAAGATCGATATATTGAACAACTATATTCGGACATCGGAAAGGTTCTGAGTGGTTCGTGTATTTTTCGGAGTACCGGGGAGTTACGGGAATACGGGGGAGAAGTATTGGGCCTTATTGGGCCATACGGGAAAGAGAGAGGGGCTGCCTAGGGCAGGCCACGCGCCCCCCCAAGGCCTAGTCCGAATTGGACTAGGGGGAGGGGCTGCGCCCCCTCCTTCCTTCCCTTCTCCTTTCCCCTTCCTTGTCTCCTACTACTACTACATGGAAGGACTCCTAGTTGGACTAGGAAAGGGGGAATCCTACTCCCGGTGGGAGTAGGACTCCCTAGGGCGTGCCATAGAGAGGGCCGGCCCTCCCCTCCTCCACTCCTTTATATACGGGGGCAGGGGGCACCCCATAGACACACAAGTTGATCCTCGTGATCGTTCCTTAACCGTGTGCGGTGCCCCCCTCCACGATATTACACCTCGGTCATATTGTAGCGGTGCTTAGGCGAAGCCCTGCGACAGTTGAACATCAAGATCGTCATCACGCCGTCGTGCTGACGGAACTCCCCCCGAAGCTTTGCTGTATCGGAGCCCGGGGTGCGTCATCGAGCTGAACGTGTGCAGAACTCGGAGGTGTCGTCCGTTCGGTGCTTGGATCGGTCGGATCGGGAAGACGTACAACTACTTCCTCTATGTTGTGTCAACGCTTCCGCTTCGGTCTACGAGGGTACGTAGACAACACTCTCCCCTCTCGTTGCTATGCATCACCATGATCTTGCGTGTGCGTAGGATTTTTTTTGAAATTACTACGTTCCCTAACAGCATGTTATTGATGATGCCACTTCTGCTATGCATGATACTTATGATGAAACCACTTCTATGCTTGATACTACCGTGCCACTTGGTGAATTTCTTGATGAACAACTTGCTGGGGTTAGAGAGAATGAAATTATTGAAACTGATAATATTGATGAAAGTGATGATGAAGATTCTCCCCTTAGATATGTATTGCCTGTTGTGCCTGAGGGTTATGTTATATGGATGAAGAAACTGCTAGAGACTTTCTTGCCTACAAAGATAGAAGTGATCTTAAGAAATTATTAGCTAAGCTGAAAGAAAAATCTCTGAATGCTAGAATGAAATATGATCCTGCTTATGCTACGTCACCTATCTTTATTACTGATAAGGAATATGATAAGGAATATGATTTCTCTATTGATCCTGATATAATTACTTTGGTTGAATCTGATCCTTTCTATGGCTATGAATCTGAAACTGTTGTGGCACATCTTACTAAATTATATGATATAGCCACCCTGTTCACTAATGATGAGAAAACTCGCTACTACTATATCCTTACATTATTTCCTTTCTCATTAAAGGGTGATGCTAAGATATGATTTAATTCTCTTGATCCTGGTTGTGTATGTAGTCCTTCGGGTATGATTTATTACTTCTCTGCTAAATATTTCCCCGCTCATAAGAAACAAGCTGCTTTAAGGGAAATATATAAATTTGTGCAAATTGAAGAAGAGAGTCTCCCACAAGCTTGGGGAAGGTTTCTCCAATTACTTAATGATTTGCCTGATCATCCTCTCAAGAAAAATGAAATACTTGATATCTTTTATACTGATGCTTTCAAAGACCACCTGTATAGTTGTGTTGGTTGTGTTTTCAGGGAAAGAACAGTTGATCAAGCTGAATTGCTATTGAATAATATGTTGACCAATGAAAATAATTGGACACTTCCTGAACCAACTCCTAAGCCAACTCCGAAGAAAAGGGGTATTCTATTTCTCAGTCCTGAAGATATGCAAGAGGCAAAGAAATCTATGAAAGAAAAAGGTATAAAAGTTGAAGATGTTAAGAATTTACCTCCTGTTGAAGAAATACATGGTCTTATTTCATCACCTATTGAAGAAACACACGGTCTTGATAACCCGACACGGGTAGTAAAGGTAAACTCGGACGCGGATTTGGTGAACATGGGTGCACGCGCACCCTTTATGAATAGTAAATTAAAAAAATGCTAGAAAAAATCAAAAAAATCTGAATTTATTTTTTAAATATACATAGTCAACCGGTATACTCGCATATGAAGTTTCACGAAGAAATCACATCCATGGTAATCTGGGCAAAAATGACAAAATCGAAGCTATATTAAAAAACATTGTTTAATGAATAGTATGATCGCATTTGTATTTTCTTCACTAAGAATACCATGGGTGTTAATACATCATGAAAATTCACACGTGAGTAGAATGATCGACTAAGATTCATACCGTGAAATTTCAGAATTTTTTTATTGTTTCTAGTATTTTTTATGAATTTACTATTCACATGGATGCGCGCGCACCCATGTTCACCTTTGTATTTTCAAGGTAAACTCTCTCTATAGATATGATAAAGCTGAAATCCCTCCTGCTAAGTTTGCTAGCCAATGTTTGGATGAGTTTGATAACTTTATGGTTAAGCAAGAACATTTTAATGCTTATTTTGGTAGACAACTGAAACGCAATGCTTATATGATTGAACACTTGGGTGATTATATGTCTAGAGTTAAAGGTGAACTTAAACTCATTAGTAAACATGCTTCTATGGTTACCACTCAAGTAGAACAAGTACTGAAAGCTCAGAATGATTTGCTCAATGAATTAAATAGTAAGAATAATGACTTTGCTGTTAGAGTTGCAACTAGAGGGGGTAAAGTGACTCAGGAACCTTTGTATCCTGAAGGTCACCCTAAGAGAATTGAGCAGGATTCTCAGAGAACTAATGTAGATGCACCTAGTCCTTCTAAAAAGAAGAAAAAGAAAAATGATAGGACTTTGCATGCTTCTAGTGAACCTGTTGTTGACACACCTGAGAATCGCAATGATATTTCTATTTCTGATGCTGAAACACAATCTGGTAATGAACATGAACCTAGTGAAAATGTTACTGATAATGTCCATGTTGATGCTCAACCTAGCAATGATAATGATGTAGAGATTGAACCTGCTGTTGATCTTGATAACCCACAATCAAAGAATTGATGTTATGATAAGAGAGACTTTGTTGCTAGGAAGCACGGTAAAGAAAGAGAACCATGGGTTCAGAAACCCATGCCTTTTCCTCCCAAACCATCTAAGAAAAAGGATAATGAGGATTTTGAGCGCTTTGCTGAAATGATTAGACCTATCTTTTTGCGTATGCGTTTGACTGATATGCTTAAAATGAATCTGTATGCTAAGTATATGAAGGATATTGTTACAAATAAGAGAAAGATGCCGGAAGCTGAAATTTCCACCATGCTTGCTAATTATACTTTTAAGGGTGGAATAGCAAAGAAACTTGGAGATCCAGGAGTACGAACTATACCATGCTCCATTAAAAGAAACTATGTTAGAACTACTTTATGTGATCTTGGAGCCGGTGTTAGTGGTATGCCTCTCTCTTTATACCGTAGACTTGATTTGAATAAGTTGACACCTATTGAAATATCTTTGCAAATGGCCGATAAATCAACTGCTATACCTGTCGGCATTTGTGAGGATATGCATGTTGTAGTTGCAAACGTTACTATTTTAACGAACTTTGTTATTCTTAATATTCCTGAGGACGATAGTATGTCTATTATTCTTGGAAGACCCTTTTTGAATACTGCAGGGGCTGTTATTGATTGCAATAAAGGCAATGTCACTTTTCATGTTAATGGTAATGAGCATACGGTACACTTTCCGAGGAAACAACCTCAAGTCCACAGTATCAACTCTATTGGAAAAATTCCATCAATTATTATTGGAGGTTTTGAATTTTCTCTTCCTACTGTCAAAAAGAGATATGATATTCTTATTGTTGGGGATGTACATATCCCCGTTGAGGTAACATAGTATTATTCGAAATTTCTCCGGTTCCATGTTATTCGAAATGAGTTTATTAACAAGACTTGATCAACCTTGTTAGTGGATTCCTTTTGATGAGCATGAGATGGATGAAGTTAGAAAGAACAAGATTCTGTACCCTCCTTTTACTTTCTGTTGTTTAGATTAAATAAAGCAAAAATAGTATTTTCTGTATGTTTTTTGATTTATCCGTGCAATAAAAATACCCCGAAAATAAAACTTCTCCAAATACCCCGAAAATGAAATATGATTTTTCTAGAATATTTGAGAATATCTGGCACTGAGAACACAGCAGGAGGAGCAAGCACCTGGCCACGAGGGTCCAGGGCGCGCCCACCCCCCTGGGAGCGCCCCCTGCCTCATGGGCCCATGGTGGCTCCCCTCCACTTATTCCAGCCACCACACTCCTTCCTCCCAAAAAAATCACCAACCAGCTCAAGCACGAGTTCTAGCTCATTTTGCTGCGATTTTCGATCTCCTTGCTCAAAGGTCCACTCACAAAACTTCTTTGGGGGATTGTTCTTCGATATGTGACTCCTCCAATGGTCCAATTAGTTTTTGTTCTAGTGCTTTATTCATTGCAAATTTTTGCTGCTTTGGTGACCCTGTTCTTGAGCTTGCATGTCAAATTTATATGGCCCCAAGTATTTCTAATGCATGATATAGTCTCTAGGCACTTGAGGGAGTAGTTGCTATCAATTTTGCTGAGTTTGGTTCACTTTTATTTTGAGTTACTAAAAATTTCAGAAATTTTTAGAAAATGATGAAGAGATTATTGAGGGGCTCGTCGAGCCGAACCTCGAAGGATAAGAAAAGTGAAGAAGATGAGAGTCCCAAATATAATCTCCCTCGCACCGCGGAAGTTCGGCCGTGTGAATGGCCTTGTGATGATTTCTTGAGAGCAGCCAGGATTTATGATGATTTTTATGAGATGGCTGAGAATGCAGGCTTCACCGACTTCCTCCACGACCAACGCGAACAGTATCTCTTACTCACTAATATTTTCGTGCAAAATTTTCATTTCCATGCTAGGAGATCACCACCTTCAGTGGAATTTTATTTATATGATGAGCATAAGGAGATGTCCTTTCTGATTTCTGCCAGGTTTGTAAGATACCGCGAACCGCTTTTGCCACCATTACCATTACTTCCATACTACTTTGCTATTAAATACTTTTCTGCAGATATTAAATTATTCAGGTGTGGTTGAATTGACAACTCAACTGCTAATACTTGAGAATATTCTTTGGCTCCCCTTGTGTCGAATCAATAAATTTGGGTTGAATACTCTACCCTCGAAAACTATTGTGATCACCTATACTTGTGGGTTATCACCCGATGATGCACATTTTGATACAATGGAAGTGGACGAATTCAAATACCGGTACGAGAAGCCTCTCGTCAAACCTGGTCATCCTCCTCTAACAACGATGACGCGAAGATTTCATGAGTGGTACATGGACACCTGCAGCAAGTCTGGGAAGGATACTTTGACGCTGAGAGTTAAAGAGGAGCACGACCTCATGGAATTAATCTGTTGTCTGTTCCATTTGAGGAGTTCGTCCAGTTTTTAAATCAAAAGGCACTCAATAAAATAATCGTCACTTGCTACTGTCTGTAAGTACTACTTCTGTAATGAAGTCTCTATATATAGCTCAGCTATTTCATTGCATGTATATATAATTATCCTCACTATATTATGCAGATTGAAGATCGTCGAATGCAGAAAAGCACAAATCTATGATATTGGGTTCATTAACACAAATCTCATAGATGAATGGATGGTTAAATATAATGCCAAAGAAATCGAGGCCAACTTGCTACAATCATTGCTTCAAAATAATAAAAAAAGATAAAATACTCTTTCCTTACAACTTCAAGTGAGTGTTACTGTCTTGTGCATATTCGGTTTCCTTTATTACTCGAGGTTATAGTAATGTAATTGATGAGTTATGCATGCGTGCGCAGCTTCCACTTTATTCTCCTAGAGATTAAGCTTGAGCAGGGACTAGTAACCATCTTAGACTCGAGACGGAAAGATCCCGAGGAGTATGCGGCCATGACTAAAATGCTCAAGAAGTAAGTTCAATCGATCATTATCACACCATATCGGCAACTTTGTTCATTTCCTGATATCAAGTAATTGTTTTCTTTGTCTGGCAGGGTTTGGAAAGAGTTCACCACAGAAGCTCCGGGACTGTCGGGGGAGTTGCGATTTACACACCCAAAAGTAAGTACTACTACCTAGTTCCGCGCATCTCCCATTGATTCTACCTAGTTTCATCAATACCATTTAGCATGCTTGCTTATCAGTTTGATTGACCTCTATTTCTTGTAAAGTGGTTGTGGCAGGAAGGTGGAAATGATTTTTGTGGATACTACGTTTGCGAGTTCATCCGCCACACGACCAGTGAGCGGGACTACTCTAAAAAAGATTATGAAGTGCGTAAGCAATAATATTCACAATTTTTATTTTATTACCATCATTTGTGTTGAGTTTCATTCATATATATGTATTGACCCCCTTCTTCAAATTAGTTGTGGCAGATGCAGGGTGAACTCCTACCACAAGATCGCATAGAAGCAATTCAAGAGGAATTGGCGGGATTCTTTCTTGACTACGTCATCAATAAAGTTGGAGAATACCATGTGAAACTTGACTTCGGATGTTAGGGATTGTAAGAGATCTTATATTGTATATATGTAGCTAGTAGCATCGGATAGATATACGAAAACTTGTTGTTCGGCCAACTCTCGGAGAAGGAGGAGGTCGATCACTTCTCTCTGTATATATATATATATATATATATATATATATATATATATATATATGTTCATGACGATCTTGTATACTTAATGGTTTTCTTCATTTCCTTACTAGCTAGCCTGTCGCGAGTTCTCTCTATACGTATAGTACGTAGCGTCAACCAAGCACGGAGATAAGAGAGGTCACTTTTCTCTATTACCTAGACAAATGGGCATTTTTCTACTAGTGAACGAGGCAAATCGGTCCTATGGTTGGGGATGGATTTGGAAATCAGTCTGTTCAAGAAAGGATGGTGTGGCGGCGGCATCATCCTTGTGGTGGACTAGTCTCCTCGGGCTCTGTCGTTGCGATGGTGTTTGCTCCAACGTCGGTGTGGAGCTTGGGAGGTAGTCCAGGAGCGGATGCAGATTGTAGTCTGCATCGACGACATCTGAAAGACGGAACGTTTGCTGGATTCATGGTTGATGTATGGAAGGTATGGTTTCCTCCTTCGACGTCTTAGTTGTGGTGGGGTGCCAGATCTGGAGTTCGGCGGCGTGTTTGGGGTGTTGCCCCGGTTTGATTCGTTCAACGCTAATGGCTTTACTTTTGGTGAGACACCTTGGAGGTCCGCAAAGTTGCTTATCAGCGATGGAGCCGCGTCGAGCTCGGGTGAGGAGGTGATCCGTCATTTTTTCCTTTGGTGGCTGTAGTGGTGGTGCCGGAGGAGGTGACGGGAGTTGGTGTTAAGTTCAGCAATGTTCTGCTATCTTTTTAGTTTTGTCATGTTGGTCTTTACATGACTTGTATTTTGTTTTTATGATATAAATGAGACACGTATTATCATGAAAAAAAAACTACTCGGTGGATGATTTGCATGACAGAGCCCTAGCTTTCATGAGTAGGCAAGACGCAAGCCTGTTTTTCACCTATGCGTGGCGATAGTTTGTTGTAGAATATGTTGTAGTAAGACATCAACATATGCTGTAGTAAGACATCAACTTATTATACTAATCTCTTTTTGTTGCATTATACTAGTCTTTTCTTGTTTCAAAGGATTCAGCTCTGAATTGCGTGACATTGGTATGTTGCATTATGACTCAATGGAGGAAGTTGAGAGGATGGAGATAACTCCGAGGATGACTCTAATACGGTCGATGAACTAGAAGAGGACAAAGATGACTCGGGCGATGGAAGTGATTCAGAAGTGTGCTAGAATGTCACACATGTCTGCTTTGCGTGTCAGCCAACTATCCCTATCCACCCCATGTCACCCTCTTCACTTTCACTTTCGTTGCTTTTATCGTGTTGCTCTTTTTGAGAAAAAACAATTCTGGCTTGCGTTATCAGATAGTCAGATAACCGGGTTGTTAGAATTAGAGATAGATTGTAATATCAACTGTTTCTCCTCTCTCTCTCTCTCTCTCTCTCTCTCTCTCTCTCTCTCTCTACACAACCCGTATCCTAGCGATCGGGAAAACCTTGTACGCCACGGCAAGGGATCTTCTTGCCCTCGATCAATATAAACACACGCGGCTCTCTACGGAGGGTAGGAACGCTTCCATCTGACATGGTATACATAGCCATCCTCTTCCCATCTATCTAGCCAAAGCTCCATCGATCTCCAAAAATCAGATCACCATGTCCTCCTCGGCTCTTGTCGCTCTCAACCTGGGTGCGCCACCTGTCGAGAAGCTTACCAAGGGGAACTTTCTCCTATGGAAGGCTCAAGCGATGTCGGCCTTGCGAGGAGCGCAGGTCACCGGCCTCCTAGATGGAACCGACGCAGCGCCCCCGAAGACGGCGGAGCAGCAGCAGTCGGACAAGACGACAGTCACGGTGCCCAATTCCCTCTATGCGCCATGGCTGTCCAAAGATCAGCAAGTTCTCAGCTACCTCCTGAACTCCTTGTCGAAGGAAATCCTCGCCCAAGTTGTGAGTAAAGAAAATACCGTTGATTTATGGACTGCCATCATCACTATGTTTGCCTCGCAGTCTTAATCTCGAATCACGAATTTGAGAATTGCTATGACCACCACCAAGAAGGGCTCCATGTCAAGCACCTCCTACATCGCCCGGATGAAAATCTAGGGGATGAACTTGCTGCAGCAGGCTGGCCTGTCTCCGATCCAGAGATGGTGGACTATGTCCTTGCCGGTCTCGATCGGGACTATGATCCGGTCGTGGCGGCGATTGGCGCCGTCAAATCCTCCATCACCGTCGACGAACTCTTTGCCCAGATCGCTGCCTTCGATCAACAGGTAGAGATGCTAGGCGACGGTCCAGAAGCTGGCTTCAACACTTCCGCAAACCTGGTGTACAGGGGGCACAGTCAGCCTCGTGGCAAAGGGCGCGGGCGCGGCAACAGAGGCCGCGGCCGAGGGAGACGCTCGCCCTCCTCCTCTTCTTCAAGCGGCGGCAACAGGAGAGGTGGTCGTCCCCAACAACAGCAGCAGCAATGTCCACAGCACCGGGACTATCCCAAGTGCCAAATATGCCTCAACCATCGCCGCGGAGGAGCCCGTGAGTGTTGGGATCGCTATGAGGACGATGAGTATGAAGAAAACGAGGCAAACATCGTCACCGACTCCTACGGCGTCGACACAAACTGGTATGCGGACTCCGGTGCCACTAATCATATTACAGGAGAACTCGACAAGCTGACTATCAGAGACATATACCGTGGACATGACCAAGTGCACACGGCAAGTGGATCTGGTATGAAAATCACTCACGTTGGTAGTTCAATTGTTAAAACCCCCATGAAAAACTTGCATCTTAAAAAAGTTCTATATGTGCCCACAACATCAAAGAATCTCCTTTCTGCTCATAGATTTACCCTTGATAATCGTGTTCTCATTGAATTCCATCCATATTTCTTTTTGGTAAAGGACTTGGACACGAGGAGAATACTTCTTAGGGGCAGATGCGTGGGAGGTCTCTACCCGCTCATATCTTCATCGACACCATCAAATAAACAGGCTTTAGTAGCTGTCAAGCCTTCATCGTCAAAGTGGCATAGTAGACTAGGTCATCCTTCATCAGTTATTGTTAAATTTGTTCTTAGCAAGAATAATCTTCCATACTCTCATGAGTCCAATATTGAGTCTATTTGTGATCCATGTCAACAAGCTAAAAGTCATCAGTTGCCATATCCCATATCTACCAGTATTTCTACTGCACCATTGCAACTTGTGTTTTCAGATGTGTGGGGGCCAGCCCCCACCTCCGTTGGTAGACACTCATATTATGTTAGTTTCATCGACGACTATAGCAAGTTTACATGGATCTACCTCCTCAAGAAACGATCTGAAGTATTTCAAGTTTTCAAGAACTTCCAAAATCTTGTTGAGCGCAAACTAAATACTAAAATCATCGCCATGCAAACCGACTGGGGAGGTGAATACATAAAACTAAACTCTTTCTTTCAAGAACTTGGCGTCTCACATCATGTTGCATGTCCTCATGCACATCAGCAGAATGGCTCCGCTGAAAGGAAGCATCGCCATGTTGTTGAAGTAGGGCTAGCTCTACTAGCAAATTCATCTATGCCACTAAATTCTGGGATGAAGCATTTTTAACTGCTACATATCTCATCAACTTACTCCCTCCGGTCCTTTTTACTCTGCACATTGGATTTGCCGAAAGTCAAACTTAGCTAAGTTTGACCAAATTTATATTAGAAATTATTAGCATCTATAATATCTAATAAATATAATATAAAAATATATTCCGAGATGAATCTAATGATATTGGTGTTGTTATGTAAATGTCAATAATCTTTTATATAAACTTGGTCAAATTTGGATGAGATTGACTTTAGACAAACCTAATATGCAGAGTAAAAAGGACCGGAGGGAGTACTACCTAGCAAAGTCATAAATTTTGAAACTCCCATCACACGCCTCTTTGGCATCTCTCCTGACTACAAGTCGCTACGTGTCTTTGGTTGTGTGTGTTGGCCCAATCTTTGACCGTATAAGACACGCAAGCTTGCTTTCCATTCAAAGAAATGTGTGTTTTTTGGGTATAGTCCCATTCATAAAGGAGTCAAATGCCTAGATGTTTCTACTGGCAGGGTCTATATCTCTCGCGATGTAGTATTTGATGAGTCATTATTCCCTTTTGAGTCCCTTCATCCCAATGCCGGAGCACTTCTCAAACAAGCAATCCTTCTTCTTCCACCACATCTCCAAAAATCTGATCATGGGGGCGACAATTGTACTAATCCAACTGATGATCCTACTAGTAGGACTGTGCCTCCATGTGTGAAGGATCATGCAGCAGAAAACGGAGCAGAAATTGGTGGAGAAAATGATCAAATTTTTGCAGAAAATGAGCCAATATTGCATGCACCATAAGAGGACAAAGCTGGGGCGGAACATGAGGCAGATCCGGAGTCACCTGGAACTCATGTGCATCTGACTGCCTCGGATCAGGCGCGTAGATACGCGCCAAGCCGCGCGCCTGGGCTCCTCCCGCCGCGCCAATCAGCAGGCGCCGCGTCGTCATGTGCGGACGAGCCGCGCCCCGCACCGCGTCCCACGCGCGGGCAGGCCACAACGACAGACCCGGTGGGGTCCGCGTCGGGATCCCCATCTCACGCGCATGCGCCAGCGATCAGCGGAGCGACAGAAGATTCGGTGGGGTCCGCGTTGGGATCTCCGTTCCATGTGCGCGCGCCAGCGACCAGTGGCGGATCTTCTGCAGCCATATACTCCAGTGGACCAGACACACCTCAGGCCACGAGATCTGCTGTGGAAAGCGAATCTGGGCGCTCTTCTGGATCTTCTGTGCCGGAGCCCGCTGCGTCATCTCCTGTAGCACGACCAGTACACGCACGTCGAAATCAGCCTCAGCAAGTTACAACTTCACGTGTCATGACTCGGTCGCAAAAAGGTATAAGAAATCCAAAAGTCCAAACTGATGGTACTGTTCCATATGGCATGTTGTGTGTCGCAGGAGAACCAACAAAATTGGAAGATGCACTTGGGGATCCCAAATGGAAAAATGCAATGGATGATGAATATTCAGCGCTTATGAGGAACAAGACTTGGCATCTTGTACCAGAAAAAAGAGGTAAAAATATCATTGACTGTAAGTGGGTTTACAGAATCAAGAGAAAAGCAGATGGCTCCATTGACAGGTATAAAGCTTGTTTGGTTGCAAAGGGTTTCAAACAGCGCTATGGTTTGGACTATGAAGATACTTTCAGTCCTGTTGTCAAGGCTGCAACTATTAGACGTGTAAGCTATTTCTGTGTCCAGGGGATGGAGCTTGAGATAGTTAGACGTTCAGAACGCGTTTTTGCATGGTGTTCTAGAAGAGGAGGTTTACATAAGACAACCACCTGGGTATGTAGATAAAAAGGCACCTCATCATGTGTGCAAGCTGGACAAGGCACTTTATGGCCTGAAACAAGCACCAAGGGCATGGTACTCAAGGTTAAGCTCTCAGTTGAGGCGTTTAGGCTTTGTTGCATCTAAGGCTGATACTTCATTGTTCATCTACAACAAGGCAAACATAACCATTTTTGTACTAGTATATGTTGATGATATTATAGTTGCAAGATCATCGCAAAGTGCTACTAATGCCCTTCTGCATGATTTAAGTTCAGAATTTGCTTTGAAGGATCTTGGTGATCTACACTTCTTCTTGGGCATTGAAGTAAAGAAGATTCAAGATGGCATAGTACTGAACCAGGAAAAATATGCCACTAAACTTCTAGCTCGTATGGGGATGAAAGATTGTAAGCCTTCACCTACACCACTATCCTCTTCAGAAAAACTTTCAGCTTTTGAAGGTGATCCACTCAAAGAGGAAGAAGTCACAAGGTACAGAAGTGCAGTAGGAGCATTACAGTATTTGACATTGACAAGACCAGATATCTCCTTTGCTATTAACAAGGTTTGTCAGTATCTTCATGCACCCACTACTGTACATTGGACAGCTGTTAAAAGAATTGTACGGTATATAAAACACACTGTGAGTTTAGGCCTTCAAGTTAAATGCTCCAACTCCACTCTTGTTAGTGCCTTCTCTGATGCTGACTGGGCAGGATGCAGTGAAAACAGGAGGTCAACTGGAGGCTTTGCGGTATTTTTTGGTTCTAATCTTATCTCTTGGAGTGCTAGGAAACAAGCCACAGTATCCAGGTCAAGTACTGAAGCTGAATACAAGTCACTAGCTAATGCTACTGCTGAAATCATTTGGGTTGAATCGTTGCTCAATGAATTGGGAGTTAAACAGCATCGTGTGTCATGTTTGTGGTGTGACAATCTAGGTGCCACATATCTTTCTGCAAACCCAGTATTTCATGGCAGAACCAAGCATATAGAAATTGACTTTCATTTTGTAAGAGAAAGGGTTGCAGAGAAGAAGCTGGACATACGATTCATTCCCTCCAGAGACCAAGTTGTAGATGGATTCACCAAAGCTTTGCCAGTCAAGCCATTCGAGGAATTCAAGAAGAATCTCAATGTAGGATAGTTGAGATTAAGGGAGGGTGTTAGAATTAGAGATAGATTGTAATCTCAACTGTTTCTCCTCTCTCTCTCCCGTAACAACCTTGGTCTCTATCTCATTGTAACGAACCTGTATCCTAGTGATCGGGAAAACCTTGTACGCCACGGCAAGGGCTCTTCTTGCCCTCGATCAATATAAACCCACGCGACTCTCTACGGAGAGTAGGAACGCTTCCATCTAACACGGGTAGTCCTGGCCATCTCAGGCCCGGCCCTGTTGGCCCACCCAGGCCCGGCCCTAAAATCTAGGGCCTAGGCCCGATAGGCTTGCCCGTGGGCCGGGTTTGGGCCTGAGTTTTGAGCCCATCAGCAGGGCCTGGACGGGCTTGGGCTTGGCATATTGGCATTTTAAGGAAGAGGCCCGGCCCATGGCCCTAAGCCCTAAGGGCTTTTCAGGGCTTTTACCAGATGGGCCGGGCTTGGGCTTGAAAAGTAGGCCCGATGGTAGGGCCTGGGAGGGCCTGGGCCTTAGTTTCCTGCCGTGGGCTTTTCCAGGCCCGGCCCAAGCCCGGCCCGGCCCGGCCCATGGCCAGACACGGGTAACTGAACTCCCAAACAGAAATGGAACTAGGAAAAAGGGATAGATTACAACCAAGACCACATGCCTCAGAATTCTTACTGAAGCTGCAACCAAACTCGTCGTCATTGTACCCCCCCTGCAAAGACTTCTAGAGGAACCAACCTCGTCGAATCTCCAAAATAGTAGACCGTCACGTACAACTTTGCCATCGTGTTTTAAGAGTGCTCCCTTTTATTTTCTCGGGTAAGGAAAAGGGAGATTACTGGTAATAGTTCAAGCACATTGATCAACGATCTTGAGCCACTTGAGGCCACAACTCATCGATATTGAAAGCTTCTCACTTGGCCCTGGCTACAGTTTGTAAGTACCACAAGGCACAGTCGCATAGACAACCTTGGCGAACATATTTATCTTTTTTTTTGTAAAAGAAAGGTGAAATGTTATATTGCCTACAAATTACTCCCTCCATTTTTAAATATAAGTCTTTTTATAAATACTTTAAATGGACTACAACATATGGATGTATGTACACATATTTTAGAGTGTAGATTCGCTCATTTTGCTCCGTATGTAGTCACTTGTTGGAATCTCTAGAAAGACTTATATTATTTTGGAACGGAGGGAGTAGGTCTCTAGAAGGAGTTCAGCGTAGTCCGGATTACATTTCCACGTTTCGCATTCCCCCTCACATTCTAAACCCACCAACAGTTCATAGAGGAACAGGCCGAATAGATCAACGCAAGTGGAGATCTGTCAGTTCATAGAGGAACAGGCCAAATGTTCAAAGCAGGATTTGTTCATGATTTTCCTTCAGTATCCCTGTTTTATTCGACGCAAATATTTACATTCTTTTATTACTCCTGAATCCTGATAGCATCAGCCACACTCCCAAACTGCAAAATATGTACACCTGAACACACGCAAGTAACTAGCCACTGTTACTGAAAACACACAACACAGAAGTGATCACACATCACCTTACTACCAGCACCTTCTGATTATGAGCAAGGGAACTACTAAAAAGCCAGCACACCCCACCTTCACCTAAACTCTGTACCCTAGGCAAGCTCATCGACGCGCCAGGAGCATCGCAAGCTGTACTATGTGCAGAAACCAGTGGCCATCAGAAATGACACCACCTGATCATTGCTGGGGGTTCATTCATTATCGACACGGCAGGATAGGATCTCGGGTTTCTTCAGCCAGTACTGCGCAAGCCTCTGCCGCGCATACTCCATGTAGTCGAAGTCGATATCGTTGACGTGTTCCTGCACGCAAGACATAAGTTTCGATTAGATCGAGTGGAAACGGTTGGTCAGCTGAGAGGATCAGTGAAAGAGATCATGCAAAGGAGCCCACCGAAATTATCCCCCAGATGCCCCAGACGAGATGGCTGGCGAGTGTGTACTTCTCGATGTTATTCATCAGGTCCTTGACTTTTTCTGCGTCAGGTTCCTCACCTTCAACAGATGGCGCAATCACGCAATGGTGTGAAACAGATAGCTCTAGAAAATCTGCATCTGCGGAACAAGAGGTTAATGACAAGGTTTCTGCTTACCTGAAGAGCTCAGATAGGTCTGCACAAACCTCTTCCGTTCATCGATATCTGTTGCAGCAGGAGCAGTAAGCGACGGTAAATAGACAGTGTAAGTTGATCAAGGTAGCTGAAGATGGAAACTAACTGTGCGCAAAAAGCAGTAGCACAGCCAAGCAAAATACCTGGATATTTTGTGTAGTCCAGTATATGAGGCTCTTCTGAATGGTAGTCCGCAGCCATCTCACAGAAATGGTTTGCGATATCAAAAGCAATTGGATTAAAGCTTGCATACTCATAGTCCTGTAAAGGTGTGAAGAAAGACGGTAAGACGGGAACAATATATTTCCACCTTTGCAAGGCTACAAATGGGATAGTTTTAGTGCCCAAATGAGATGGTTAACTGCAACACAAACCAAAGTTTCAAGTTCAGAGATAGGCATGGCAGTCAGAATGACATGGAGGTTACTATGGAAATGAAGAATCAATCCTTCCTTGATATAATGTGTTGCCTGAGAAACAGAAATTTACTACTCTTTGACAATACCAGCAAGGACAGCACAATGACACCGCGAACCTGACGAATGAACAGAACTAAATGACTCAAACATACGCCTGGTTGCAATAACTTACAATGATGGTCAGTGCTTTGGTCTCTTCATCAATCATGATATTGCCATACTGGAGATCATTGTGGCAAAATCCTATGCACTGTTCTTCCCCCGAAAATTCACTCTCCAATGCATTGATCTCCTTCTCCAGGCTATCCAAACGGAACTCTTTGGCTTCGTCAGAGGGGCAGACGCTCTTGGCAGTTTTGAGCCAGTTCCTGTGAAAGATGAAGATACGTATTGTCCAGTTAGTACTTAATTTTGATGATATATTTAGTTCTAGAAACTGTGTAAGTACTAACATAACTGACTAAATGAGATTAAAGAAAGATAACTGTGTAAAGACAAAGATAACTGACTAAATGAGATTAAAGAAAGATAATTGTGCAACTGAAGATTCAGCCATACCTCAATCTATCCCACATGAGGACACGTTTTGGACCTGGCATGTCAAGGTGGTGGAACTCCCTCAATTTGGATGCTATAATAGCTGCAATCTCTGGATCACGCAGGTCAACAGCTGAAAGTGTCTGACAGGAATATTTTCATCAGTTTTTTCTGTATATTTCTTCATTCTGCTAACAGATCTCCTGTCAAAGCAAATCTGGTGTCTTAATGCAAGATATATCCTGCACGTTTCTGTTTCATTAAAAAAAAAGGAAGCGGAATATGATTCCGTTGAAAATGATGGGAACTAATGGTGAATAAAGAGTGATATTCCCACCCTGAATAATCCTTCTAAACTAATCGCCTCCTTTTAAGATACTTTATTTTGAAGATGATTCCCTCCATGTCATGTCATAGTACTCATCTATCCTGCTTAGTCCAAGTCAATCATCTTCTTGTCCCTCATTTATTCAGAAGATATTTTCAGTTGGACATTTTGACTTAGTCATGTCGAGTAATTCAGCTGGTACATAGCTAATTATATACACTAAAATGACCCTCCACAATACACAGTACATCGAAATATGATAAATTGAAGTGTTGAATTAGAAAACAAATTACAGTACAGCTATTAGATATCTTCAAGAAGCAGAAATTTCCAATAGTGACAACACCACAGAAATAATACATCTACTACTACCTCCGTTCCTAAATATACGATGTTTTGGCGACCTCAATTCAAACTGCCAAAACGTTGTATATTTAGGAACAGAGGTAGTAGATACTATCTTCAAGAATCAGAAGTGTCCAATAATGGCAACAGCACAGAAATAATACAACTACGAGATAATATCTAAAAGAATCAGGAGTGCCCAACATAATACAAATACTAGATAGTATCTTCAAGAATCAGAAGTGTCCAATAATGAGAAATTTGAAGCGTTGAATTAGAAAATAAGTTTATAATAAGCTATTAGATATCTTCCAGCAGCATAAGTATCCAATAATGACAACAGCAAGGAAATGATACAACTGTTCTAGATATCCTTTTTTAATGAGAAAACTGTACTTAGATATCTTGAAGGAGCAGAAATGTCAAACGATGACAACAACCAAAGTAGCATGATAAGTTAGAGCCAAGTACATTCACAAGTTAGTACATATGATTTCTGCCACGCAAGTCTCTCACAAGCAACCAAAAAAAAAAACAATTGAAAGTACAGCACGCATGTACAGTGATATGCAATTTAGTCAACAACGAGATAACATAAACAATGGTAACCTCTATTGAATTGGCCATTCACCGACGACTTGATGAACATCTCGGATAAGTTTCTAATGGTCAAACGTTGAAACTGCAGGTAATAATGCAATCCGCACGGTCGGTGGATGAAGAATTATGGCACCTCAATACAGTAAACAATTGGTCACTATCTGCTAACTATGCGTGATAACATTATATCAGGGGGGCTAAATGATGTAAATAACAGAACAAATTTCTTCATCCTTATCCCTCCAAATGTAACCAAAATGAGTACGTACATAAAGGGATCAAGAAAGGTTGTTAGCCTGGCAACTAACGGAGGACGTTTCCTCTGAAAAGAACGGAGGGCGTGAGAAACAAGAACGATTCTCGGAGAGGACGGCAGGATCGATCGAACATGACAAGAAACGGAACGAGACGTACAGAAAAAATCAAAGAAAAAGAAGGGAAATAGTCAGAGCGAGGGATGAAGGGAAGGCGCACCCTGGCGTGGATGAACTCCTCGACGCGGCCGGTGGGGAAGCGGCCGAGGAGGCGCGGGCCGTGGCCGTGGCGGGACATGCACTCGAACGTGCGCACCTCGTCCTCCCGGTCGAAGAAGACCTCCACGCCCTCCCCGTACACCCGCATCAGCACCTTCCGGTACTCGCCCTCCCCCTTCTCCTCGCCGCCGCCGCCGCCGGTGAGCCAGCGCACCTGGTACACCTCGTTGGTCATGGCGCCCTTGAGCGGCACCACCTCCAGCGCGCGGCAGTCGGCCACGTCCGCCCACTCCGCCGCCAGCTCGTGCAGCAGCCCCCGCGCCTCCTTCGGGAGCCCCCCAGCCCCCGCCGCCCCCGCCGCCGCCGATGCCGCCGCCGTACCCGCCAGGCTCTGGCCCTCGATCGCCACCATATCCACCCTCGGGCGCAGGGAATCTGCCGTCCTCGTCCGGAAATGGGAGGGATCCGCGTGCTCCGGGCGCGCGCGCGTGTGGTTCTCGGCTTCCACGGGGATCCAGGAAGGGCCCCGCGTATATGTAGACGGTTCGTTTCGCCCGCGGCTCTTTTGCAGATTCGCCCTCCACAGGGTGAACAAGTGAACAACAACCTCGGGTCAAAAAAAAAAGTGAACAACAACCAGTCAAACTCAGATCCCGTTTTCTTTTCTATATGGAAAAAGGAAAATGGTTCTGTTTTTCATTTATAAGAAAGCTGAAAGCAACGTGACATTGTGGAATCTTGTTCATGCGGTGTATATTGTCAAATTTGCATCCACCACACTTGATTCGCGTAGAAATTGGTGTGGAGACGTCACCATCGATCTCACTCTTGCCCGGTCCTTCCATCAACACAATAAGACTGGTCGAAAGAGAACTACAACATTCAATATTTGTAGCCCTCTCTAGATGGTCTATGGATCTGACTGTGTATGTTTTCTTTTCTCAGTGTTCTTTGAGCTAACCATGAATTATTATGAATAAAACTTAAGTTTCTCCAAAAAAAAATTACCAAGATCATAACCCATTTGTAAGAGCAGAGGAACTTTACCATTAGCCCCACCGACCGATCAAGGCGGACATGCACGTACGTCTGTTTGGTAAAATTGGTTTCTTCTCAGAGGCGCTAACAGTTATCGTCTTGTCAAAGACCGAGGATTGCATCGATCAAAACGACTCACACCATGGAGAAAGTTTGTTTAACGTCGAGGAAAACAGTTAAGAGGTCTCACATCACATGTGCCCCATCATTCATTCATTTGAATGTGTAGCCTGTCTAAGATTCTCAATTGACAGGTCCCCAACCAAGTAAGATTCCCGTCTGTATGCATGTACCAACTGTGCCGTGATGTCACCCGCAAAAAAAAAAACTGTGCCGTGATGTGACTACTTAAGATTGATCCTTATGGAACAATTTTTCTCTAACCAGAGGGTGTCCACGCAAAAACACCGGTCCTTGCTGTCATCTGGTCCCACTTGGTGGTGCCTACAGGCTGACAGCCTGCCGAGCACATGGTGCCACAATTTTTTTTTTTTTTTTTGAGAAAAAGAGCACATGGTGCCACAAGGTACTGCCACCTAGGCGGGGACCCCATGTGGGCTCTCGTGAGATTATCGACGAGCTTGAGGCCTGTTTTGGCCCAGGAGATAACTAGGAGTACTCTACAACTGTAGGTAGGCCCATTCCTTTGGGCTCGCGGTTCAACAAGATATAGAAAAGCAATAACTGGGTTCTACTTTAGAATAAACCTTATCTGAAAAGAAAAAAAAACTTTAGAATAAGCCACAAGCTAACTGATCTGAATTGTAAAACAGAGAAAGGGAACTGAAACTGGGACAAAGAGCGCACGCAATTAGAACAAGAACTGAAAATCAACAGATAAAAATATCACGCATTTTGCTCCATTAGTACCTCCAGGAACAGACAGAAACATCACGCATTCTGCTCCTTCCGTATGCCTGTCACGCCGAAACACATGTTCCATTCGCAGTTCATACATCCAGAAAAGATCGAATCTGCAAATGCAGGATAGTTTAAACTGGGCGTCGTATCTAATGCATCTGGGATGCTTCGTGAATCCCTGTATCCGCCGACTCCTCGACCGACCGATTGCCATCCCACGCACACGATCAAAATCTCCAGGGATTTGCAAAGAAACGCCCGCATCAACTCTTAGTTAAGCCTGCTATTTTGCTAATAACCCCTCGGCCGAAATACCTTTCCTAATCCCCGCTCGTCTCCCTCCCAATCCCTAATCACGGCCGCAACATGCATCCCGACGACAGCCACGGCCGGGGCGGCATGCATCCGGACGGACAATCGCCAGGACGGCATTCATCTGCCCTGACGATCTCCGCGACGACCATGATGGGATGCATCTCTGATTCTGAACGCCCCATCAGCATGATGGAAAAATCTCCGGAAGTGATCGTGGCGGCTCCTGCTGTTATGGATGTCCGATATGCATCAGCAGTGATCCATAGTTCAAGTGCTGATCCTGTGTATGCCTCTGCGTCTAGCCAGTTGGAGGCCCATCTCGCTGTAGAAAATATTAGTACTGCAGAATGCGAATCAGATGTCAGTACTGTGCATGGAGCTTCAGGTAACATTGATAAAGCCTAGCCATTTTATGTATGACCCAGACTACTTGTGTATGTTTTACGTACTACTTGTTATCTGGAGACTAATCATGTTGATGCATGTGCAGCTACAGAATTAGGTAAAAGCTTGGAAACTCAAGTGAAGGAGGGAGAATTTGCTACACCAAAAAAGAAAGAAAGCATTCCTCTATTTGTGAGTTTATTAATTTTTTGTTTGCCATGTCCCTATTCAGTTTTGAGAGTTATGCATGATGATGATTATTGTCATTCATTATTTACTTTTTAGTGCTCCTCTTTCACGCCGAGATGTGACGAGAAGTTGAAGCCTAAAGTAGGGATGGAATTTGAAGGCCTTGATGCCGTGGAGGAGTTCTACAAGTCATATGCACATCATGTGGGTTTTGGAGTTCGTGTCGGACAACAGAAAAAGTTGGACAATAATGTGGTTCGGACAAAACGTTTCATGTGCAATAGGGAAGGATTCAGGTCTGAGAAGAGCAAGGAGATTAAAGATCCAGCAAAGAAATTCCGTAAGAATACAACCACACGATGTGGTTGTGATGCACATATCTTCATCAAGTTATGTGGCGATAACACCTACAAGATACAGTCATGGATTGAGCACCACACTCATGGCCTTGTATCGCCTGATAAATGCCATTTGATCAGATCAAATCGCAGAGTTAGCGAGAGGGCAAAAAATACACTGTACACATGCCACAAAGCAAGCATAGGCACATGTCAGGCATACAGGCTCCTTCAAGTCAGCGAAGGTGGGATTCCTAATGTTGGATGCTCAAAGAGGGACCTACAAAATTACTACCGCGACCTCAGGCTAAAAATCAGGGACGCAGATGCTCAAATGTTTGTCGCTCAGCTAGCTAGAAAGCAAGAAGTCAATCCAGCATTTTTCTATGATTTTGTTGTCAGTCGTGAGGGGAAGTTGATGTATGTGTTTTGGGCAGATGCCATGAGTAGGAAAAACTACAATCTCTTCGGTGGTGATGGTGTGGTATCCTTTGATTCTACTTACACTACTAATCAATACAACATGATCTTTGCACCATTTACGGGGGTCAATCATCACTTACAAAGTGTGTTTTTTGGCGCGGCATTCTTGATAAATGAGCAGACTCAGTCATATGTTTGGTTATTTGAGACCTTCCTTACAACAATGGGAGGGGTAGCACCTAGACTCATTATAACTGATGAAGCTGTTAGCATGAAGAATGCGATTGACAAAGTTTTTCCGACCACTGTGCATAGGTTATGTATGTGGCACATAATGGAGAAACTTCCGGAGAAGATTGGACCATTAATTAGAGAAGACTCTGATTTTTGGGATAGGATGAATTCGTGTGTATGGGGTTCCGAAACTCCAGCTGAGTTTGAGTTGAAGTGGAATTCAGTCATTAAGGACTTTGGCTTGGAGGAGAATGAGTGGTTGACTAAAAGGTTTAGCATTCGTGAGTCATGGATACCAGCTTACTTTATGGATATACCATTGGCAGGCATTCTCCGAACAACATCAAGGTCTGAAAGTGCAAATTCCTTTTTAACCGTTTTATTCATCGTAAGCTTGCTCTTGTTGAGTTTTGGCTTAGATTTGACACGGCATTAGAATGCCAGCGAGAAGAGGAGTTGATTGCCGACAACTCAAGCATTCATACAACCCCACAACTACTGACACCATGGGAAATAGAAAAACAAGGCAGAGAAGTGTTTACATATGAGGTGTTTGAGATATTTCAGAAAGAGATTATTGCAGCAAGAGATCATTGTTGCATCCAAGGCACTGCACAAGATGAAGCAATAAAAATTGTGAGCTTGAGAGGTCGATCCCATAGGATTAGGGAAGTTCGGTGCGACACCACAACCATGATAGATAATTGTTCATGCAAGTTATTTGAGAAAATTGGAGTCCCGTGCCGACATATCATCCAGGTGTCGAGGGTTGAAAATCAAAATGAACTTCCATCCTACTACATTATGAAACGATGGGAGAAATGGTGCAAAAGGTATAAAAATGTATACAATTGATATTTCTAATTGGATATCAAATGACTGACATCATTTTTTTAATTGACAGGGAAAATGTGTATGATGAGCATGGGCATTTACTAGAAGAGAAGGCAACTGACTCCTTGAATTCGGCTACTAGGAAGAAGATTGCAATTGTGCGCAACAAGTTGGAGGATCTAATTCAGAAGGCGAAACACTCGGATGAAGGCATGGACTTTTTAACATCAAGTGTATTGAATATTGAAGCTCCTCTAGACAAAATGGTTCCTACATCAGGTGTGAAGCACACTAGACAACAGGAATACGAGGCTTTTCATTGGTTGTGATATTCCTACTGAAATTGACATACACCCACCGACTGATGTTCGTACGGTGGGAAGATGCAAACGAATAAAGAGTGGGAAGGAAACAAATGAGGACGAACAAAAAAAGAAGAAGAAGGAAGCCAAGGTAAAGGTCGCACGTATGTGCAAGACGTGCAAACAAATAGTATTTCATGATAGTCGCAATTGCCCTAGCAAAAAAGTTCACGGCAAAGGAACCGAGATTGCGCAACAGATGAAGCCAAATGGTGTTCTATGATGGCCTTAGTCTATTACAAAACATGAATTTATATGACTTATTACTGTTTATTTCTCCTTGCACTGGATTATTATAATCGATGGAATTATGTGTTTTGTCAAACTGTCTTCCTTTTATTTACTCTGACTTGATGTGTATTGAATGGAGTATAGCAATCTGCAAGAGCACCAGCTTACATCATGTTCACATTTACGTGAAGCATGCTCTATTCTTTTATGCAAACAATCAGCAGCTATCACCCAGGAGAATATAAATGTACAAGAAACTTTGCGAGACTGTGAGCGTACATCCCTTTATTCAGTTGTATAACAGTATAGGCATCGAGTTCATTGAGTCGTCAATTATTACCAGATGTCTTTACCAGCAGCAGTATGTTTCAAGTTTGAAAGCTTAATAGTAGCATATGAATCAGGCAGGGGACAACTCAGTTGGCAAACCCACGTCCACCTCCACAATAACATTCAGCAAAAGAAATTAAACAATGGTAGGTGTTCAGAATTTTGACAGTGCTTGGGAAGGTTGCAGCAAAAGCAACATCTTCTTGTTTGTGCATACGTAAAGGACAAATAAGAATGCAGAATCACAAGGAATGATAAGCACCTAGTTATACTATGCCGTCGTTCAACTGTATTGCATCACATATCACAGAACACCACAAAATCATCAGGGCAATACGAAATTTGTTTATTTCTGAATTGTACATTCACACCAAGGTACATTCTCTTGTCTTTGAACTCACAAGCAGTCTGCAATGGATAAACTCACAAGCTACAATCTGCATGTACTGGAAACATTAAACAGGAACAATAAAATTCAGAATGTGGTCCTTGTTTGCTATCCAACAAGTTGTGCTCGCTTCCCACACGAGTCTTGCAGCAGGCGGAGGTCGTCAGGTGGAGCAGCAAACGACTGGATGCAGGTGCAGTGCGGTAGATGGCGTGCAGGTTGCGGCCGGCGGCGGACCGGCAAGAAGGTGGACGAGCGCGGTGGTACGCCAAACGTGGTGGATCCCGCCACGGCCGCCGAACGGATCACCGAGGGCGTTCAGCAATTTGAGGCGAACAAACGTGGAGGCAGGCCAAGGGCGGCCATCATCGTTGGGATCACCAGGCCATGGAGCCGTTTGAGGCGGACAAACGCAGAGGTGGGCATGCGCTGCTGCCGTCCAAGGATTCATGGGTCCGATGTATGTGCCGCCATGGAGGGATTGAGCTGTGATTAGGGATTGGGAGGGAGACGAGCGGGGATTAGGAAAGGTATTTCGGCCGAGGGGTTACTAGCAAAATGGCAGGCTTAACTAAGAGTTGCTGCGGGCGTTTCTTTGCAAATCCCTGGAGATTTTGATCGTGTGCGTGGGATGGCAATCGGCCGGTCGAGGAGTCGGCGGATACAGGGATTCACGAAGCATCCCAGATGCATTAGATACGACGCCTTTAAACTGAGCAAGCTGCTCATTCCGTATCATATACGGCTCAGGCTGACTACTTGAGAGTAAACAGGTACTCCTAGGTAGCAGTGGTGTCAAACACAAACCTGGAAGCCATGCTGCTGTAGAATATCAGCAGTCAGCTCCGGGATCGACGTGCTGGAAATTCAGATTTTTCTTTTTACACTTGTTGCCTTGTGAGGCTGTCCTCTGAAAGTAGACTCTTCTGTCTTCAATCACCCATCAGCTTTACCTTGACAGACTCTTGCAGTACGAACAAAACATCCACTCTCGCAATCCTGCGCTCTCCACCGTGTCATGTAACAGCTTCTGACAGCAGCTTGATGTACCAGTGCTCACTCCCCTGCCTCGCCTACACGAGGATGAACACAGCTACTGAAACAACCAAGGACGCGGCCAAAGCTCTCAGTGGCATCACCCTTGCCGAAGCGCTCAGAATCTGCACCGGGAACACGCATCCTCCCTGAGAAGCATTCGTCGTCACGATCTTCGCGAGGCCTCCGAAAGAGCACGCCCTGACGTCCTGATCCATGGTCTGGAAATACATGTTGAACGCGTACGATATGTTGCCATCATGGCTGAGGCCGTTGCACGAGCAGCCGTACCCCAGCGCTGTGCAGTCCGCGTTTGAGCACGCGTAGTTCACGGAGGCTGGCAGCTCCCTGTACCTGTCCTTCAGGTCCTTGTCGAACACGCACCACTGCGATGGCAGGTACTGCACCCCTTCGACCCCGAGCAGGTACCTGTCCTGGCCACTCCCACTGAGGTCCATGGGGAACTTTGGCTTCCCGTCGTAGGAGAACAGCCCCCAGTGGCGCTCGAAGCGCCCCGGCAGCACGCTCTTCTGGTTCTCGTCGATCAGCGCGAACAGGTAGGCGTCCATGCGACCGGGCCTCAGAGGCGTCCCGACATTTCTGGCCAGCTTCTTCAGAAAACCGTCGTAGAACTTCTGTGCATACTTGACGTTGGCCCTCTTGTCGCCGTCTGTTGGCCAGCCGATCTCGCCGACTATGATCTTCATGTCGGGCACACCAGCTTTCCTTAGTGACCAAACAAGGGTGTCGAAGTTGGCGTCGAACACGTTGGTGTATACCAGCCCTTTGTCAAAGACTGGCTTGCTACCACCATCGAAGAAGGAGAAGTTCAGCGGGAAGTTTGCGTTCTGGTAGAGGCTGAGGTACGGGTAGATGTTGACCACAAAAGGTGCATCATTCCTGTGGAGGAAATTGACAATGGAAACCATGAGGGTGTTGATATCCTTGCGGAAACTCCCAGCAGATGGCACTGGTGTTTTCTCTGGCGAGTTGTAGACGTCAGCGTTCAGGGGAACAACAGCCTTGACCATTACGCCAGCCTCATCTAGAGCTCTTTGCATGTTCTTGAGCGCAGGAAATGTGATGTTGATGAAGCTGCCATTGTAGCTCTTCAGGAAAGGTTCGTTGCCAACAGCCACATACCTGAACAAAACCAATGGATGTAACCGGAGTGTCACAAAAGAACCAAGATAAAAAGTTGCAAATAAGTAGGTGGAATTGATAAAAACATGCACAACATGTTCATCGAACCCAACTAAATGTTTCAGACATACACTGTTAAGTCATGAGTCATTGAGGAACTGAACACGACAGTGACTATTCACGCATCTGGCCTAGTGCAGAAGATACAAAGATTTGTCTACTTTTTTTAAGCATCATCTTAGAGGAAAATACAAAAGGCTGCAGTAGAGATGCACTAAGACACTACTAGTAGCACACATGAGAACATTGTGACAGTGACAATTGCAAAGCTCACTAGCTTAACATGAACTGCACACTATATGCTTCTCACTACAAAACTAACTGAGCTATAATCAAAACTCATGAAGTCACTGAATTCTAGAAATAGTCCAGCAGTACCAAATATGGTGCAACCTAGCTAATCCCTAGCTGTTACTCCATGCCATCACCAATAAAACACATGCAAGCTATCATAGTAAATTTTCTCACGCGTATGTAGGATGTAATAAACAGTTTAAATCAGATAATACTCCATTCTGGCTATCTTTAGTAATCTACAACTAGAATATTTGAATGATATGCTACTTGATCAGCCCAGTCCAGTGTTTGCTCATTCCACATTTTGAACAAGCTTTCACAATGATCTAGTGGTGTCAATATACATACACTGAAGTACATAAACAGCGTAAGGACATGAAGCACTAGATATACCCTCCCAGTGTCCAGATTTACAATGCCATGTCTTATGGCTGATAGACACTGGTTCAAGCACATAGTATACTTGATCCTGCACGTTGAACCATATACGCACTATCTTACATGACAAATCAGCATAGAGAGCATTGCACGACCAAAACAAAGAAATAAAAACATGGTAGCAAAACATATAGTGAGAATTGCCATCTACCAGTCCTATGTGACTGAACCTACATGCGCAGATTTTTTTGGGCCATCGTCAACTAATTAACACCCTCTGTGACGGTGAACTAGCATAGGCATAAGCTGCACTACAACTTGTTCATGCCGCCTCTCTGAACTATAAAACTGATCTGCACTAGTACTTGGCATGGTGTCAGACTTTGTACATGAGTACATGACCCGTATCAGGAGTAGTTATATCGATTGTGCAGTCACGAACATACAGATCATTGCATGATCAAAACAAATAAAAAAACACGGTAGAAAAACATATAGATAGAATTGCCATCCACCAGTCACATGTCACAGAACCAACATGCACAGCATTTTTGCCATCATCAACAAATTAACACCATCTATGACTCTGAACAACCATAAGGCATACAGTAAGCTGCACTACAACTTCCTCATGCTGCCTGTCTGAACTATCAAGTACTACTGCACTATTACTCTCAACACGGTATCAGGCTTTCTACATCATAAGTACATGATGACCCGTATGAGGAATAGCTAACTAGATTGTGCAGTCACGAACAGATAATGGACTTGCCATAACCGTTAACACAAATCTCCAAAAGGGGCCTGAATCCAGCAACAACCAGCACAAGCATCGCATCAATTCCGCATGAACCAAAACACACAACACATACCCAAACCGAGCGCCTCGCAATCCCCACTACACGCAACTCCACGCCCTGGCGCGACATTCCGTCAAACATTTCCTATGCGCGCGAACGAACCAGATATACACACACATTTCGGACACGCTGAGAGGCACGGACACGCAACTCCACCGACCGAAATTCGCTCTACAAGCGTGCGCGCGCGACGCGTCCACCGAACAGGGCACGCCACGGACGGAGAGATCGAGCGCACGCGAGGCAAGTAAACACAAGGGGGAGGCGGCGCTGGAAGGTGGGCGCGTACCTGACGTCGACGCCGGCGTCGAGGTTGCGGGTGACGTTGTCGCGGACCCAGTCGCGGGCGCGGCGGGGGTCGCGGGCGACGGAGGCGAGGTGGTCGTTGGGGACGGCGAGCATGGCCTGGATGCCGGAGCCGGCGAGCGCGGAGACGGTCCAGGGGTCGGCGTCGAACAGCTTGACCCGGTCGACGCCGTTGGCCGCCAGCATGCGGGCCACCGCCGCCGGGTGCATCGGGTGCGACATCATCGTGCCCCAGTTCACCCCCACGCCCGACGCCGCCGCGGCGGGGACAGGGAGCGCGGCCGCGGCCAGGGCGACGGTGACGACCGCCGCGATCATGGCGGCGGCGGCGGCCATGGGAGGAGGGTTTGGGTGCTTGGGGGGGTTGGGGTTGGGGGTTGTGGCGGTGGTGGGGGTGGGGGGAAGCGGGGGTGGTGTGAGTGCTGGGGTTTTATGGGGCGCGTCCTCGCGTACGCATTGGCGGAGGGGCGAGGGACAGCTGGAGATTTCTTCGCTGGGGCTTGTGCTACAGTAGGAAGGGAGGAAGGGAGGGAGGGGGCGGAGGTGGTGGTGTGAGTGCTGGATTTCTACGCTGGCCCGCTGGCAACTGGGTCCCGCCAATGGAGCTTGGCAGCATATCACCATCCCCCCTCCGTGCAGCATCGTGAGCTTTCCTTTTTGAAAATTATTAAGGTGAGCCACTATTTCTTACTCGGCTTAAAAGTACTCCCTCCATTTCAAATTAATTGAAGATTTAGGACTTCTCTAAGTAAAACTTCACTAAGTCTGACCAAATCTATGTAAAAGTATATCAGCATCTACTAAACTAGATTTACTTCGTCAGATTCGTTATGAAATGAATTTTCGTATTATATATATTTGATACATAGATATTCATGGAATTTTTATGGAGGTGGTCAAAATTAGAAGTGTTTGAGTTACAAAAATTCTAGAACTTCAATTGTTTTGGAACGGAGGGCGTAGCTACTTTTCGATCGACATTCATAGTTGTGTGATAATGTTTTTCGCATCTTCTTAAATACTTACATATCAGGTTGGATTGTTCTCAGCATCCACTTGGGAAGTGTTATTTCCTAGTAGTATAAGAAATGCAAACCAAAAATACAATGTGACTGCTAAGTGTCATTTTTAATATGCCAGCTATTGTTGCACAAATGATCCGCCCCTTCTAGTCTTTGCACTCGGCACATTTAGCTCTTTCCTCCCCCCCCCTCCCCCACCTCCGTCCTCTTCTTCAGTTCTCCCTCCTCATCCTTTTACCGCCACCAACCTCTTTTGCATCCATTGTTGCCTCCACTACCAACGTTGGTTTAGGGACTCAAGTAAGGTTCATCTCTACGTATGGGGTACGCCATATTACCCATCTCGTTCATTACCCTTGAAGATGTCCGTGGTTGTTATCTTGTTGATCATCAACGAGGTTAGCCTCGTTCTCCCCCTTCCTCCCCGCCCCTTCTCTCATACCCGACAATATTTTGAATGTTCCCCAAATGAAAAGATGTTCAGAAAACAATTTTTCTATTTGAGAATAAATGAAAGTTTTCATTTTCGTCATAGATATATGACAGCATGCCGTGGGAAAGATGTGTCATTAGCTAAAAGGGTGTTGGTGCAAAGAATGATAGTTGTTTCTCCATGTTTGAAATAAAACTTTGTTTAATTGCACAAAAAAGGTAACATGTAACCATCATGTTTTTCTTCTTGAAAAAACCACATGGTTGTGCACGATCATTCCTTTTCCATCAAAACTAAAGTGCCCACCTCAGCATGTCATAATTTTCACATCAACAATTTGCCAAGCGAACATGCCAATGTGCCCACCTCAGTTTCATAAGGGTAGCCATAGACTACTCTATCGCCGTTGTTGAGCCATCCATGTGTTGGGGAACGTAGTAATTTCAAAAAAATTCCTACGCACACGCAAGATCATGGTGATGCATAGCAACGAGAGGGGAGAGTGCTATCTACGTACCCTCATAGACCGAAGCGGAAGTGTTGACACATCGTAGAGGAAGTAGTTGTACGTCTTCCCGATCCGACCGATCCAAGCACCGTTACTCCGGTACCTCCGAGTTCTTGGCACACGTTCAGCTCGATGACGCACCCCTATCTCCGATCCAGCAAAGCTTCGGGGGGAGTTCCGTCAGCACGACGGCATGGTGACGATGATGATGTTTTACCGGTGCAGGGCTTCGCCTAAGCACTGCAACGATATGATCGAGGTGGAATATGGTGGAGGGGGCACCGCACACGGCTAAGGAACGATCACGAAGATCAACTTGTGTGTCCTAGGGTGCCCCCTGCCCCCGTATATAAAGGATCCAAGGGGGGGGTGCGGCCGGCCCTATGGTGGCGCGCAGGAGGAGTCCTACTCCTACCGGGAGTAGGACTCCCCTCCCGATCCTTGTCCAACTAGGAGAGGTGGAGGGAGAATAGGAAAGGGGGGGCACCGCCCCTCCCTCCTTGTCCAATTCGGACTAGGGGGAGAGGGGGCGCGCGGCCTGCCCTGGCAGCCCCTTCCTCTTCTCCACATTAGGCCCATGAGGCCCATTAACCCCCCGGGGGGTTCCGGTAACCCCCCGGTGCTCCGTTTTTATCCGATACCTTTCCGAAACCCTTCCGGTGTCCGAATATAGTCATCCAATATATCAATCTTTATGTCTCGACCATTTCGAGATTCCTCGTCATGTCCGTGATCACATCCGGGACTCCGAACAACCTTCGGTACATCAAAATGCATAAACTCATAATAACTGTCATCGTAACGTTAAACGTGCGGACCCTACGGTTCGAGAACAATGTAGACATGACCGAGACACGTCTCCGGTCAATAACCAATAGCGGGACCTGGATGCCCATATTGGCTCCTACATATTCTACAAAGATCTTTATCGGTCAGACCGCATAACAACATACGTTGTTCCCTTTGTCATCGGTATGTTACTTGCCCGAGATTCGATCGTCGGTATCCAATACCTAGTTCAATCTCGTTACCGGCAAGTCTCTTTACTCGTTCCGTAATACATCATCTCACAACTAACATATTAGTTGTAATGCTTGCAAGGCTTAGGTGATGTGCATTACCGAGAGGGCCCAGAGATACCTCTCCGACTATCGGAGTGACAAATCCTAATCTCGAAATACGCCAACCCAACAAGTACCTTTGGAGACACCTGTAGAGCACCTTTATAATCACCCAGTTACGTTGTGACGTTTGGTAGCACACAAAGTGTTCCTCCGGTAAACGGGAGTTGCATAATCTCATAGTCATAGGAACATGTATAAGTCATGAAGAAAGCAATAGCAACATACTAAATGATCGGGTGCTAAGCTAATGAAATGGGTCATGTCAATCAGATCATTCAACTAATGATGTGACCTCGTTAATCAAATAACAACTCTTTGTTCATGGTTAGTAAACATAACCATCTTTGATTAACGAGCTAGTCAAGTAGAGGCACTCCTGGATTACTTTGGTACCTTCCTGCTAGACTTATAGCAAGACACACATTAGGTCTGGTACACAGCATTGCATACATGATAGAGCCTATGGCTGAAGCATAGGGAACATCTTTCATTTTCTCTCTATCTTCTGCAGTGGTCGGGCATTGAGTCTTACTCAACTTCTCACCTTGTAACACAGGCAAGAACCCTTTCTTTGCTTGATCCATTTTGAACTTCTTCAAAACTTTATCAAGGTATGTGCTTTGTGAAAGTCCAATTAAGCGTCTTGATCTATCTCTATAGATCTTAATGCCCAATATGTAAGCAGCTTCACCGAGGTCTTTCATTGAAAAACTCTTATTCAAGTATCCCTTTATGCCATCCAGAAATTCTATATCATTTCCGATCAGTAATATGTCATCTACATATAATATCAGAAATGCTACAGAGCTCCCACTCACTTTCTTGTAAATACAGGCTTCTCCAAAAGTCTGTACAAACCCAAATGCTTTGATCACACTATCAAAGCGTTTATTCCAACTCCGAGAGGCTTGCACCAGTCCATAAATGGATCGCTGGAGCTTGCACACTTTGTTAGCTCCCTTTGGATCGATAAAACCTTCTGGTTGCATCATATACAACTCTTCTTCCAGAAATCCATTCAGGAATGCAGTTTTTACATCCATCTGCCAAATTTCATAATCATAAAATGCGGCAACTGCTAACATGATTCAGACAGACTTAAGCATCGCTACGGGTGAGAAGGTCTCATCGTAGTCAATCCCTTGAACTTGTCGAAAACCTTTTGCGACAAGTCGAGCTTTGTAGACAGTAACATTACTGTCAGCGTCAGTCTTCTTCTTGAAGATCCATTTATTCTCAATTGCTTGCTGACCATCGGGCAAGTCAACCAAAGTCCACACTTTGTTCTCATACATGGATCCCATCTCAGATTTCATGGCTTCAAGCCATTTTGCGGAATCTGGGCTCACCATCGCTTCTTCATAGTTCGTAGGTTCACCATGATCTAGTAGCATGATTTCCAGAACAGGATTGCCGTACCACTCTGGTGCGGATCTTACTCTGGTTGATCTACGAGGTTCAGTAGTAACTTGATCTGAAGTTGCATGATCATCATCATTAACTTCCTCACCAATTGGTTTAGACGTCACAGAAACTGGTTCCTGTGATGTGCTATTTCCCAATAAGGGAGCAGGTATAGTTATCTCATCAAGTTCTACTTTCCTCCCACTCACTTCTTTCGAGAGAAACTCCTTCTCTAGAAAGGATCCATTCTTAGCAACAAATATCTTGCCTTCGGATCTGTGATAGAAGGTGTACCCAACAGTCTCCTTTGGGTATCCTATGAAGACACATTTCTCCGATTTGGGTTCGAGCTTATCAGGTTGAAGTTTTTTCACATAAGCATCGCAGCCCCAAACTTTTAGAAACGACAACTTTGGTTTCTTGCCAAACCATAGTTCATAAGGCGTCGTCTCAACGGATTTTGATGGTGCTCTATTTAACGTGAATGCGACCGTCTCTAAAGCATAACCCCAAAACGACATCGGTAAATCTATAAGAGACATCATAGATCGCACCATATCAAGTAAAGTACGATTACGAAGTTCGGACACACCATTACGTTGTGGTGTTCCGGGTGGCGTGAGTTGCGAAACTATTCCGCATTGTTTCAAATGTAGACCAAACTCGTAACTCAAATATTCTCCTCCATGATCGGATCGTAGAAACTTTATTTTCTTGTTACGATGATTTTCAACTTCACTCTGGAACTCTTTGAACTTTTCAAATGTTTCAGACTTGTGTTTCATTAAGTAGATATACCCATATCTGCTTAAATCATCTGTGAAGGTGAGAAAATAACGATATCCGCCACGAGCTTCAATATTCATCGGACCACATACATCTGTATGTATTATTTCTAACAAATCGGTTGCTCTCTCCATAGTACCGAAGAACGGTGTTTTAGTCATCTTGCCCATGAGGCACGGTTCGCAAGTACCAAGTGATTCATAATCAAGTGGTTCCAAAAGTCCATCAGTATGGAGTTTCTTCATGCGCTTTATACCGATATGACCTAAACGGCAGTGCCACAAATAAGTTGCACTATCATTATCAACTCTGCATCTTTTGGCTTCAACATTATGAATATGTGTATCACTACTATCGAGATTCATCAAAAATAGACCACTCTTCAAGGGTGCATGACCATAAAAGATATTACTCATATAAATAGAACAACCATTATTCTCTGCACTACTAGAAAAACCGCTACTAATGGCGCACCTAATTTGGCCATTAATGGCGCATCACCGGTGCACCATTACTAGCACGCCATTTACTAATGGCGCACCACTGGTGCGCCATTAGTATAGGCCACGGTGCGCCATTAGTATGCCTCCCAGGGGCCATGTATACCCAGGTGCTTTGGCATACTAATGGCGCACGACAACGAGATGCGCCATTAGTATTTTTGAATTTTGAAGGTGGGAAAATAGTAGTGGCGCACCGTCTAACCCCCACGGTGCGCCATTGCTATTTTTGAATTTTGAATTTCGATCTGGATCGTGATTTTTTTGCCCATTTTTTGCTAGGTTTTTTGCTCGTTTTTTGGCACGATATTATTTCAAATTTTGTTCCTGTTTTTGGATCTTGTACGTTCTTTTGCCGTGTTCTTTTGCCGGAGAGGAGTTTGCCGGAGAGGAGGAGGAGGAGGAGGAGGAGGAGGAGGAGGAGGTCACCGGAGAGGCGCTCGCCTACATCGCCGGAGAGGAGGAGGAGGTCGCCGGAGAGGAGGAGGAGGTCGCCGGAGAGGAGGAGGAGGTCGCCGGAGAGGAGTTCACCGAAGCATCGGAGAGGAGGAAGGAGAAACCATGAGGGAATGGGAGGAGAGGAGGGAGGAGGAGCTCACCGGAGAGGAGGGAGGAGAAACCGTGAGGGGAGGGGAGGAGAGGAGGGAGGAGGAGGTTCCCGGAGAGGAGGAGGTCGCCGGAGAGGAGGAGGAGGAGGTCGCCGGAGAGGAGAAGGAGGTCGCCGGAGAGGAGGAGGGTAGTATGATGGAGGAGAGAAGGGAAGATGGAGTGGAGGATAGGAGGAGATGGAGTGGAGGAGAGGAGAGGAGGAGATGGAATGGAGGAGAGGTGTGGAGTGGAGGAGGTGCGCCCAGCCATATATATGACATAGTAATGGCGCACCATGGGCAGGTGCGCCATTAGTAACTTTTTTTTTATTTTTTTTATTTATTTTGAATTTTGAAGGAGGGAAGATACTAATGGCGCACCATGGGCAGGTGTGCCATTAGTAACTTTTTTTTATTTTTTTGACTAATTTTGAATTTTGAAGGCGGGAAGATACTAATGGCGCACCATGGGCTGGTGCGCCATTAGTAACTTTTTTTTATTTTGTTGACTTATTTTGAATTTTGAAGGCGGGAAGATACTAATGGCGCACCATGGGCAGGTGCGCCATTAGTAAGTTTGAATTTTTTTGCCTCTCCAGATCTTAAAAGCCCCGTATCTTTTTTTCTGTTAGGTTTTTGAGGATTTTAAAAATGTTTAACTTTTCGAGTAGATGATTTTTCATATAAAAAACTTTTTCATCCGAGTTAGTATGCAAAAGTTATGCCCATTTTTACAAATTCTCGAGAGATTTTGCAAATGAAGTCGAAATTCATATTTGCAAATTTTCCCAACAACTAGACCACATATCACATGGAAAACTTATTTTCTTTTATTTTTTTGACATATTCATCATTTTCTTTTATTTTTTTTGAACTGAAAAGACGATCCAACGGGAGGGGGGGGGTGCATTCGGTGGAAGTGGTGGCCAAGTTACTAATGGCGCACCGTGGCATGGTGCGCCATTACTAGTACAACTAGTAATGGCGCACCACTCCCACTGTGCGCCATTAGTAGTTTTGAAAAAAAAAAAAAAAAATTTCAAAAAAAAAGTTTTTTACTAATGGCGCACCGTGGATGTGGTGCGCCATTACTAGTTCAACTAGTAATGGCGCACCACTCCCACGGTGCGCCATTAGTAGTTTTGAACAAATTTTTTTTAAAATTTTTTTTACTAATGGCGCACCCGCGGTGTGGTGCGCCATTAGTATTTGGACACTAATGGCGTACCAACACATGGTGCGCCATTAGTATATAGTAATGGCGCACCACATGTATGGTGCGCCATTACTGTCAATTCCATCTATAGCCCTTTTCCTAGTAGTGCTGATTTAAATGAATAACCGTCTCGCATCAAACAAGATCCAGATATAATGTTCATGCTCAACGCTGGCACCAAATAACAATTATTTAGGTCTAATACTAATCCCGGAGGTAGATGTAGAGGTAGCGTGCCGACCGCGATCACATCGACTTTGGAACCATTTCCCACGCGCATCGTCACCTCGTCCTTTGCCAGTGTTCGCTTAATCCGTAGTCCCTGTTTCGAGTTACAAATATTAGCAACAGAAGCAGTATCAAATACCCAGGTGCTACTGCGAGCTCTAGTAAGGTACACATCAATAACATGTATATCACATATACCTTTGTTCACCTTGCCATCCTTCTTATCCGCCAAATACTTGGGGCAGTTCCGCTTCCAGTGACCAGTCTGCTTGCAGTAGAAGCACTCAGTTTCAGTCTTAGGTCCAGACTTGGGTTTCTTCTCCTGAGCAGCAACTTGCTTGCTGTTCTTCTTGAAGTTCCCCTTCTTTTTCCCTTTGCCCTTTTTCTTGAAACTAGTGGTCTTATTGACCATCAACACTTGATGCTCCTTCTTGATTTCTACCTCCGCAGCCTTTAGCATTGCGAAGAGCTCGGGAATCGTCTTATCCATCCCTTGCATATTATAGTTCATTACGAAGCCTTTGTAGCTTGGTGGAAGTGATTGGAGAATTCTGTCAATGACGCAATCATCCGGAAGATTAACTCCCAGTTGAATCAAGTGATTATAATACCCAGACATTTTGAGTATATGCTCACTGACAGAACCATTCTCCTCCATCTTGCAGCTATAGAACTGACATCATATCTCTCAATCCGGGCATTCTGTTGGAATATTAACTTCAACTCTTGGAACATCTCATATGCCCCATGATGTTCAAAACGTCGTTGAAGTCCCGGTTCTAAGCCGTAAAGCATGGCACATTGAACTATCGAGTAGTCATCAGCTTTGCTCTGCCAGACGTTCTTAACGTCGTCAGTTGCATCAACAGCAGGCCTGGCACCCAGCGGTGCTTCCAGGACGTAACTCTTCTGTGCAGCAATGAGGATAATCCTCAAGTTACGGACCCATTCCGTGTAATTGCTACCATCAACTTTCAACTTTGCTTTCTCAAGGAACACATTGAAATTCAACGGAACAACAGCACGGGCCATCTATCTACAATTAACATAAACAAGCAAGATACTATCAGGGGACTAAGTTCATGATAAATTTAAGTTCAATTAATCATATTACTTAAGAACTCCCACTTAGATAGACATCCCTCTAATCTTCTAAGTGATCACGTGATCCAAATCAAACGAAACCATAACCGATCATCACGTGAAATGGATTAGTTCTCAATGGTGAACATCATTATGTTGATCATATCTACTATATGATTCACGCTCGACCTTTCGGTCTCCGTGTTCCGAGGCCATATCTGCATATGCTAGGCTCGTCAAGTATAACCCGAGTATTCTGCGTGTGCAAAACTGGCTTGCACCCGTTGTAGATGGACGTAGAGCTTATCACACCCGATCATCACGTGGTGTCTGGGCACGACGAACTTTGGCAAGGGTGCATACTCAGGGAGAACACTTCTTGATAATTTAGTGAGAGATCATCTTATAATGCTACCGTCAATCAAAGCAAGATAAGATGCATAAAAAGATAAACATCACATGCAATCAATATAAGTGATATGATATGGCCATCATCATCTTCGTGCTTGTGATCTCCATCTCCGAAGCACCGTCATGATCACCATCGTCACCGGCGCGACACCTTGATCTCCATTGTAGCATCGTTGTCGTCTCGCCAATCTTATGCTTCTACGATTATCACTACCGCTTAGTGATAAAGTAAAGCATTACAGGACGATTGCATTGCATACAATAAAGCGACAACCATACGGCTCCTGCCGGTTGCCGATAACTCGGTTACAAAACATGATCATCTCATACAATAAAATTTAGCATCATGTCTTGACCATATCACATCACAGCATGCCCTGCAAAAACAAGTTAGACGTCCTCTACTTTGTTTGTTGCAAGTTTTACGTGGCTGCTACGGGCTTAAGCAAGAACCAATCTCACCTACGCATCAAAACCACAACGATAGTTTGTCAAGTTGATGCCGTTTTAACCTTCGCAAGGACCGAACGTAGCCACACTCGTTTCAACTAAAGTTGGAGAAACTGACACCCGCCAGCCACCTGTGTGCAAAGCACGGCGGTAGAACCAGTCTCGCGTAAGCGTACGCGTAATGTCGGTCCGGGCCGCTTCATCCAACAATACCAACGAACCAAAGTATGACATGCTGGTAGGCAGTATGACTTATATCGCCCACAACTCACTTGTGTTCTACTCGTGCATAACATCAAACCATAAAAACCTAGGCTCGGATGCCACTGTTGGGGAACGTAGTAATTTCAAAAAAATTCCTACGCACACGCAAGATCTTGGTGATGCATAGCACCGAGAGGGGAGAGTGCTGTCTACGTACCCTCGTAGACCGAAGCGGAAGCGTTGACACAACGTAGAGGAAGTAGTCATACGTCTTCCCGATCCGACCGATCCAAGCACCGTTACTCCGGCACCTCCGAGTTCTTGGCACACGTTCAGCTCGATGACGCACCCCTAGCTCCGATCTAGCAAAGCTTCGGGGGGAGTTCCGTCAGCACGACGGCGTGGTGACGATGATGATGTTCTACCGGCGCAGGGCTTCGCCTAAGCACTGCAACGATATGATCGAGGTGGAATATGGTGGAGGGGGCACCGCACACGGCTAAGGAACGATCACGAAGATCAACTTGTGTGTCCTAGGGTGCCCCCCTGCCCCCGTATATAAAGGATCCAAGGGGGGGGTGCGGCCGGCCCTATGGTGGCGCGCAGGAGGAGTCCTACTCCTACCGGGAGTAGGACTCCCCTCCCGTTCCTTGTCCAACTAGGAGAGGTGGAGGGAGAATAGGAAAAGGGGGGCGCCGCCCCTCCCTCCTTGTCCAATTCGGACTAGGGGGAGAGGGGGCGCGCGGCCTGCCCTGGCAGCCCCTTCCTCTTCTCCACATTAGGCCCATGAGGCCCATTAACCCCCCGGGGGGTTCCGGTAACCCCCCGGTGCTCCGTTTTTATCCGATACCTTTCCGAAACCCTTCCGGTGTCCGAATATAGTCATCCAATATATTAATCTTTATGTCTCGACCATTTCGAGACTCCTCATCATGTCCGTGATCACATCCGGGACTCCGAACAACCTTCGGTACATCAAAATGCATAAACTCATAATAACTGTCATTGTAACGTTAAGCGTGCGGACCCTACGGTTCGAGAACAATGTAGACATGACTGAGACACGTCTCCGGTCAATAACCAATAGCGGGACCTGGATGCCCATATTGGCTCCTACATATTCTACGAAGATCTTTATCGGTCAGACCGCATAACAACATACGTTGTTCCCTTTGTCATCGGTATGTTACTTGCCCGAGATTCGATCGTCGGTATCCAATACCTAGTTCAATCTCGTTACCGGCAAGTCTCTTTACTCGTTCCGTAATACATCATCTCACAACTAACATATTAGTTGTAATGCTTGCAAGGCTTAGGTGATGTGCATTACCGAGAGGGCCCAGAGATACCTCTCCGACTATCGGAGTGACAAATCCTAATCTCGAAATACGCCAACCCAACAAGTACCTTTAGAGACACCTGTAGAGCACCTTTATAATCACCCAGTTACGTTGTGACGTTTGGTAGCACACAAAGTTTTCCTCCGGTAAACGGGAGTTGAATAATCTCATAGTCATAGGAACATGTATAAGTTATGAAGAAAGCAATAGCAACATACTAAACGATCGGGTGCTAAGCTAATGAAATGGGTCATGTCAATCAGATCATTCAACTAATGATGTGACCTCGTTAATCAAATAACAACTCTTTGTTCATGGTTAGGAAACATAACCATCTTTGATTAACGAGCTAGTCAAGTAGAGGCATACTAGTGACACTCTGTTTGTTTATATATTCACACATGTATTATGTTTCCGGCTAATACAATTCTAGCATGAATAATAAACATTTATCATGATATATGAGGAAATAAATAATAACTTTATTATTGCCTCTAGGGCATATTTCCTTCAGCGAGACGGTTATTCATTTAAATCAGAGAATAATGGTTGTTCTATTTATATGAGTAATATCTTTTATGGTCATGCACCCTTGAAGAGTGGTCTATTTTTGATGAATCTCGATAGTAGTGATACACATATTCATAATGTTGAAGCCAAAAGATGCAGAGTTGATAATGATAGTGCAACTTATTTGTGGCACTGCCGTTTAGGTCATATCGGTATAAAGCGCATGAAGAACCTCCATACTGATGGACTTTTGGAACCACTTGATTATGAATCACTTGGTACTTGCGAACCGTGCCTCATGGGCAAGATGACTAAAACACCGTTCTCCGGTACTATGGAGAGAGCAACCGATTTGTTGGAAATAATACATACAGATGTATGTGGTCCGATGAATATTGAAGCTCGTGGCGGATATCGTTATTTTCTCACCTTCACAGATGATTTAAGCAGATATGGGTATATCTACTTAATGAAACACAAGTCTGAAACATTTGAAAAGTTCAAAGTGTTCCAGAGTGAAGTTGAAAATCATCGTAACAAGAAAATAAAGTTTCTACGATCCGATCGTGGAGGAGAATATTTGAGTTACGAGTTTGGTCTACATTTGAAACAATGCGGAGTAGTTTCGCAACTCACGCCACCCGGAACACCACAACGTAATGGTGTGTCCGAACGTCGTAATCGTACTTTACTTGATATGATACGATCTATGATGTCTCTTACAGATTTACCGCTATCGTTTAGGGGTTATGCTTTAGAGACGGCCGCATTCACGTTAAATAGAGCACCATCAAAATCCGTTGAGACGACGCCTTATGAACTATGGTTTGGCAAGAAACCAAAGTTGTCGTTTCTTAAAGTTTGGGGCTGCGATGCTTATGTGAAAAAACTTCAACCTGATAAGCTCGAACCCAAATCGGAGAAATGCGTCTTCATAGGATACCCAAAGGAGACTGTTGGGTACACCTTCTATCACAGATCCGAAGGCAAGATATTGGTTGCTAAGAATGGATCCTTTCTAGAGAAGGAGTTTCTCTCGAAAGAAGTGAGTGGGAGGAAAGTAGAACTTGATGAGGTAATTATACCTGCTCCCTTATTGGGAAATAGCACATCACAGGAACCAGTTTCTGTGACGTCTAAACCAATTGGTGAGGAAGTTAATGATGATGATCATGCAACTTCAGATCAAGTTACTACTGAACCTCGTAGATCAACCAGAGTAAGATCCGCACCAGAGTGGTACGGCAATCCTGTTCTGGAAATCATGCTACTAGATCATGGTGAACCTACGAACTATGAAGAAGCGATGGTGAGCCCAGATTCTGCAAAATGGCTTGAAGCCATGAAATCTGAGATGGGATCCATGTATGAGAACAAAGTGTGGACTTTGGTTGACTTGCCCGATGGTCGGCAAGCAATTGAGAATAAATGGATCTTCAAGAAGAAGACTGCCGCTGACGGTAATGTTACTGTCTACAAAGCTCGACTTGTCGCAAAAGGTTTTCGACAATTTCAAGGGATTGACTACGATGAGACCTTCTCACCCGTAGCGATGCTTAAGTCTGTCCGAATCATGTTAGCAATTGCCGCATTTTATGATTATGAAATTTGGCAGATGGATGTAAAAACTGCATTCCTGAATGGATTTCTGGAAGAAGAGTTGTATATGATGCAACCAGAAGGTTTTATCGATCCAAAGGGAGCTAACAAAGTGTGCAAGCTCCAGCGATCCATTTATGGACTGGTGCAAGCCTCTCGGAGTTGGAATAAACGCTATGATAGTGTGATCAAAGCATTTGGGTTTGTACAGACTTTTGGAGAAGCCTGTATTTACAAGAAAGTGAGTGGGAGCTCTGTAGCATTTCTGATATTATATGTAGATGACATATTACTGATCGGAAATGATATAGAATTTCTGGATGGCATAAAGGGATACTTGAATAAGAGTTTTTCAATGAAAGACCTCGGTGAAGCTGCTTACATATTGGGCATTAAGATCTATAGAGATAGATCAAGACGCTTAATTGGACTTTCACAAAGCACATACCTTGATAAAGTTTTGAAGAAGTTCAAAATGGATCAAGCAAAGAAAGGGATCTGGCCTGTGTTGCAAGGTGTGAAGTTGAGTAAGACTCAATGCCCGACCACTGCAGAAGATAGAGAGAAAATGAAAGATGTTCCCTATGCTTCAGCCATAGGCTCTATCATGTATGCAATGCTGCGTACCAGACCTAATGTGTGTCTTGCTATAAGTCTAGCAGGAAGGTACCAAAGTAATCCAGGAGTGGATCACTGGACAGCGGTCAAGAACATCCTGAAGTACCTAAAAAGGACCAAGGATATGTTTCTCGTATATGGAGGTGACAAAGAGCTCATCGTAAACAGTTACGTTGATGCAAGCTTTGACACTGATCCGGACGATTCTAAATCGCAAACCGGATACGTGTTTACATTAAATGGTGGAGCAGTCAGTTGGTGCAGTTCTAAACAAAGCGTAGTGGCGGGATCTACATGTGAAGCGGAGTACATAGCTGCTTCAGAAGCAGCAAATGAAGGAGTCTGGATGAAGGAGTTCATATCCGATCTAGGTGTCATACCTAGTGCATCGGGTCCAATGAAAATCTTTTGTGACAATACTGGTGCTATTGCCTTGGCAAAGGAATCCAGATTTCACAAGAGGACCAAGCACATCAAGAGACACTTCAATTCCATCCGGGATCTAGTCCAGGTGGGATACATAGAGATTTGCAAGATACACACGGATCTGAATGTTGCAGACCCGTTGACTAAGCCTCTTCCACGAGCAAAACATGATCAGCACCAAAGTTCCATGGGTGTGAGAATCATTACTGTGTAATCTAGATTATTGACTCTAGTGCAAGTGGGAGACTGAAGGAAATATGCCCTAGAGGCAATAATAAAGTTATTATTTATTTCCTTATATATCATGATAAATGTTTATTATTCATGCTAGAATTGTATTAGCCGGAAACATAATACATGTGTGAATATATAAACAAACAGAGTGTCACTAGTATGCCTCTACTTGACTAGCTCGTTAATCAAAGATGGTTATGTTTCCTAACCATGAACAAAGAGTTGTTATTTGATTAACGAGGTCACATCATTAGTTGAATGATCTGATTGACATGACCCATTTCATTAGCTTAGCACCCGATCGTTTAGTATGTTGCTATTGCTTTCCTCATGACTTATACATGTTCCTATGACTATGAGATTATGCAACTCCCGTTTACCGGAGGAACACTTTGTGTGCTACCAAATGTCACAACGTAACTGGGTGATTATAAAGGTGCTCTATAGGTGTCTCCAAAGGTACTTGTTGGGTTGGCGTATTTCGAGATTAGGATTTGTCACTCCGATAGTTGGAGAGGTATCTCTGGGCCCTCTCGGTAATGCACATCACCTAAGCCTTGCAAGCATTACAACTAATATGTTAGTTGTGAGATGATGTATTACGGAACGAGTAAAGAGACTTGCCGGTAACGAGATTGAACTAGGTATTGGATACCGACGATCGAATCTCGGGCAAGTAACATACCGATGACAAAGGGAACAACGTATATTGTTATGCGGTCTGACCGATAAAGATCTTCGTAGAATATGTAGGAGCCAATATGGGCATCCAGGTCCCGCTATTGGTTATTGACCAGAGACGTGTCTCGGTCATGTCTACATTGTTCTCGAACTGTAGGGTCCGCACGCTTAACATTACGATGACAGTTATTATGAGTTTATGCATTTTGATGTACCGAAGGTTGTTCGGAGTCCCGGATGTGATCACGGACATGACGAAGAATCTCGAAATGGTCGAGACATAAAGATTGATATATTGGATGACTATATTCGGACACCGGAAGGGTTTCGGAAAGGTATCGGATAAAAACGGAGCACCGGGGGGTTACCGGAACCCCCCGGGGGGTTAATGGGCCTCATGGGCCTAATGTGGAGAAGAGGAAGGGGCTGCCAGGGCAGGCCGCGCGCCCCCTCTCCCCCTAGTCCGAATTGGACAAGGAGGGAGGGGCGGCGCCCCCCTTTTCCTATTCTCCCTCCACCTCTCCTAGTTGGACAAGGAACGGGAGGGGAGTCCTACTCCCGGTAGGAGTAGGACTCCTCCTGCGCGCCACCATAGGGCCGGCCGCATCCCCCCCTTGGATCCTTTATATACGGGGGCAGGGGGGCACCCTAGGACACACAAGTTGATCTTCGTGATCGTTCCTTAGCCGTGTGCGGTGCCCCCCTCCACCACATTCCACCTCGATCATATCGTTGCAGTGCTTAGGCGAAGCCCTACGCCGGTAGAACATCATCATCGTCACCATGCCGTCGTGCTGACGGAACTCCCCCTGAAGCTTTGCTGGATCGGAGCTAGGGGTGCGTCATCGAGCTGAACGTGTGCCAAGAACTCGGAGGTGCCGGAGTAACGGTGCTTGGATCGATCGGATCGGGAAGACGTACGACTACTTCCTCTACGTTGTGTCAACGCTTCCGCTTCGGTCTACGAGGGTACGTAGACAGCACTCTCCCCTCTCATTGCTATGCATCACCATGATCTTGCGTGTGCGTAGGAATTTTTTTGAAATTACTACGTTCCCCAACACTCGCATCAAACAAGATCCAGATATAATGTTCATGCTCAACGCTGGCACCAAATAACAATTATTTAGGTCTAATACTAATCCCGAAGGTAGATGTAGAGGTAGCGTGCCGACCGCGATCACATCGACTTTGGAACCATTTCCCACGCGCATCGTCACCTCGTCCTTTGCCATTGTTCGCTTAATCCGTAGTCCCTATTTCGAGTTGCAAATATTAGCAACAGAAGCAGTATCAAGTACCCAGGTGCTACTGCGAGCTCTAGTAAGGTACACATCAATAACAGGTATATCACATATACCTTTGTTCACCTTGCCATCCTTCTTATCCGCCAAATACTTGGGGCAGTTCCGCTTCCAGTGACCAGTCTGCTTGCAGTAGAAGCACTCAGTTTCAGGCTTAGGTCCAGACTTGGGTTTCTTCTCCTGAGCAGCAACTTGCTTGCTGTTCTTCTTGAAGTTCCCCTTCTTTTTCCCTTTGCCCTTTTTCTTGAAACTAGTGGTCTTATTGACCATCAACACTTGATGCTCCTTCTTGATTTCTACCTCCACAGCCTTTAGCATTGCGAAGAGCTCGGGAATCGTCTTATCCATCCCTTGCATATTATAGTTCATCACAAAGCCTTTGTAGCTTGGTGGAAGTGATTGGAGAATTCTATCAATGACGCAATCATCCGGAAGATTAACTCCCAGTTGAATCAAGTGATTATAATACCCAAACATTTTGAGTATATGCTCACTGACAGAACCATTCTCCTCCATCTTGCAGCTATAGAACTTATTGGAGACTTCATATCTCTCAATCCGGGCATTCTGTTGGAATATTAACTTCAACTCTTGGAACATATCATATGCCCCATGATGTTCAAAACGTCGTTGAAGTCCCGGTTCTAAGCCGTAAAGCATGGCACATTGAACTATCGAGTAGTCATCAGCTTTGCTCTGCCAGACGTTCTTAACGTCGTCAGTTGCATCAGCAGCAGGCCTGGCACCCAGCGGTGCTTCCAGGATGTAACTCTTCTATGCAGCAATGAGGATAATCCTCAAGTTACGGACCCAGTCCGTGTAATTGCTACCATCATCTTTCAACTTTGCTTTCTCAAGGAACGCATTAAAATTCAACGGAACAACAGCACGGGCCATCTATCTACAATCAACATAAATAAGCAAGATACTATCAGGGACTAAGTTCATGATAAATTTAAGTTCAATTAATCATATTACTAAAGAACTCCCACTTAGATAGACATCCCTCTAATCTTCTAAGTGATCACGTGATCCAAATCAAACGAAACCATAACCGATCATCACGTGAAATGGATTAGTTCTCAATGGTGAACATCATTATGTTGATCATATCTACTATATGATTCACGCTCGACCTTTCGGTCTCCGTGTTCCGAGGCCATATCTGCATATGCTAGGCTCGTCAAGTATAACCCGAGTATTCTGCGTGTGCAAAACTGGCTTGCACCCGTTGTAGATGGACGTAGAGCTTATCACACCCGATCATCACGTGGTGTCTGGGCACGACGAACTTTGGCAACGGTGCATACTCAGGGAGAGCACTTCTTGATAATTTAGTGAGAGATCATCTTATAATGCTACCGTCAATCAAAGCAAGATAAGATGCATAAAAAGATAAACATCACATGCAATCAATATAAGTGATATGATATGGCCATCATCATCTTCGTGCTTGTGATCTCCATCTCCGAAGCACCGTCATGATCACCATCGTCACCGGCGCGACACCTTGATCTCCATCGTAGCATCGTTGTTGTCTCGCCAATCCTATGCTTCTACGACTATCGCTACCGCTTAGTGATAAAGTAAAGCATTACAGGGCGATTGCATTGCATACAATAAAGCGACAACCATACGGCTCCTGCCGGTTGCCGATAACTCGGTTACAAAACATGATCATCTCATACAATAAAATTTAGCATCATGTCTTAACCATATCACATCACAGCATGCCCTGCAAAAACAAGTTAGACGTCCTCTACTTTGTTTGTTGCAAGTTTTGCGTGGCTGCTACGGGCTTAAGCAAGAACCAATCTCACCTACGCATCAAAACCACAACGATAGTTTGTCAAGTTGATGCCGTTTTAACCTTCGCAAGGACCGGGCGTAGCCACACTTGGTTCAATTAAAGTTGGAGAAACTGACACCCGCCAGCCACCTGTGTGCAAAGCACGGCGGTAGAACCAGTCTCGCGTAAGCGTACGCGTAATGTCGGTCCGGGCCGCTTCATCCAACAATACCGCCGAACCAAAGTATGACATGCTGGTAGGCAGTATGACTTATATCGCCCACAACTCACTTGTGTTCTACTCGTGCATAACATCAAACCATAAAAACCTAGGCTCGGATGCCACTGTTGGGGAACGTAGTAATTTCAAAAAAATTCCTACGCACACGCAAGATCATGGTGATGCATAGCAACGAGAGGGGAGAGTGCTATCTACGTACCCTCGTAGACCGAAGCGGAAGTGTTGACACAACGTAGAGGAAGTAGTTGTACGTCTTCCCGATCCGACCGATCCAAGCACCGTTACTCCGGTACCTCCGAGTTCTTGGCACACGTTCAGCTCGATGACGCACCCCTATCTCCGATCCAGCAAAGCTTCGGGGGGAGTTCCGTCAGCACGACGGCGTGGTGACGATGATGATGTTCTACCGGTGCAGGGCTTCGCCTAAGCACTGCAACGATATGATCGAGGTGGAATATGGTGGAGAGGGGCACCGCACACGGCTAAGGAACGATCACGAAGATCAACTTGTGTGTCCTAGGGTGCCCCCCTGCCCCCGTATATAAAGGATCCAAGGGGGGGTGCGGCCGGCCCTATGGTGGCGCGCAGGAGGAGTCCTACTCCTACCGGGAGTAGGACTCCCCTCCCGATCCTTGTCCAACTAGGAGAGGTGGAGGGAGAATAGGAAAGGGGGGGCGCCGCCCCTCCCTCCTTGTCCAATTAGGACTAGGGGGAGAGGGGGCGCGTGGCCTGCCCTGGCAGCCCCTTCCTCTTCTCCACATTAGGCCCACGAGGCCCATTAACCCCCCGGGGGGTTCCGGTAACCCCCCGGTGCTCTGTTTTTATCCGATACCTTTCCGAAACCCTTCCGGTGTCCGAATATAGTCATCCAATATATCAATCTTTATGTCTCGACCATTTCGAGATTCCTCGTCATGTCCGTGATCACATCTGGGACTCTGAACAACCTTCGGTACATCAAAATGCATAAACTCATAATAACTGTCATCGTAACGTTAAGCGTGCGGACCCTATGGTTCGAGAACAATGTAGACATGACCGAGACACGTCTCCGGTCAATAACCAATAGCGGGACCTGGATGCCCATATTGGCTCCTACATATTCTACGAAGATCTTTATCGGTCAGACCGCATAACAACATACGTTGTTCCCTTTGTCATCGGTATGTTACTTGCCCGAGATTCGATCGTCGGTATCCAATACCTAGTTCAATATCGTTACCGGCAAGTCTCTTTACTCGTTCCGTAATACATCATCTCACAACTAACATATTAGTCGTAATGCTTGCAAGGCTTAGGTGATGTGCATTATCGAGAGGGCCCAGAGATACCTCTCCGACTATCGGAGTGACAAATCCTAATCTCGAAATACGCCAACCCAACAAGTACCTTTGGAGACACCTGTAGAGCACCTTTATAATCACCCAGTTACGTTGTGATGTTTGGTAGCACACAAAGTGTTCCTCCGGTAAACGGGAGTTGCGTAATCTCATAGTCATAGGAACATGTATAAGTCATGAAGAAAGCAATAGCAACATACTAAACGATCGGGTGCTAAGCTAATGAAATGGGTCATGTCAATCAGATCATTCAACTAATTATGTGACCTCGTTAATCAAATAACAACTCTTTGTTCATGGTTAGTGTCGGTGTCAAAACCGGCGGATCTCGGGTAGGGGGTCCCGATCTGTGCGTCAAGGTCGGATGGTAACAGGAGACAAGGCACTCTTTAGTTTACCCAGGTTCGGGCCCTCTCGATGGAGGTAAAACCCTACTCCTGCTAGATTAATATTGATGATATGGGTAGTACAAGAGTAGATCTACCACGAGATCAAGGAGGCTAAACCCTAGAAGCTAGCCTATGGGTATGATGATGGTTATGATGTGTTCGTCCTACGGACTACAACCCTCCGGTTTATATAGGCACCGGATAGGGTTAGGGTTACACAGAGTCGGTTACATTGGTAGGAGATCTTGAATATCCGCACGCCTAGCTTGCCTTCCACGCCAAGGAAAGAACCTTCCGGACACGGGACAAAGTCTTCAATCTTGTATCTTCATAGTCCTGGAGTCCGGCTGGAGATATATTTCGGCTATCCGAATACCCCCTAATCCAGGACTCCCTCAGTAGCCCCCGAACCAGGCTTCGATGACGTCGAGTCCAGCGCGCAAATTTGTCTTCGGCATTGCAAGGCGGGTTCCCCCTCCAAATCTTGTGTACCTGTATGAATAATGTCCGTAGCACTCCTCGGTCTCGGTGCCCAATAATTGCCGTCTTCCACGTGTTGAACGAATGCGAAAAGCCCGGGGGTGTTTTTATATTCACATCCTTGGTCATATAAACGAGCCGCTTATTTAACGGGTTGGGGATCTAGATCCAAACCACATCTTCTTCTCCCCGCGAGTTATCATCAGAGCGTCTCCAGCTAAGGTCCATTCCAACATGGCCAGCCGTCGTAGCTCCTCCCCTCGCCCCTCCAGCCCCAAATCCGGAGACTGGGAGAGTTGCACCATCCCACACAGTGAGCTAGTGTCACTGCAGGCCAAAGGATTCCTTCCCCAAGCATATATGGTCCCGGTCCGAGGCGGACTCGCCACCTACAACGGCGGCAAGCAAGCGGAGAGCACCCCCAATCCTTCTAAAGGAGAGCGGGTGTGCCTCGTCCCTTATTTATTAAGGTGTCTGGGATTTCCAATTCATCCATTCCTCCACGGGCTTCTGGAGTTCTACGGCCTCCAGCTGCACAACCTCACGCCTGGCTCCGTGCTACATATTGCAGGCTTCGTTGCCCTTTGCGAGCTATTTTTAGGCGTCGAGGCTCATTTTGCGCTGTGGAAGAGGTTGTTCTGCTTGGTGCCCCGTTCTCAGAAGGGGTCTATATACCAAGTGGGCGGAGCCGAAATATGGCGCGTCGCCGGGACTGGATACCTATCCGGAACCCCAAAGAAGGCGTCCGAGGACTGGCCTTCAGAATGGTTCTACATAGACGACGTCCCGCTGCCGGACCCTGTCCGGGTCGGCCTCCCTGAGTTCAGCATGGTTCCCTTAAAGAAACGCTTAAGTTGGCGTCCGCGGAGCTCTCAGAGAGAAAGCAACAGAGACGTTCTTTACCTGTTGGGCCGGATAAGACTGTTAGCTCATTCCGGACTAACCATGATTGGAGTCATGGCCGCATGTATTATGCGGGGGGTGCAGCCGCTTCAATATAGGAGTCACCCCATGTGGGATTTCAACGGGGAGGATGACGCCACCCGTTACGGCCGCAAGGGGCCAGACACAGCTGCCGCTCTAGTAAAGATTCTAACATCTTTGTACAAGGGAGAAAAGGAGGACTTCCTCCGCGTCAACCCGCGGGCCGGATTCACTATGTATGAACCTCCAAGTTGGGTAAGTGAACAATTGCACTTGCCTGCTTATTTAATGCTCCCATGACTAGATACGTAATCTGGTGATTTCAATGCAGGAGCTTCGGCAGGAGGTAAAGGATATCAACAGCTGCCCTCCACAGCCTGAGGACCCAGAACGGTCCCTCGATCCGGACTCTGAAGAGGACCCGGACATATCGGTGGAGCTCATCGACGGGGTGTTCCACCAGTTAAGCAAAGATAATACCTTGGTGGCCATTATGGCTGATTATCCCGGGTTAATCCTGGCCTCCCAGGTGACAGAAACCGGAGTGTTTATTCCCGCAAGAGAGATTCCGTCCTTACATATTCCGATGTTTCTGACGACAACCGTATTTTACAGGGGAGATTTCCGAGGAGGGAGGCCGAACCTGCGGCGGCTAGCCAACGAGGAGCCGCCGGGCCCCCTGGGGTAAAAAGGGATGAAGTACGGACTGAGAGTTCGGCACAAAGGTATAACGCACCCTCTGTCTTCCTGGCGTTATTCTGTCAGGGCATGTTAACATTCGTACTGTTTCCAGGACGAAGAGGCCTCGCCGGACTATATCCGGAGGGGCCGCCAACCGCGCCTCTACCAGCCAGGCCCCAACGTCTGGTCCGGAGGTGGGGACAAACACCAGGCTTGCGCCGGACGCTCCTCCAACAGAGGACGCGGACCGGCTATCTGCTACAAATTTAGAAGTGGAGAGCGCCATGAACCATAGGCGTCGCCGGACAGTTCTACGCGACGCTTGTTTCTCCCGAGAGGCCTTAGACGCCTTCAATATGGGAGATGCGTACCTTCGTGCTGCTCAAGATGGTTTAGCCAGAGCCACGGAGTAGTATGTGAAAGACATACGGGTAAGAAAATTTAAATATATATATATATACCAGTAGCCCCCGAGACTTGAAACAGTTAAACTAACTGATTTAAGGATCATATAATATGTAGGTTCTTACTGAGAAGAACACCGTGCTGTCCCAGGAGCTGGAAAAGTGCAAGGCCCAACTAGAGGCCGCACTAGCCGCAACAGGGGAGCCCAAAGGGACCCCCTCAGGTATGATATACTTTGAGAGATTAGTACTGTGCGGCTTATGTGCGAATCTGACAATTAATGTTACAGATGGTGCCGGACTAGATCCGGAGAGGCAACAACTCTTACGCCAGTTAAAGGCTGGCGAGAGTACGTTGACAAGGGTGAGGCGAGAGAAGAATGATCTTCAGGATGCCAACACCAAGCTGGATGTTGAACTGAAAGACGTTCGTGGCCAGCTATCTGACTCCATGAAGGAGAATCAGCGTCTTCGACGCGGCATATTTAGTAAATGCTTGAGCGAACCCTTTGAAAAAAAAGGAGTTCGGCGAGGAAGACGAATAACAGAATTAATTCTGTAGGTACGCTCACAGGTCGTCCTGCAGAGGAGGTGCCCAGTTCTACGGGTGACCTTCTCCCCGAACTCCTGCAACTGCACGAACGAATTCGGCAGGCAATGCAAGGGGTTGTCCGGGCCTTATGGCCTGCCCACTCCACGCCCGAGGGCCTTGGAGAGCTTGCGGAGAAGCTGACGGGAGCTCGGCGGCGCATCCGGTTGTGGAAGATATCAGCCTGCCGACAAGGTGCGAGGGAGGCCTGGGCCATGGTGAAGACCCGCTTTACGAAGTCTGACCCCAATTGCATGGCCGAGGTCGGACCAGTGGGGCCTGACGGGAAGGAGATCCCTGTGAGCTTGGTGTATGGACAGGTAGAGCTGGCCGCAAAGTATTCCCAGCAGGACTATAAATTAGACAGCCTATTAGATGGTATAGAGGAGGAATACGATCAGTCAAGATGACTATGTAATTTATAATTGACATGTGTAATGCCTTCTAGCCGGATTGTAGATCGCTTGTCGTTGCCGACCTTTTCGCTTCGACCTCGGGACCTGACGGTCCGGAGTGTGTCCGAATACCATAACGGCTATATAAAAGCCGGGGTATGCATGGAGACCAGGCATAGGGGTCATTAGTGCTTTATCAGAAAAGTGCCCAACTAGTTATGTTATATTACATGGTTAGTAAGAAACATCTTCCAGAGAGAATAGTTCCGTTAAGGGTTCCTTTCGCTGGGGTGGCGTGCCCTAAAGTGCACGTCCGGACTGCAAATGCAGAAGATCATCTGGGGGCATGTATAAAATAAAAAGGTTCATCTTTAGTTCACCGACCGAATATTCCCTTAAGAACGCTAGCTTTCGGCTTCACCCAGTCTGAGGTACACATTCGGCTTATCCGGCAGTAACAATCGCAGAGGTGCTCCCTTTACCGCCTAGCGGAACGTAGGGGTAAGCACAGGAGCCAGGCAACCCATCTTGGCCAAAACTTAAGTCATATCGATGCATATAATGGCGAAGAAAAGGTGCATGCGGAAGTCTGACGCATGTGTTGGGTGTGAAACCCATATAGATAAGCTTCTGTTAAAGAAGCCCCCAGGTTTAAGGAGCGCGGATAGCGCGTCACATAATGAGCCTTTGAAGGGCTAGAAAAGAAAAGAGTAGTAGACAAAGTAAAAAAAAGGGGTATAAATGTAAATAATGGACAGAGGAAGGAGACAAACCCAGAGTCCGGCGCTAGGCATAGAATCTTCGGAGACGTGTGGCATTCCATGGGTTCGGCTTGAGTCGGTTGTCCGACGCATCTCGCAGGCGGTACGCTCCACCAGTTAGGACTTGGTCGATTATGAATGGACCTTCCCATTTGGGCTTGAGTTTGTTCTTTTGCTTATCCGGCAGGCGCAGAACTAGTTCACCAACGTTGTAATTTTTGGCCTGTACTTCTCTGCTTTGATATCTTCGAGCTTGCTATTTATAGAATGTGGAACGGGCCTTAGCCACGTCACGCTCTTCCTCTAAGGCGTCCAGGTTGTCCTGCCGATCAAGCTCGGCTTCTCTTTCTTCGTACATGCGCACTCGAGGTGAGTCATGAATTATGTCGCAGGGCAGAATCGCCTCAGCGCCGTACACCATAAAGAATGGCGTGAATCCGGTGGTACGATTTGGCGTGGTTCGCAGCCCCCAGAGTACGGAGTCGAGCTCCTCTACCTAGTGCATATCAGATTCCTTGAGGGACCGCACGAGTCTGGGTTTGATGCCGCTCATGATGAGACCATTTGCGCGTTCGACCTGATCGTTAGTTTGTGGGTGATAGACAGAAGCGTAGTCGAGCTTAATGCCCATGTTTTTGCACCACAGCTTTACTTCATCAGAGGTGAAGTTTGCGCCGTTATCGGTGATAATGCTGTGGGGGACACCATAACGGTGTACGACCCCCTATACGAAGTCTATCACAGGTCCGGATTCAGCCGTCTTGACAGGCTTGGCTTCTATCCATTTGGTGAATTTATCCACCATGACCAATAAGTATTTTTTCTTGTGGGTTCCGCCTTTAAGGGGTCCCACCATATCGAGCCCCCAGATCGCGAAAGGCCAAGTGATGGGGATAGTTTGGAGGGCGTTGGGTGGCATATGGCTTTGGTTGGCAAAGAGCTGGCAACCGACGCACCGTTTGACTAGGTCCTGAGCGTCTGCTCTAGCCGTCGGCCAATAGAAGCCAGTACGGAAAGCCTTGCTTACAAGGGACCGAGCCGCGGCGTGATGGCCACCGAGTCCGGCATGAATTTCAGCCAACAGACTCCACCCTTCCTCTTCGGAGATACACCTTTGAAGGACTCCTGTAGTGCTTTTCTTATGTAGCTCTCCCTCGTGGACTTTATAGGCTTTAGATCGCCGCACTATGCAGCGTGCCTCGTTTTGGTCCTCGGGGAGTTCCTGCCTAGTAAGGTAGGCTAGGAATGGTTCCGTCCACGGGGCGATGACCGCCATTATTGCGTGGGCTGAGGGTGTAATTTCGGTGGCGGGGCCGCCGATTATGTCTGATTGTTCGGCATTGGGTTGTGCGATTATGCCCGGGCTATTATCCGAGGGTTCCCCCTCCCATGTTACGGATGGTTTGAATAATCTTTCTAAGAAGATGTTGGGGGGGACTGCATCTCGTTTTGCTCCAATGCGTGCCAGGACGTCCGCTGCCTGATTATTTTCTCGGGCTATGTGATGGAACTCCAGTCCCTCGAACCGAGCTGACATTTTGAGTACGGCATTGCGATAAGCTGCCATTTTTGGGTCTTTGGCGTCGAAGTCGCCATTTATTTGGGATATCGCGAGGTTTGAGTCCCCGCGTACTTCCAGGCGTTGAATGCCCATGGATACCGCCATCCGGAGGCCGTGTAGAAGGGCCTCGTATTCGGCTGCATTGTTGGAGTCCGTGTACATAATTTGGAGTACATATTGGACTGTATCTCCTGTAGGGGACGTCAAAACGACGCCAGCCCCCAGTCCGGCCAGCATTTTGGAGCCGTCGAAATGCATGATCCAGTTTGAGTACGTGTCATACTCTTTAGGGAGTTCGGCCTCTGTCCATTCGGCGACGAAGTCGGCTAGGATTTGCGATTTAATTGCTCGTCGTGGCTTGTAGGTTATGTCGAACGGGAGGAGCTCTATGGCCCATTTTGCTATCCGGCCTGTTGCATCGCGGTTGTTGATAATATCGTTGAGTGGTACTTCCGAGGCTACTGTAATAGAACACTCTTGAAAGTAGTGTCGTAGCTTCCGGGATGCCATGAATACCGCGTATGCGATTTTTTGATAATGCGGGTACCGTGATTTGCATGGTGTGAGGACAGTGGACATGTAGTAAACCGGCCTTTGAAGAGGTAATTTATGTCCGTCCGTTATCCGTTCGACGACGAATACTACGCTAACAACTTGATGGGTTGCGGCAATGTACAATAGCATGGGTTCGCCGGTATTCGGCGCGGCCAGGACGGGGTTTGTTGCCAAGATAGCTTTTATTTCCTCGAGTCCAGCCATGGCAGCGTCCGTCCACTCGAAGTGTTCGGCGCGCCTAAGGAGGCGGTAAAGGGGTAGTGCCTTTTCTCCCAAGCGGGAGATGAAGCGGCTTAAGGCCGCCACGCATCCAGTGAGTTTCTGAATTTGCTTGAGATCTTTTGGGACATCCAATTGTGACAGAGCTCGGATTTTAGCTGGATTTGCTTCAATTCCTCTTCCGGATACAATGAAGCCCAGGAGCTTTCCGGCTGGGACGCCGAAAACACATTTTTCCGGATTGAGCTTGATATCGTATTTTCGCAGGTTGTCGAATGTAAGTCTCAAGTCGTCTACTAGAGATTCGACGTGTCTTGATTTAACGACCACATCATCTACGTACGCCTCCACTGTTTTGCCGATCTGGTTTGCCAAACATGTTTGAATCATGCGCTGATATGTCACGCCGGCGTTTTTGAGCCCAAAGGGCATTGTGTTGAAGCAGAATGGGCCGTATGGCGTGATGAATGTTGTTGCAGCTTGGTCGGATTCTGCCATCTTTATTTGATGGTAACCGGAGTATCCGTCGAGGAAACAGAGGGAAACGTGTCCTGCGGTGGCATCGATGATTTGATCAATTCGAGGGAGGGGAAAGGGATCCTTTGGGCAGGCCTTATTAAGGTCTTTGAAGTCGACACACAGGCGCCAGGATTTGTCCTTCTTTGGTACCATTACCAGGTTTGCTAGCCAGTCCGGGTGTTTGATATCTCTAATGAATCCGGCCTCCAATAATTTGGCTAGCTCCTCTCCCATGGCCTGTCTCTTTGGTTCGGAGAAACGCCGAAGGGTTTGTTTGACAGGTTTGAATCCTTTCTGGATATTTAAGCTGTGCTCGGCCAGCCTGCGTGGGATTCCTGGCATATCTGATGGGTGCCAAGCGAAAATATCCCAGTTCTCTCGTAGGAACTCGCGCAGTGCGGCGTTTACATCAGGGCTCAATTGTGCCCCGATGGAGGCTGTTTTATTCGGGTCCGTTGGGTGGACCTGGAATTTGACTATTTCGTCCGCTGGTTTGAAGGATGTGGATTTGGATCTCTTATCGAGTATCACATCATCCCTGCTAACCGTGGATCGCAGCGCCGTCAGCTCTTCGGCCGCTAAGGCTTCAGATAGTGCCTCGAGGGCCAATGCAGCTGTCTTGTTTTCGGCGCGGAGTGCTATGTATGGAACACTAGCGAGAGTGATAATTCCGTTTGGCCCAGGCATCTTAAGCTTCATGTACCCGTAATGGGGTATGGCTTGGAAAACTGTGAATGCCTCTCGTCCTAATATTGCGTGATATCCGCTTTTGAATGGGGCCACCTGGAACGTGATTTGTTCGGACCTGTAATTATCCGGCGTGCCGAATACCACATCTAGTGTGATCTTTCCGGTGCAGCGCGCTTCCTGACTGGGGATTATTCCTCTAAAGGTTGTGTTGCTTTGCTCAATGCGGTTCCAGTCTATTTCCATCTTTTGGAGGGTTTCCTCTTAGATGAGGTTCAATCCGCTGCCTCCGTCCATAAGTACCTTTGCGAGGCGACAGCCGTCCACTATGGGACTAAGAACCAATGCGGCTGGCGCTCTGGCTGTTCGGAATTTAGGTTCGTCGCTCGCATTGAAGGTGATGGCAGTATTGCTCCATGGATTTATGGTCGCTACTTGGTAGACTTCGGCGAGGCTGCGAAGTGTTCTTTTTCGCATGTTATTTGATGCGAAAGTCTCGGAGATTGTGAGAACGGTACTGAAATTCTCGGGCTGGTTTCCTTCGACCTCTGGATTTAGGAGGTCCTCGCCAATTTTGGCCACCTGCCGGAGTATCCAACATGCCCTGAGGCTGTGAGTTGGGGTGGCATCCTCTGTACTATGAATCTTGTAGGGTCCATCGAGCCACCTTTCTAGCATGGTTCCGTTCCCCCTAGAGGGTTTTGATTTTTTATTTAATCCGGGCGCTTTGTTGTAGTGCGCCCTTTTGATTCGGACGGGATTGCTATTCAAGGCCGGATTATCCCAAAATTTAATTTTGGTTTTCCGAGCACTTTCCATCGCACAGTATTTTTGTACTATGGACGCCAAGTCAGCAAAGCGCGTAATATTACGACGACTTATGGCATTGAGTATCCCCTTGTCCGCGCAGTTACTGTAGAAGATTGAAATCGCGTCTCCCTCATGGCAGTCCTTTATCCTGTTCATAAGCAGGAGGAATCTGGCCCAGTAATGATGTATTGTTTCTTCAGGCATCTGCTTGATTTGGGAGAGATCGCTTGAGATCGGACGGGCGGAATTCATTAGATCTGATACTTCGCCCGGTTTGCTGTTCGGAGGCCGAACGACCTCCGGATTCCGAGATCCGGAGTCCTGTATGTTTTCCGGTTTGCCTGGTTCCAAGCCCAGGTCTTGGGTTGTATCCTCCCCTCCGTGGATATCCGGCATGGAGGGTTCCGGAATTCGGACGTAACTGGTCCTTCAGATTGATGAAGGGTCACCGCATTGTGTTTCCACCACAGCAACATGATGGGTGGCTTGGGGAGAGTTGATTTTCCTTAGATCGGGTTTAGGCCCAACCTGGTCGTAGTTTGTAGCGACCCCCAAGGCGGCGATGCGATCCAGGAGCTCGTTTATGGAGGAGAGCTCCACCGGATCTAGCTGCTCGGCCAATTCCGAGCTGACGCGGAGATTGTTTTCGATGACCCAAGAGGTCACCGTCGGCGTAATGGCCGAACGGGCGGTCATGAGGAAACCACCCAGCCGGAGGGGTTGGCCGATAGCCAAAGCTCCCTCAGTGACGGCGCCGTCTTTAAAGACGGGAAAAGGCATCCTTCCTGATCGCGACGGCACAGAGGAACTCTCAATGAAAGCACCAATGTCGGTGTCAAAACCGGCGGATCTCGAGTAGGGGGTCCCGATCTGTGCGTCAAGGTCGGATGGTAACAGGAGACAAGGGACACTTTATTTTACCCAGGTTCGGGCCCTCTCGATGGAGGTAAAACCCTACTCTTGCTAGATTAATATTGATGATATGGGTAGTACAAGAGTAGATCTACCACGAGATCAAGGAGGCTAAACCCTAGAAGCTAGCCTATGGGTATGATGATGGTTATGATGTGTTCGTCCTACGGACTACAACCCTCCGGTTTATATAGGCACCGGATAGGGTTAGGGTTACACAGAGTCGGTTACATTGGTAGGAGATCTTGAATATCCGCACGCCTAGCTTGCCTTCCACGCCAAGGAAAGAACCTTCCGGACACGGGACGAAGTCTTCAATCTTGTATCTTCATAGTCCTGGAGTCCGGCTGGAGATATAGTTCGGCTATCCGAACACCCCCTAATCCAGGACTCCCTCAGTTAGGAAACATAACCATCTTTGATTAACGAGCTAGTCAAGTAGAGGCATACTAGTGACACTCTGTTTGTTTATATATTCACACATGTATTATGTTTCCGGTTAATACAATTCTAGCATGAATAATAAACATTTATCATGATATATGAGGAAATAAATAATAACTTTATTATTGCCTCTAGGGCATATTTCCTTCACCATGTGGCTGTGACTGGCAACAGGAACTGGATCAAGGGTCGTCGAGGTACACCGTGTCACCATTGAAGTCCTTCTCCGAAGCCAGGCACACAAATTGCTGCAGTTGTCTGTTGGAAAAAATAAATAAGAAATGGTAGTTTTAGTGCTAGTGTTGCTTTGATTTACCGGCTTCAAGCGTACTCCCTCCGTCCAAAAATACTTGTCATCAAAATGGATAAAAGGGGATGTATTTTTGTTGGAAATATGCCCTAGAGGCAATAATAAATTGATTATTATATTTCCTTGTTCATGATAATCGTTTATTATCCATGCTATAATTGTATTGATAGGAAACTCAGATACATGTGTGGATACATAGACAACACCATGTCCCTAGTAAGCCTCTAGTTGACTAGCTCGTTGATCAATAGATGGTAACGGTTTCCTGACCATGGACATTGGATGTCGTTGATAACGGGATCACATCATTAGGAGAATGATGTGATGGACAAGACCCAATCCTAAGCCTAGCACAAAGATCGTATAGTTCGTGTGCTAAAGCTTTTCTAATGTCAAGTATCATTTCCTTAGACCATGAGATTGTGCAACTCCTGGATACCGTAGAAATACTTTGGGTGTGCCAAACGTCGCAACATAACTGGGTGGCTATAAAGGTACACTACAGGTATCTCCGAAAGTGTCTGTTGGGTTGGCACGAATCGAGACTGGGATTTGTCACTCAGTGTGACGGAGAGGTATCTCTGGGCCCACTCGGTAGGACATCATCATATGCGCAATGTGACCAAGGAGTTGATCACGGGATGATGTGTTACGGAACGAGTAAAGAGACTTGCCGGTAACGAGATTGAACATAGTATTGGGATACCGACGATCGAATCTCGGGCAAGTACTATACCGATAGACAAAGGGAATTGTATACGGGATTGATTGAATCCTTGACATCGTGGTTCATCCGATGAGATCATCGTGGAACATGTGGGAGCCAACATGGGTATCCAGATCCCGCTGTTGGTTATTGGCCAGAGAGTTGTCTCGGTCATGTCTGCATGGCTCCCAAACCCATAGGGTCTACACACTTAAGGTTCGATGATGCTAGGGTTATAGGGAATAGATATACGTGGTTACCGAATGTTGTTCGAAGTCCCGGATGAGATCACGGACGTCACGAGGAGTTCCGGAATGGTCCGAAGGTAAAGATTTATATATAGGAAGTATGGTTTTGGCCACCGGAAGTGTTCTGGGCATCACCGGTAGTGTACCGGGACCACCGGAGGGGTCCGTGGGTCCACCAGGTGGGGCTACCTGCCCCAGAGGGCTGCGTGGGCCAAGTGTGAGAGGATACCAGACCCAGGTGGGTGGTGCGCCCCCCCACCAGGGCTCAAGGCGAAGAGAGAAGGGAAAAGGGGAAACCCTAGGCTCAGATGGGCCTAAGGCCCACCTAGTGGTGCGCCCCCCCCCCCCCTCTCTCCCCCTTGGCTGCCCCCTAGATGGGATCTAGGGCTGGCCGCCACCCCTAGGGGTGGAAACCTAGGTGGGGGCGCAGCCCCTCCCTTTCCCCTATATATAGTGGGGGTTTTGGGCTGCCATACACACGAGAACATCTCCTTCTTGGCGCAGCCCTACCCCTCTCCCTCCTCGTCTCTTGCGGTGCTTGGTGAAGCCCTGCTGGAGTACCACACTCCTCCAACACCACCACGCCGTCGTGCTGCTGCTTGACAGTGTCTTCCCCAACCTCTCCCTCTCTCCTTGCTGGATCAAGGCATGGGAGACGTCACCGGGCTGCATGTGTGTTGAACGCGGAGGTGTCGTCCGTTCGGCACTAGGATCATCGGTGATTTGGATCACGAGGAGTACGACTCCATCAACCCCGTTCACTTGAACGCTTCCGCTTAGCGATCTGCAAGGGTATGTAGATGCACTCTCCTTCCCTCGTTGCTTGATTACTCCATAGATTGATCTTGGTGTTGCGTAGAAAATTTTGAATTTCTGCTACGTTCCCCAACAGTGGCATCATGAGCTAGGTCTATGCGTAGTTTCTATGCACGAGTAGAACACAAAGTAGTTGTGGGCATCGATATTGTCAATTTACTTGCCCTTACTAGTCTTATCTTGATTCGGCGGCATCGTGGGATGAAGCAGCCCGGACCGACCTTACACGTACTCTTACGTGAGACAAGTTCCACTGACTGGCATGCACTAGTTGCATAAGGTGGCTAGCGGGTGTCTGTCTCTCCCACTTTAGTCGGATCGGATTCGATGAAAAGGGTCCTTATGAAGGGTAAATAGAAATTGGCATATCACGTTGTGGTTTTGCGTAGGTAAGAAACGTTCTTGCTAGAAACCCATAGCAGCCACGTAAAAACATGCAACAACAATTAGAGGACGTCTAACTTGTTTTTGCAGGGTATGCTATATGATGTGATGTGGCCAAAAAAAAGAATGTGATGAATGATATGTGATGTATGAGATTGATCATGTTCTTGTAATAGGAATCATGACTTGCATGTCGATGAGTATGACAACCGGCAGGAGCCATAGGAGTTGTCTTAATTTATTTATGACCTGCGTGTCAACATAAACGTCATGTAATTACTTACTTTATTGCTAACCGTTAGCTGTAGTAGTAGAAGTAATAGTTGGCGAGACAACTTCATGAAGACACGATGATGGAGATCATAGTGTCATGCCGGTGACGATGATGATCATGGAGCCCCGAAGATGGAGATCAAAAGGAGCAAAGTGATGATGGCCATATCATGTCACTATTTGATTGCATGTGATGTTTATCATGTTTTACATCTTATTTGCTTAGAACGACGGTAGCTTAAATAAGATGAACCCTCACTCAAATTTCAAGAAAAGTGTTCTCCCTAACTGTGCACCGTTGCGAAGGTTCGTCATTTCGAAGCACCACGTGATGATCAGGTGTGATAGATTCTTACGTTCGAATACAACGGGTGTTGACGAGCCTAGCATGTATAGACATGGCCTCGGAACACATGCGAAACACTTAGGTTAACTTGACGAGCCTAGCATGTACAGACATGGCCTCGGAACACGGAGGACCGAAAGGTCGAACATGAGTCGTATAGAAGATGCGATCAACATGAGATGTTCACCGATGATGACTAGTCCGTCTCACGTGATGATCGGACACGGCCTAGTTGATTCGGATCATGTATCACTTAGATGACTAGAGGGATGTCTATCTGAGTGGGAGTTCATTAAATAATCAGATGAACTTAATTATCATGAACGTAGTCAAAAGATCTTTGCAAATTATGTTGTAGCTTATGCTTTAGTTCTACTGTTTAAGATATGTTCCTAGAGAAAATTTAGTTGAAAGTTGATAGTAGCAATCATGCGGACTGGGTCCATAAACTGAGGATTGTCCTCATTGCTGCACAGAAGGTTTATGTCCTTAATGCACCGCTCAGTGAGCTGAACCTCAAGTGTCAGTTGAAGATGTTGCGAACATCTGACATACACATTTTGATGACTACATAATAGTTTAGTGCGTAATGCTAAATGGTTTAGAATTGAGGCACCAAAGGCGTTTTTGAAACATCGCAGAACATATGAGATGTTCCAAGGACTGAAATTGGGATTTCAGGTTAGTGCCCACGTCAAGAGGTATGAGACCTTTGACAAGTTTCTTAAGCCTGCAAGCTAAGGAGAAAAGCTCAATCGTTGAGCATGTGCTCAGATTGTATGAGTACAACAATCGCTTGAATTGAGTGGGAGTTGATCTTCCAGATGAGATAGTGATGATTCTCCAAAGTCACTACCACCAAGCTACTAGAGCTTCGTGATGAACTATAACATATCAGGGATAAATATGATCCTTGAGCTATTCGCGACACCGCGAAAGTAGAAATCAAAAGGGAGCATCAATTGTTGATGGTTAGTAAAACCACTAGTTTCAAGAAGGGCAAGGGCAAGAAGGGATTCTTCTTGAAACGGCAAGTCAGTTGCTGCTCTAGTGAAGAAACCCAAGGTTGAACCCAAACCCGAGACTAAGTGCTTCTGTAATAAGGGGAACGGTCACTAGAGCGGAATTACCCTAGATACTTGGTAGATGAGAAGGCTGGTAAGGTCGACAAAAGTGTATTGGATATACATTATATTAATGTGTACTTTACTAGTACTCCTAGTAGCACCAGGGTATTAGATACCGGTTCGGTTGCTAAGTGTTAGTAACTCGAAATAAAAGGCTATGGAATAAACGGAGACTAGTTAAAGGTGAGATGACGATCTGTGTAGGAAGTGTTTCCAAGGTTGATGTAATCAAATATCGTACGCTCCCTCTACCATCGAGATTGGTATTAAAACCTAAATAATTTTTATTTGGTGTTTGCGTTGGGCATATACATGATTGGATTATGTTTATCGCAATACGGTTATTCATTTAAGGAGAATAATGGTTACTCTGTTTATTTGAATAATACCATCCCGATCGGAGTGATACACATGTTCATTCCAAAAGATATATGATAGTAATGATAGTACCACATACTTGTGGCACTGCAATTTGAGTCATATTGGTATAAAATGCATGAAGAAGCTCCATGTTGATGGATCTTTGGACTCGCTCATTTTTGAAAAGATTGAGACATGCGAACCATGTTTATTGGTAGATATGCATGAAAAAACTCCATACAGATGGATCGTTTGGACTCACTTGATTTTGAATCACTTGAGACATGAAAATCATACCACATGGACAAGATGACTGAAAGACCTCGTTTTCAGTAAGATGGAACAAGAAAGCAACTTGTCGGAAGTAATACATTTTGATGTGTGCGGTCCAATGAGCGCTGAGGCACGCAGTGGATATCATTGTGTTCTTACTTCACTGATGATTTGAGTAGATGCTAAGTATATTTACTTGATGAAACACGAGTCTGAATTATTGAAAGGTTCAAGTAATTTCAGAGTGAAGTTAAAGATCGTCGTGACAAGAGGATAAAATGTCTGTGATATGATCATAGAGATTTATATCTGAGTTACGAGTTTGGCACACAATTAAGACATTGTGGAAATTGTTTCACGACTAATACCACCGGGAACACCATAGTGTGATGGTGTGTCCGAACATCATAACTGCACCCTATTGGATATGGTGCATACCATGACGTCTCTTATCGAATTACCACTATCATTTATGGGTTAGGCATTAGAGACAACCGCATTCATTTTAAATAGGGAACCACACAAATCCGTTGAGACGACACCGTATGAACTATGGTTTAGGAAACCTATGCTGTTGTTTCTTAAAAGTTTGGGGCTACGACACTTATGTGAAAAGTTTCAGGCTGATAAGCTCGAACCCAAAGCGGATAAATGCATCTTCATAGGACACCCAAAACAGTTGGTTATACCTCCCGTCTCAGATCCGAAAGCAATAGGGATTGTTTCCGAAATCGGGTCCTTTCTCGAGGAAAAGTTTCTCTCGAAAGAATTGAGTGGGAGGATGGTGGAGACTTGATGAGGTTGTTGAACCGTCACTTCAACTAGTGTGTAGCAGGGCACAGGAAGTTGTTCATGTGGCACCTACACCAATTGAAGTAGAAGCTTATGATAGTGATCATGAAACTTCGGATCAAGTCACTACCAAACCTCGTAGGACGACAAGGACGCGTGCTATTTCAAAGTGGCACGTAATCCTGTCTTGGAAGTCATGTTGCTAGACAACAATGAACCTACGAGCTTTGGAGAAGCGATGGTGGGCCCGGATTCAGAAAAATGGCTCGAGGCCATAAAATCCGAGAGAGGATCCATGTATGAAAACAAAGTGTAGACTTTGGAAGAACTACTTGATGGTCGTAAGGCTGTTAGGTACATATGGATTTTAAAAGGAAGACGGACAATGATGGTAAGTGTCACCATTGAGAAAGCTCGACTTGTCGTTAAGATGTTTCCCGACAAGTTCAAGGAGTTGACTACGATGAGACTTTCTCACTCGTAGCGTTGCTAAAAGTCTGTTGGAATTATGTTAGCAGTTACTGCATTATTTATGAAATCTTGCAGATAGGATGTCAAAACATTGTTTCCTCGACGATTTTCTTGAGGAAAGGTTGTATGTGATACAACTAGAAGGTTTTGTCAATCCTGAAAGATGCTAACAAGTATGCAAAGCTCCAGCAGTCCTTCTAAGGACTGGAGTAAGCATCTCGGAATTGGAATGTACGCTTTGATGAGATGATCAAAGATTTTAGGTTTATACAAAGTTTATGAGAAACTTGTATTTCCAAAGAAGTGAGTGGGAGCACTATAGAATTTTTGATAAGTATATGTTGTTAACATATTGTTGATCATAAATGATGTCGAATTCCTAGATAGCATGCAGGGTTATTTGAAAAGTGTTTTCAATGGAAAACCGGGATTAAGCTACTTGAACATTGAGCATCAAGATCTATAAGGATAGATCAAAATCGCTTAATAGTACTTTCAAACGAACACATACCATGACATGATTTTGAAGGAGTTCAAAATAGATCGGCAAAGAAGGAGTTCTTGGCTGTGTTATAAGGTATGAGTGTTGAGTAGGACTCAAGATATGACCAGGGCAGAATAGAAAGAAAGGACGAAGGTCGTCCCCTATGCTTTAGTCGTAGGCTCTAAAGTATGATATGTTGTGTACCGCACCTGAAGTGTGCCAAGCCATGAGTCAGTCAAGGGGTACAAGTGTGATCTAGGAATGGATCACAGGACAACGGTCAAGGTCATCCTTAGTAACTAGTGGACTAAGGAATTTTCTCGATTATGGAGGTGGTAAAAGAGTTCGTCGTAAAGGGTTACGCCGATGCAATCTTTGACACTAATCTGGATGATTCTGACTAGTAAACCGGATTCGTATAGTAGAAAGGTTATTTGGAATAGATCCAAATAGAGCGTGGTAGCTGCATCTACAAGATGACATAGAGATTGGTAAAGCACACACGGATCTGAAAGGTTCAGACCCATTGACTATAACATCTCTCACAAGCATAACATGATCAAACCCAAAACTCTTTGGGTGTTAGTCACATGGGGATGTGACCTTGAGTGTTAATCACATAGCGATGTGAACTGGATTATTGACTCTAGTGCAAGTGGGAGACTGTTGGAAATATGCCCTAGAGGCAATAATAAATTGGTTATTATTATATTTTCTTGCTCATGATAATCATTTATTATCCATGCTATAATTGTATTGATAGGAAACTCAGATACATGTGTGGATACATAGACAACACCATGTCCCTAGTAAGCCTCTAGTTGACTAGCTCGTTGATCAATAGATGGTTACGGTTTCCTGACCATGGACATTGGATGTCGTTGATAACGGGATCACATCATTAGGAGAATGATGTGATGGACAAGACCCAATCCTAAGCCTAGCACAAAGATCGTATAGTTCATGTGCTAAAGCTTTTCTAATGTCAAGTATCATTTCCTTAGACCATGAGATTGTGCAACTCCCGGATACCGTAGGAATACTTTGGGTGTGCCAAACGTCGCAACGTAACTGGGTGGCTATAAAGGTACACTACAGGTATCTCCGAAAGTGTCTGTTGGGTTGGCACGAATCGAGACTGGGATTTGTCACTTAGTGTGACGGAGAGGTATCTCTGGGCCCACTCGGTAGGACATCATCATATGTGCAATGTGACCAAGGAGTTGATCACGGGATGATGTGTTACGGAACGAGTAAAGAGACTTGCCGGTAACGAGATTGAACAAGGTATTGGGATACCGACGATCGAATCTCAGGCAAGTACTATACCGATAGACAAAGGGAATTGTATACGGGATTGATTGAATCCTTGACATCGTGGTTCATCCGATGAGATCATCGTGGAACATGTGGGAGCCAACATGGGTATCCAGATCCCGCTGTTGGTTATTGGCCGGAGAGTTGTCTCGGTCATGTCTGCATGGCTCCCGAACCCGTAGGGTCTACACACTTAAGGTTCGATGATGCTAGGGTTATAGGGAATAGATATACGTGGTTACCGAATGTTGTTCGGAGTCCCGGATGAGATCACGGACATCACGAGGAGTTCCGGAATGGTCCGGAGGTAAAGATTTATATATAGGAAGTATGGTTTTGGCCACCGAAAGTGTTCTGGGCATCACCGGTAGTGTACCGGGACCACCGGAGGGGTCCGTGGGTCCACCAGGTGGGGCTACCTGCCCCAGAGGGCTGCGTGGGCCAAGTGTGAGAGGGTACCAGCCCCAGGTGGGCTGGTGCGCCCCCCCACCAGGGCCCAAGGCGAAGAGAGAAGGGAAAAGGGGAAACCCTAGGCTCAGATGGGCCTAAGGCCCACCTAGTGGTGCGCCCCCCCCCCCTCTCTCCCCCCTTGGCCGCCCCCTAGATGGGATCTAGGGCTGGCCGCCACCCCTAGGGGTGGAAACCTAGGTGGGGGCTCAGCCCCTCCCTTTCCCCTATATATAGTGGGGGTTTTGGGCTGCCATACACACGAGAACATCTCCTTCTTGGCGCAGCCCTACCCTCTCCCTCCTCGTCTCTTGCGGTGCTTGGCGAAGCCCTGCTGGAGTACCACGCTCCTCCAACACCACCACGCCGTCGTGCTGCTGCTTGACGGAGTCTTCCCCAACCTCTCCCTCTCTCCTTGCTGGATCAAGGCATGGGAGACGTCACCGGGCTGCATGTGTGTTGAACGCGGAGGTGTCGTCCGTTCGGCACTAGGATCATCGGTGATTTGGATCACGACGAGTACGACTCCATCAACCCCGTTCACTTGAACGCTTCCGCTTAGCTATCTGCAAGGGTATGTAGATGCACTCTCCTTCCCTCGTTGCTAGATTACTCCATAGATTGATCTTGGTGTTGCGTAGAAAATTTTGAATTTCTGCTACGTTCCCCAACAGTGGCATCATGAGCTAGGTCTATGCGTAGTTTCTATGCACGAGTAGAACACAAAGTAGTTGTGGGCGTCGATATTGTCAATTTACTTGTCGTTACTAGTCTTATCTTGATTCGGCGGCATCGTGGGATGAAGCGGCCCGGACCGACCTTACACGTACTCTTACGTGAGACAAGTTCCACCGACTGGCATGCACTAGTTGCATAAGGTGGCTAGCGGGTGTCTGTCTCTCCCACTTTAGTCGGATCGGATTCGATGAAAAGGGTCCTTATGAAGGGTAAATAGAAATTGGCATATCACGTTGTGGTTTGGCATAGGTAAGAAACGTTCTTGCTAGAAACCCATAGCAGCCACGTAAAAACATGCAACAACAATTAGAGGACGTCTAACTTGTTTTTGCAGGGTATGCTATGTGATGTGATGTGGCCAAAAAAAAGAATGTGATGAATGATATGTGATGTATGAGATTGATCATGTTCTTGTAATAGGAATCATGACTTGCATGTCGATGAGTATGACAACCGGCAGGAGCCATAGGAGTTGTCTTAATTTATTTATGACATGCGTGTCAACATAAACGTCATGTAATTACTTACTTTATTGCTAACCGTTAGCTGTAGTAGTAGAAGTAATAGTTGGCGAGACAACTTCATGAAGACACGATGATGGAGATCATAGTGTCATGCCGGTGACGATGATGATCATGGAGCCCCGAAGATGGAGATCAAAAGGAGCAAAGTGATGATGGCCATATCATGTCACTATTTGATTGCATGTGATGTTTATCATGTTTTACATCTTATTTGCTTAGAACGACGGTAGCTTAAATAAGATGAACCCTCACTAAAATTTCAAGAAAAGTGTTCTCCCTAACTGTGCACCGTTGCGAAGGTTCGTCATTTCGAAGCACCACGTGATGATCAGGTGTGATAGATTCTTACGTTCGAATACAACGGGTGTTGACGAGCCTAGCATGTATAGACATGGCCTCGGAACACATGCGAAACACTTAGGTTAACTTGACGAGCCTAGCATGTACAGACATGGCCTCGGAACACGGAGGACCGAAAGGTCGAACATGAGTCGTATAGAAGATGCAATCAACATGAGATGTTCACCGATGATGACTAGTCCGTCTCACTCTCCTTCCCTCGTTGCTAGATTACTCCATAGATTGATCTTGGTGTTGCGTAGAAAATTTTGAATTTCTGCTACGTTCCCCAACAATTTTAGTTCTAGATACATCTCTTTTTATCCATTTTGATGACAAGTATTTTCGGACGAAGGGAGTACTACATTCTTTCAAAATAATTGGAGCTCTGAGTTTGCCCCAAGTCAAATTTGTTTAATATTGACATCTACAACATCAAATTTGTCTCATGAGGTTCTTTTTGAAATATATTTTTTGTATTGTAAATCTTAACATATTTTTCTGTAAAGTTGGTCAAACTTAAGCAAGTTTGACTTAAAACAAAATCAGAACTTTAATTATTTTGGCACGGAGGGAGTAGTATATGGTAACTTGGTTGTGTCTATTCTCAATTGTGAACAAGAGTCAAGAAGCACATCCTGAATATACCAACACTGAGTCACTGACATCGAATTTGTTCACACTGCCCATTCATGTGCCAATCTTCATATGTAGCATGTGTGGTACCACTCATTCTGTTTCTGTATGCCGTGAACGTGTTGTGCCCGAGCATATAAGTAACGTTGATGAACATGCTAAAATTGACCGAATAGTTCCAGGAGAGCTACATTCTTGGCCTGAACTTTGCACAACATTTTAGACCGGAGTGTTGCAAGGATACTGGTAGTCCAGTTTACTAGTCAGTGGAATTTACAGTGTTCGTTAGCGTAAGCAGGATATTCAGTCAGCTAAAAAAGTCCGATGCGTCTTCGGAGAATTCGACGGAGTTCGCCGGAACTGCTTGGAACTCGTGCACCACGCCGTCGATCTCGATGAGGCTGCAGCCGGGGACCTTGTCCACCTTGCCCCTCCTCATCTGCCGCCTCACCTGCACCGCCTTGCCGTGCCGGCCCTCGTGCGCGTACATGTTCGACATGAGCACGTAGTCCCCGGCGTCGGCCTCATCCTCGGCCATGCGCCGCATCACGCGCTCCGCGCGGTCGACATGGCCGTGCGCCCGGCAGGCCGCGAGCAGCGAGCCCCAGATGAGCGCGTCGGGCCGGATCGGCATCATGGAGACGAGCTCCTCCGCCTCGTCCAGCCTCCCGGCGCGGCCGAGCATGTCGACGACGCAGCCGTAGTGCTCGATGCCCGGCGCCACGCCGTGCTGCTCCGCCATGGCGTCGAAATGCCGGAGACCGTCTTCGATGTTTCCGGCGTGGCAGCAGGCGGAGAGGACGCCGAGGAAGGTCACCTCGTTCGGCCTCACGCCGGCTCGCCGCATGTCGCCGAAGAGCGCCAGCGCCTCCTCGCCCCGGCCGTGCATCGCGAGCCCCGAGATCATGGACGTGTAGGTGTACACGTCTCGCCGCGTCATTGCGTCAAACACCTCCGCGGCCTGCTCGACGGCCCCGCACTTGGCGTACATGTCGATCAGCGCGTTGCCCACGACGCCGTCGGCGGCATCCCGTACGGTCCTGCCCATGTAGGCGTGCACCCACCTGCCGGCGTCCAGTGCGCCGAGCCGCGCGCACGTGCCGAGGACCGCGACGAACGTGGCGTCGTCGGGTAGCGGCGAGGGCGCGCAGCCTTGCCGCCGCAGCATCTCCCGGAACAGCTCCAGCGCCTCCTGGAGCTCGCCCGCGCGCGCGTGCGCGGAGATCATCGTGTTCCAGGTCACCACGTTCTTGGCCGGCGCCATCGCACGGAAGCACCGGAGCGCGGCCGCCGCGTCGCCGCACTTGGCGTACATGTCGACCAGCGCGTTGCACGCGACGACGTCGAGGGCCACTCCCGCTTCGAGGACGCGCCGGTGCACTTCCCTGGCCAGCGCGAGGTCCCCGGCACTGGCGCAGGCCGCGAACGCGGCCGCGGCGGCCACGGCGTCGATGACGAGCGCGCCGTCGTCCGCCATGCCAAGGAACAGCGCCGCGGCCTCGCGGAACAGCCCCAGCCGCGCGTGGCCGGTCACCAGGGCCGTCCAAGAAACCACGCCGGGGGCTGGGCCGCCGCCGGCGGACAGCAAGGCGCGCGCAATGCCGCGCCGGCCGCACGCGAGGTAGAGCGCGACGAGGGCGTCGCGGACGCCGCGGTGGCGGCTGCCGAGGCCGAGCTTTGCGGCGTGGGCGTGCAGTGCCGGCGCGGCCTCGCTGGGTGCCGGGGACGCGTTGGCCAAGCGCTTCAGAAGGACCCGGAGCTGGCCGGCGTCGTGAGGTGCGCCGCCGTGACGGAGTGACGCTGCGTGTGGAGGCGCTGTACCGGGCTTGTAGCCGCGTCCAGGGGAGTAGAGTGGAGCAGCCGCAGGCTTCTTGCTGGCTTGCCCCGCGGGTGGACGAGGTGCGTCCATGGCGATGGCCTCTCCACCGGACGTGAAGAGAAAATGTCATCCAGACATCCAGTCAGTACTCATTAGTGATATCTGTACGTATAGAGCTTTGAAAATTCCGACGTGTTGGCTTGGACAGGATCCACGTGCCAACACCGAGGATAATCTTGCGAAAAGGCTCCAATAAAAAATGAAATGATTTAGCACGTATACGCCAAGTCACAAGTTCAAATGAAATCCCCGCTTTATATTATAAAGCACCCACCGAGTCACAAGTTCAACGATACAAAAAAAAAAGAAAAAACCATAAACGGCAAAGATACAAGATACCAAAGGAGCCACTGACAAGACTCGAATGGACCAAGCACAAGCTTGAACATCGAAGCCCTCGGCGAACAGGAGCCAACACACGCCGCGACTAAGCCGAGGTAGATCCGCTGTAGGAGGATTGTCACGCTCCGTCATCCCCCTTGAGCCAAGCCATCCGGTCCGCCATCCGTCTCTACCTCCGAAGAGAGCCCCCTGCCCTCTAGTCCTGAATCGGAGGACACTACGCCGTCGACAGGCAGAGTCGCTCACCCCTGAGCTCGCATGACCAGGACCAACAGGTTGCCGGGAGGGGGCGACAAGTAGTCCTGGCCATGGGCCGCCCGGCCCGAACAGCCCGGCCCGAACAGCCCGGCCCGACGTTGCTCCCGGGCCGGACCTGGGCCTAGGTTTTGAGCCCGAAGACTAGGTCGGGCCGGGCCTGGGCCTGGGCCCGCTGTTTATGCCATTTACTGAAGAGGCCCGAGGCCCGACGTGTTTTTTGCTGTGATGGGCCGGGCTCGGGCCTGAAAACTAGGCCCGACGGCCGGGCCGGGCCGGGCTCGGGCCTGAGTTTTCTACCTCGGGCTTGGTCAGGCCCGGCCCGAAGCCCGGCCCGGCCCGGAGGATGGCCAGGTCTAGCGACAAGCACGACTACCGCACCAGGCAGCCAGACCACCAAACATCGCCAACGCCGCGCGCCAGCGCCAACTTCAACCGCAAGTGGCCGAGCATGGACACCACTAGCGATATCCGGCAGCCAACTCCCGTGCCAAAGCCTCGACCACCACTCCGCTGGTGTCTTCAAGAAGAAAAACAACGCCGGAGCGCCGTCACCACCCAATCCGAAGATTTGGTGCTTTCACCCGGGACGAGGAAGGGAGGGCGAGAGGGGATTGCGAAGCCGCCTTCAAGAAGGGGAACGACGCCGGAGCGCCGCCGGCATCATGGCCGCAGCGAACAGCCAAGGGTTTTCCCCCAATCCATCCCCCCGACAGGAAGCACCATCGCCAGATCTGCACCAAGGGCAAACGGGGAAGCCCTAGGGGCCAGTCACGCTCGCCGCCGATCCGCCGCCCACGCGGCTAGGAGCGGTGCTCCCCGCATCTGCATCAGCCACCACGCCAGGCGCAACCACGCGGAACAGAACATCACCAAGCCCATCTCGCCGCCGCCAGGCGCCAGGCACCGGCCTCACCACCGCCGCCAACCGCCGCGCCGTCACGCCCTCGGCCAGCGCCACGCCGCCGCCCGCTGACCCCGACCCGCGTCGGCCTTAGCGAGCAGGGGAAGGAAGGCCCCGCCGCCGCCGAGGCTGACCGGGCTTCGCCCGTCAACGCGAGCCGGCGGCGGCGAGGGAGGAGTCGAGGAGGAGGGGGGCCTGTGGGCGGCGGCTAGGGTTTCCCCTCCGCGTCGCTCATGGGAGCGACTGGGAGGGGAGGGGAGCAGATGGGGTCAAAAATAATAATTTAAGACACTTATTTACAAGGGAGAGAGTATAATCATGACGTAAAAAGATCAGATTCAAATTGCCTTACAACTCCAGAAACAAAAATAAAACTCATTTTATGACTCGGGAAGTGGTTTTGCTCTTTAGAGCATCTACAGATACCAAATCCGGCACCCTATTCGGCTGTGGACGTGCCCGAGAGCGTCGGCGGATGGTGATAGGTCAAATCTCAAATTCTCTCCCGCATAACCGTGTACCTCATGATTGCCATGTTATATATATACTAGACGTGCAACGTGAACTAACCTACGTAGATCAAACAACGGACATAGAAATCAGCAACAACCGGACACCGAAATAGGTAGCAAATGGACTTCGAAACTCCACTTTACATCATCCAAAAGATCACCAGTTCATCGCCGAACAGGTTCTAAACTAAAACAACTGAAAAGCGATAATAGCAAACAGAGGAGGAGCACCTTTACCACTTCATCGCCAACCCTTTGCCTTTTCTGTCACCAGCCCAGCTGTAAGCATCCGCAACAGGTGGTGGATCATTAGAGTCATCGGAGTTGGGGCCGTGGTGGTGGTCGTTGTCCGAAGAGGAATCAGAGATGGCGATGAGCCCTTTCATCCACCGTACGGCCCGGTCCTGCTGCCGCTTGAGCTTGGCCACCCGAGCCGCCTCCGCCGCTGCCTCTGAGAGCCGTCACGCAACTGAAGAAAACGCCTTGCCGCCGCCATCCCTAGAATCGGTCGAGCTTTGTCGGCAAGCCCCTCAGGCGGTGGCGAGAGAAGGGAGGGGGGCGGAGGAGGAGGTGGCCAATCAGGGCTTCTCCCCGAGTTGCCAAGGAGACGACTCGGCACTCGAGGGCAAAGAGGCTAGTTTTTGGACATTTAGTCACGCTCGTGTGATTTTTTTTATATTAGATCAAGATAGGCTAAACCAAAAAGAAAAAAAAACTCGCTTCCCCTGAAGAAACTTTTTCATTTCTCCATTACAACCCGCGCAATAAGTGCTAGAGAAACCTAAAATTACAATGTTGCTGTTCAGGGCGTATGCCATCGAGCACTTATCATTGTGTATATTTCAATGTTTAGCAGCCTAAAATTACACTTGTATACTTCATTCATGGACCTAGGTGTTAGAGCATCTCTAGCAGATCTCGCAACCGGCCGGCCTCCAAAAATCGTTTAAGAGCACCTGCAAAACTTTTAAAGCGTAAGTTAAAGCATCTCTAGCCAATCAAAACGGCGGCATTCATACTGCGAGTGAAAGAAGGGCAATTTTGCTCGCAAGCCTCAACAATATGAACGAAAAGTGACCTACACATTCAATATCACCTATGAAAGAGGTGAGCCGGATATGTCAGCACCTCGGCGAAGTAGTCTTTCATGAGCATCTTGTCGCCGAGAGCTCGGTTGCGGAGAATGCATAGCCGGCCGACCGTGGATCCGCGCCATTTTTTTCTTCGGGCCCGCCTTAAATTCGTCAACAAGATGTAACAACACTAAGTTGTCAACATCATCATCGAGGATCATCTCTTCTATCTCGGAATCATCGGACGAAGACGAACTCCAATCCATCCACAAAATGCACACGAAACGCCGATGAATTTATCCGAACCTACTCCGGCCAAATCGAGCACAAACCCGCTGTTGTTGGACATACCTCGCCCGAAGCCGGCCAAAGCCAAGCCGTGCCGCCCCTTTCTTCTCCCCCGCCAGCCAAAGCAAAGACGTGACGCGCCACCCCTTTCTTCTCCCCGGCGGTCGAAGCAAAGCCGCGCCGCCCACTTCCTCCGAGACGCGCGCGCGAGCCCCGCCGATGCCGACGCTCATCGGCGCTGAAACCAACCGGATCCGCCAGCTACAAGGCCGCGCGCCAAGCTCGGGGCGGATCCATGGCGCCAGCGGCGGCCGCGAGCCCCGAGCACAAATGGGCAACCCCCGGGCCGAAACTTGGTGAATGGATGCGGCGCAAGGTGGCGCGGGGCAGTTGGGGGCAGCAAGAACGGCCGGGGATGTGCGGCGGTGACGGCGGGGAGTGGAGGCGCGAAAGGAAGTGGGCGTAAATGCGTTTGCGCCAAAGGGAAGGGGAGCCGGCAAAATCGAGTGAAATCCTGAAGATATGGAGGAAATAGAATCATGGATTCAGGATCCCACAAGAAAAATCGGGACGGCGGAAATTAGGGGATCTATTCGGTCCGGGCAAACCCCCGCTGTCCCGCAAACTGGCGGTTATTTTGCCGGATGGCCCGATTTGCGGGATCAACTAGAGATGCTCTTATGATGTCGCCAAACAAGTTTAAGAAGTGTCGAACCCTTTGGTACTCTAAAGGTGGTTGAAGTACATTATTTTCAAAACTATTATTTGCTACTCCCGCCATTTCATAATATAAGATCTTTTTACATACTCCCTCCGTTCCTAAATATTTGTTTTTCTAGAGATTTCAAATGGTTATCACATACAGATGTATATAGACATATTTTAGAATGTAGATTCACTCATTTTGCTCCGTATGTAGTCATTTATTGAAACCTCTAGAAAGACAAATATTTAGGAACGGAGGGAGTACAATATATGAGTACGTCAGATGTAATAAAATCTTATATTATGGGACGGAGGGGATAGTAGATTATACTGTCTGATTTTAATGTTTAAAAAGGGAAAAAAGAGGCTCAGATATTTAGGAATACAATTCCACAAAAGTCATACTACAATGCAGTAAGCTGGTATCTTTACTCATCATAGAACCTTTGCATTTTGTGCAAAACACATTAGTTGCTTGTAATACTGTAATACTTAAACACATTAGTTGCTCTTCACTCTTCAGGCGCTCCGTCGAGGTATAACACTGGCAACGCCGTATAAGCACCATGCCCCTGCCTTTGTCGCCGGCAGACTGACTGCTCCCCATCGCGCTCGGCAACGCGACCCCGGCACCCCGGCCACGCCAGCGCCACCGCCACCGCCAAGCGTAGCAGAGGGCTCCGACTGTATGTGCAGAAACTGAAAGGATCCAGAACTGCATCTCTGCTGCATACTAAAACACTGACAAGATTTTGCAACTAAAACTACATCTCTTCAGTGTGGAACCATGCAGACTAAGAGCACCAATATCGTCCACAGCACACATGCAATCCAGTAAGAGTTAGATAAATAGTAAAACTGATTAGACATATAAGAATCGACTGCATCCACAATCCACAAACGAATTGGCGCGAAACAAGCACGGCGGCAGAGGATCGACAAGACAAAACTACTGTTAAGCAAAAGTTTCGCACATGAAAAACTGTACAGGTTCATCTCCATTGTGAATTCCAGAATCACGGGCAAACAACATCTGCGGATTGTCATACAAATGGAAATGTATACAAGGATACAGCAGAGTTTGATCACAACTCTGAAAAGGAAACAACATATCTGGTCCAAGACTTAAACTACAAGGACCTCTTCCCTGTCACAGTCTTCAGATACTGACACTGATCATCCATTTGGCAGCAGCAGTTTGTGCCACGAGAAGAAAGAATCTACAGCTATGGCTATCTGGCAATCTATCATCAGTTTCACCACAATCAATAATGCTCTTCTGCTCGCAGTAACCGACGCATCAGTTGAACTCAAAGCTTCCCCCTGAACGCTTGCCACTGCTCCTAAGTATCAACAAATCTGAAGAAAGGAGGTGTAGACTTTTTATCCAGAAATGCAGGAACATTCAAGCGAGCCTCAAGACTTTGAGGGAATGTCATACACCAATGTTGGGTATGCCCATGTTGCTGTACTATGCCGCCTTCTGTATTTCCCTGTAAGAGAACATGTGGGCAGTCTACCAGAAACTCCATCTCCTCTGAAACAATATGAACAGTAGGCTCGCCAAACCTCTCTTATCCATGGTTGGCGTCAATCTCATCCATCGGCAGAACAATCTTCTTCCAGTGAAACCAGGGCGCTTCAGGACCTCCTGGATGCAACCACAGGTCCAATTCTGTCATACCTTCATCGAAAACTGACAATGCAAGCTGTCCTTTCACCTGAAGCAGTTGATGTGAACATATACCGCTCACATCAGGTAGACTCATCAACCAGAACTCTTCATTACCTTTACTGAATGCTAATAGGTGGTTCTTACTGGATGGTGCTTCTAAATGTAATAACCAGTAAATCGTTCCACAGACAGATACTGCTGGCTCTTGGATGGCTGGTGGATGCTGTTGGAGCAGCCTGTCAAGAGCTGCTAGGGAGCCTTGAGCCTTCGGGCATTGAATTTCCCTTGTGCTATCTTGTCCCAGGTTGTATATCCAAAATGAATGTGGTGACAATTGCCCATCGGTTCTGTACAGCAATAAAAACTCATCATCATCTCCTGGGGACACCCCTGCGCGTCTGTAGAATGCTATGATGACATTGTTTATGTGGATTGGGGGGAGGCTCCTCCAATGGCCGCTGTACGGACAACAAGCGCAAAGATCATCCTTGTAAGACAACAGTATAATCCCACCACAGCATCCCTGGGCATGGAGGCTCCTAGAGTCATCTGAATCAAGAGTATGACCGAGGATGTCTGGGAAATGAAGTATGGATCTGGACTTCCTAAAAGCAAGATCAATGCCGTGCAAGTCAATACTAGTGAGAGTCAGGTCCAGGTTGTGGTCCCAAGGAAGCCCAGGAAGGTGAAAGGAGGTTGGAATTGTGGACGACCAATGCCTGGTGTGGTCACGGCGGAACCGTGTGCTATCGCCGATCCTACGCCACAACCAGCAGACGCACTGGCAGCGGAGGATATCCTTAGTTCGCAAGCGCAGTAAGATGAGCCACTGTATATCTTCCGGGATCTCTGGAATTCCTGTTGAAATCTGCATGCCTGAACTCTGAGCAGTGAACCTCTCTCGCTGGGCAACCTGGAGGTTTGAACTCTCTGCTTGGGCAATCTGTTGACTTGAAGTCTCACTAGTGCAGATATCTCCCTTGACAGCCTGTTGACAGGAATAAAATCATAATGATATAAACCAGGAGGCAACAGATCTAAAATGAAATGGTAATTTTGTACTCCCTCCGTTCGAAATTACTTGTCTCGGAAATGGATGTATCTACAACTAAAATACGTCTAGATACATCCATTTCTGCAACAAGTAATTCCGAACGGAGGGAGTAATACTTTAGGGTTGTCAGGTTTACCAGACTTAGCAACAACAGTAAACAATTAGTAAGACCACAACCAAACTGTTTACCAGAAAACAAGGAACAGTGAATGGATTTTTAAACAGTAGTAGTATAGAAATATCAAATAACCGGTGTACCCAAAACTGTAATAAACCCTTGCCAGATATAACACCAGGTCAAACAGTCCAGAATAAACATCAAGATTGATTTATATAGCACCATTCATCAACACAAAATATCACGATTCACTGCCCGAATATTGACTTTAATTAAGACTCTTACCAAAATATCACATCAACCAGAACGTTGCCCTAAATATATCAGCACATTCTATGCTGCTCTGAAAAATAAGGCATCACCAAAGGTTTTGTCACTGGTATTGGATGCTACACCATTTTGAACACGACCTATAGCCTTGATTATCATCTCATTATTTCACACGAGCACACATCAACAAAACATTAAGAGCCTAATCCTAGATCTCCGACAAAAACAAATTGGCACAAGATGCTCCCAGTAGCCAAGAATCACAAGTAAGAGAAAGCGATATTCAAGCCATACGATGTTGATTGTGTCACTTTTAACCTTGCTCTGGAGCAAGTTCAGGCCATAACATAGTTTGTTTCACCCGCTCCACAGAATTACTATCAATGTCCAATATTCAAACACGGAACAATACTATCACAGAATGGTAATTTTTAAAGTCTTGTTGGTTATTTAATGAAATGCATCCAGCTATGGTACCTCAAATTAACATACTGATAACAACCCCTGTAAATTAATTCATTGACTGGAAAATCCTAATCATTTGACTTCAGAAATTGGTATGGAAAGATGAGAAGAACCTAACAAAAGCACGATCCCGGTATGTATTCACACCTGACAGTGCAACAAAAAACATGCTACCACAGTAATAAACAGAAAAGTAAAATACAACAGTACCTAAATCATCGGCAAATTATCCCTAACATTCGGTCCGCCTCTACTCAAGGATGCTCTACAATTTCTTGTCTCAAGTCCACTGCACTAAATCAACCCTCCCAACTCCCACCCAAGAAAGCAAGGAATCATCAAGAACGCAATCGAAAGATCCAAGAAAACGCACCAATTGATTCATCGCCTTCTCGGCCCATCGCTTATCCAAATCCTTGGCGGCCTTGAGGTTTTGCAGGCCTGGCACCTCGGGTTCATCGTCCCTCCGAGAGACGCCCGCCCTCCCGACGCTGCCTGCTGCAGCGACGGAGCTGGATTCCCCGGCTCCCGTGACGGGGACGACGGGTAAGAAGGTGGGTGGGCTTCTGCCCGCGCAGCTTGACGGGGAAGGCGTCGGGGAAGGAGACGCGACCCTTTTGCCCTTCCGCTCGGCCGCCGCCGCTGCCGCCGCCTCGTCGTCCTCCTCCTCCCCCGCGGCAGCCGCAGCGGCGGAGGGGCCCTCTCCTCCAACTCCAGGTCGGCCATGAGCTCGCTCCTTGAAGCGCGCGACGGGCGGAGAACGGGGAGGCGGCTCCGCGACGGCGGCGACGGTGGCGGCGGCGGACTCCTCGCGGTGCGCGTGGACCGGTTCTTGGATGTCATCCTGGTTCTTTCCTGAACCGGAAGCCATCCGGCGGGAAAAGGCTGCCGGGTTTGGGGGAGAGGCGGGGATCGGTTCGCGAATTCCGCAGGCGAGAGGGGGGTGGAGGGGTAATGTGGGAGGGGGTTGTTGTCAATTCCAGAAAGGATGGGTGGCTATTTGGTACGAAGGTTGTAGTAGTTGGTAGTCGGTGGATCTGGAATCAAGGGCGCATGAGGGAGGAGCGGCGGGTGGTGGGCTTTGTCAATTTGGGACTCAAAGATGGTTTTGTGCTTGTTTTTATTTTGGAGGGTGGTTTTGCGCTTGTCATGTGAGAGACTCGGGTGAATCGAGATGCTTGTTTAGTTCTTGTCAGTGGTCGTGTTTTCGCCAAACCACTCCGGTAATCTTGCCGTATGCATGTGATTTGGAAACCTATAGTGTCATAAGAATGTAAGGGCATGTACAATAATGCTATTTTATGAGTGCCATATAGGACAAATGATGAAGTGGAGGAAAGAACTCCCATAAGAAAAGGCATTTCTTCTTTTATTTAAGAGAAGACAAGAGATGATCTCTTAACACAATTTCTCTCATCATGTTTTAAAGAATAACGAGTTAATTGAAGACAAGGCTAAGATATAATCCATTATAGACATATTTTTTTGTCATCTCTAAATTACATACAAGACTTAAGATAAGACTGTATTATCAACAATTGTACATGCCCTAAATATAGGATAAATTTTCAAATCTAATAAAACAATAACTGAAATTGCGCATGCTTTCAGTATCGAACACGTGGGTGCATCTCGGTAGAAAAATACACAATATACTCCATGAGTTGTCTATAAAGTGGTGTAGTTCAGAAATGGAGCTAAGAATGTGCTACAAATGAGCAAGCAAATTAAACGCATTACGTATATAGTATTACTTGAACAATATTGCCAAGAGTTTTCTCCCCTTTTCCTCGGAGGCTAGGGCAAACTCTTTCCTCCAGGCTTCCCTAACGAGCCTGTGGATTCATCTCCCTTCTGCCTGTCGCTCCGGCCGTCGGTGATGGGGACCGGAATCCTGGTGCCTCCGTCCCAACTAGTAGTTTAGGTTAGGCTACTTTTAGTCCTCAAAGGTGTCGTGCTCGGACGAATGGTGGCGTTCTTCTTCAAATTTGTCTTCCGTGCTTTGATCCTCCTCGGGTTTGTCTGCCTGGATGTAGTCAATGGAGCTCTCGCATAGATTTCGATGGTCTCTCTGGGGCGGCGCGGTTAAAGTTTCTCGTCATGCATCCACGATGGCGATATTTGGCGTCCGGTGCTTTAGATCTATCCACAGGTTCAATGATGACTAATGCAGCTCTAGGGGGCTGGTCCTTCAGGGCACCTACACGAAGACTTCATGTTTGTTATTGACAAGGTCAAGCCAGCTCCGATAGGGGAGAGACGACAATGATGCATTGATAGCTTGTTCTGACGATGATAGCGATTGTTCGATGGGCCAGAGACTTGCATGTAATTTTAATTATGTCTAGGATGTCTTATAATTGTGATGAACTTTTATAATAAATTTTTATCATTTTCAAAATTATAGGGTGCTACCAAGACCGTGGCCTACTTGGGTTTGACAGAACGAATTTTTTTCCTGCCACATGCATCTTCGCCCTGGTGATGGAACATGCTCGGCGTCCACGACAGTCGGCTCCTCCGCCATGGAGGAGACCGTAATCTCCTCCTTCGACGAAGAGTACTAGGTGCCGCAACATCATCAGCCTCGACTCCTCATGGAGGCCACTCCGGCGGACGAAATATAGATCGAGATAATGATGGAGCGGTCGCTCCGTGATGTCGCTTGAAGCTACGTCGGTATTTCCCCAAAAGAGGAAGGGATGATGCAGCACAACGGCGGTAGGTATTTCCCTCAGATATGAAACCAAGGTTATCGAACCAGTATGAGAACCAAGCAACACAACGTAAACAACCCCTGCACACAGATAACAAATCCTCGCGACCCGACGTGTTAAAGGGGTTGTCAATCCCTTCCGGGGTACGGCGCCTCAAGATAGGCAAACGGACGTGAGATAAATTGTAGTAGATTGATGGATCGAATGCCAAATAAAATAAATAGAATAAAACACAGCAAGGTATTTTTGTATTTTTAGTTTAATAGATCTAAAAATAAATACAAGGAAAAAGTAGACCGCAAAGGCAAATAATATGAGAAAGAGACCCACAGGCCGTAAATTTCACTAGTGGCTTCTCTCAAGAAAAATACCAAACAGTTGGTGAACAAATTACTGTTGGGCAATTGATAGAACTTCAAATACTCATGACGATATCCAGGCACTGATCATTATATAGGCATCACGTTCAAGATTAGTAGACCGACTCCTGCTTTCATCTACTACTATTACTCCACACATCGACCACTATCCAGCATGCATCTAGTGTATTAATTTCATGAAAAAACGGAGTAATGCAATAAGAACGATGACATGATGTAGACAAGATCTATCTATGTAGAGATAGACCCCATCGTTTTATCCTTAGTAGCAACGATACATACGTGTCGATTCCCTTTCTGTCATTGGGTCAAGCACCGTAATGTCGAACCCACTACAAAGCACCTTTTCCCATTGCAAGATAAATATATAAAGTTGGCCAAACAAAACCCAAATATCGTAGAAGAAATATGAGGCTATAAGAGATCATGCATAAAAGAGATCAAAGAAACTCAAATACTTTTATGGATATAAAAAGATAGATCTGATCATAAACTCAAAGTTCATTGATCCGAACAAACACACCGCAAAAAGAGTTACATCATATGGATCTCCAAGAGACAATTGTATTGAGAATTCAAAGAGAGAGATGAAGCCATCTAGCTACTAACTACGGACCCGAAGGTCTACAAAGAACTACTCAGGCATCATCGGAGAGGCACCGATGGAGGTGGTGAACCCCATCCGAGATGGTGTCTAGATTGGATCTGGTGGTTCTGGACTCTGCGGCAGCTGGATGAATATTTCGTCTACTCCCCTAGGGTTTTGGGAATATTGGGGTATTTATAGAGCAAAGAGGCGGTTCGGGGGGCACCCGAGGTGGGCACAACCCACCAGGGCGCGCCTGGGCCTCCTGGCGCGCCCTGGTGGGTTGTGCCCTCCTTGGGGCACCCCCAGGCGCAGCTAGGGCCCATTATGTTCCTTCTGGTCCAAAAAAATTTCCGTGAAGTTTCGTTGCATTTGGACTCCGTTTGATATTGATTTCCTGCAATGTAAAAAACATGGAGAAAACAACAACTGGCACTTGGCACTATGTCAATAGGTTAGTACCAAAAATGATATAAAATGATTATAAAACATCCAAGATTGATAATATAACAACATGGAACAATAAAAATTATAGATACATTGGAGACGTATCAGCATCCCCAAGCTTAACTCCTACTTGTCCTCGAGTAGGTAAGTGATAAAAACAGAATTTTTGATGTGAAATGCTGCCTATCATGTCATATCACATTCTTTTCTTTATAGCATGGAAAATTGGACTTTTAAGCGATTCAAAGCAATAGTGTAATTTTGACATGATAATTTAAATACTCAAGCATATCAACAAGCAACTATGTCTTTCAAAATATCAACGCTAAAATAAGTTATCCCTAGCTCATCATGCTCAACCATTGATCCATTCATGAAACACACTCGCATATTAGCTACACCCAATACTTAAGTACGATCATATTGCCTCCTAGTTGGTGCTTTTATAAGAGAAGATGGAGACTCACATTCAAATAAAAATTGCATAAAGTAAAAGAAGGGCCCTTCGCGGAGGGAAGTAGGGATTTGTAGAGGTGCCGGAGATCAAAGCGAAAATTTTAGAGATAAAAACATTTTGGGAGGTGTATCCTGTTGGGGAACGTAGTAATTTCAAAAATTTTCCTACGCACACGCAAGATCATGGTGATGCATAGCAACGAGAAGGGAGAGTGTTGTCCACGTACCCTCGTAGACCAAAAGAGGAAGCGTTAGCACAACGCGGTTGATGTAGTCGTACGTCTTCACGATCCGACCGATCAAGTACCAAACGCACGGCACCTCCGAGTTCAGCACACGTTCAGCCCGATGACGTTCCTCGAACTCCGATCCAGACGAGTGTTGAGGGAGAGTTTCGTCAGCACGACGGCGTGGTGACGATGATGATGTTCTACCAACGCAGGGCTTCGCCTAAACACCACTACAGTATTATCGAGGTGGATTATGGTGAAGGGGGGCACCGCACACGACTAAGAGATCAATGATCAATTGTTGTGTCTATGGGGTGCCCCCTGCCCCCGTATATAAAGGAGTGGAGGAGGGGGAGGGCCGGCCCTCTCTATGGCGTGCCCTAGGGGAGTCCTACTCCCACTAGGAGTAGGATTCCCTCTTTCCTAGTAGAGGTAGGAGCCCTTCCAAGTAGTAGGAGTAGGAGGGAAGGAAAGGGAAGGGAAAAGGAGAAGGCAGGAAGGGGGCGCCCCCCTCCCTAGTCCAATTCGGACCAGCCCATGGGGAGGGGTGCGTCCATCCTTTGAGGCCTTTCTCTCCTTTCCCGTATGGCCCATTAAGGCCCAATACGAATTCCCGTAACTCCCCGATACTCCCGAAAATACCCGAATCACTCGGAACCTTTCCAATGTCCGAATATAGTCGTCCAATATATCGATCTTTACGTCTCGATCATTTCGAGACTCCTTGTCATGTCCCCGATCCCATCCGGGACTCCAAACTCCTTCGGTACATCAAAACACGTAAACTTATAATATAACTGTCATCGAAACGTTAAGCGTGCGGACCCTATGGGTTCGAGAACTATGTAGACATGACCGAGACACGTCTCCGGTCAATAACCAATAGCGGAACCTGGATGCTCATATTGGCTCCCACATATTCTACGAAGATCTTTATCGGTCAGACCGCATAACAACATACGTTGTTCCCTTTGTCATCGGTATGTTACTTGCCCGAGATTCGATCGTCGGTATCTCAATACCTAGTTCAATCTCGTTACCGGCAAGTCTCTTTACTCGTTTCGTAATACATCATCCCACAACTAACTCATTAGTTGCAATGCTTGCAAGGCTTATAGTGATGTGCATTACTGAGTGGGCCCAGAGATACCTCTCCGACAATCGGAGTGACAAATCCTAATCTCTAAATACGCCAACCCAACAAGTACCTTCGGAGACACCTGTAGAGCACCTTTATAATCACCCAGTTACGTTGTGACGTTTGGTAGCACACAAAGTGTTCCTCTGGTAAACGGGAGTTGCATAATCTCATAGTCATAGGAACATGTATAAGTCATGAAGAAAGCAATAGCAACATACTAAACGATCAAGTGCTAAGCTAACGGAATGGGTCAAGTCAATCACATCATTCTCCTAAGGATGTGATCCCGTTAATCAAATGACAACTCATGTCTATGGTTAGGAAACATAACCATCTTTGATCAACGAGCTAGTCAAGTAGAGGCATACTAGTGACACTCTGTTTGTCTATGTATTCACAAATGTATTATGTTTCCGGTTAATACAATTCTAGCATGAATAATAAACATTTATCATGAAATAAAGAAATAAATAATAACTTTATTATTGCCTCTAGGGCATATTTCCTTCAGTCTCCCACTTGCACTAGAGTCAATAATCTAGTTCACATCACCATGTGATTTAACACCAATAGTTCACATCGTCATGTGACCAACACCCAAAGGGTTTACTAGAGTCAATAATCTAGTTCACATTGCTATGTGATGAACACCCGAAGAGTACTACGGTGTGATCATGTTTTTCTTGTGAGAGAAGTTTAGTCAACGGGTCTGCCACATTCAGATCCGCATGAATTTTCCAAATTTCTATGTCAACAATGCTCTGCATGGAGCTACTCTAGCTAATTGCTCCCACTTTTAATATGTATCCAGATTGAGACTTAGAGTCATCTGGATCAGTGTCAAACTTGCATCGACATAACCCTTTACGACGAACCTTTTGTCACCTCCGTAATCGAGAAACACATCCTTATTCCAGTAAGGATAATTTTGACCGATGTCCATTGATCTACTCCTAGATCACTATTGTACTCCCTTTCTTAACAGTGTAGGGTATACAATAAATCTGGTACACAGCCTGACATACTTTACAGAACCTATGGCTGAGGCATAGGAAATGACTTTCATTCTCTTTCTATCTTCTGCTATGGTCGGGCTTTTAGTCTTACTCAACTTCACACCTTGTAACACAGGCAAGAACTCTTTCTTTGACTGTTCCATTTTGAACTACTTCAAAATCTTGTCAAGGTATGTACTTATTGAAAAAACTTATCAAGCGTTTGATCTATCTCTATAGATCTTGATGCTCAATATGTAAGCAGCTTCACAGTGGTCTTTCTTTGAAAAACTCCTTTCAAACACTCTTTTATGCTTTGTAGAATAATTCTACATTATTTCTGATCAACAATATGTCATTCACATATACTTATCAGAAATGCTGTAGTGCTCCCACTCACTTTCTTGTAAATACATGCTTCACCGCAAGTCTGTATAAAACTAAATGCTTTGATCAACTTATCAAAGCGTATATTCCAACTCCGAGATGCTTGCACCAGTCCATAGATGGATCGCTGGAGCTTGCATATTTTGTTAGCACCTTTAGGATTGACAAAACCTTCTGGTTGCATCATATACAACCCTTCTTTAAATCCATTAAGGAATGTAGTTTTGTTTATCCATTTGCCAGATTTCATAAAATGCGGCAATTACTAACATGATTTGGACAGACCTAAGCATCGCCACGAGTGATAAAATTTCATCGTAGTCAACACCTTGAACTTTGTCAAAAACCTTTTTCGACAAGTCTAGCTTTGTAGATAGTAACACTACTATCAGCGTCCGTCTTCCTCTTGAAGATCCATTTATTTTCTATGGCTTGCCGATCATCGGGCAAGTCAACCAAAGTCTAGACTTTGTTCTCATACATGGATCCCATCTCAGATTTCATGGCCTTAAACCATTTTGCGGAATCTGGGCTCATCATCGCTTCCTCATAGTTCGTAGGTTCGTCATGGTCAAGTAACATGACCTCCAGAACAGGATTACCGTACCACTCTTGTGCGGATCTCACTCTGGTTTACCTACGAGGTTCGGTAGTAACTTGATCTGAAGTTACATGATCATCATGATTAGCTTCCTCACTAATTGGTGTAGTAGTCACAGGAACAGATTTCTGTGATGAACTACTTTCCAAATAAGGTGCAGGTACATTTACCTCATCAAGTTCTACTTTCCTCCCACTCACTTCTTTCGAGAGAAACTCCTTCTCTAGAAAGGATCCATTCTTAGCAACGAATGTCTTGCCTTCGGATCTGTGATAGAAGGTGTACCCAACTGTCTCCTTTGGGTATCCTATGAAGACACATTTCTCCGATTTGGGTTTTAAGCTTATCAGTATGAAACTTCTTCACATAAGCATTGCAACCCCAAATTTTAAGAAACGACAACTTTGGTTTCTTGCCAAACCACAATTCATAAGGTGTCATCTCAACGGATTTAGATGGTGCCCTTTTTAACGTGAATGCAGTTGTCTCTAATGCATAACCCCAAAATGATAGTGGTAGATTGGTAAGAGACATCATAGATCGCACCATATCTAATAAAGTACGGTTATGACGTTCGGACACACCATTACACTGTGGTGTTCCAGGTGGCGTGAGTAGTGAAACTATTTCACATTGTTTTAACTGAATGCCAAACTCGTAACTCAAATATTTTACCTCTGCGATCATATCGTAGAAACTTTTATTTTCTTGTTACGATGATTCTCCACTTCACTCTGAAATTCTTTGAACTTTTCAAATGTTTCGGAATTGTGTTTCATCAAGTAGATATATCCATATCTTGCTCAAATCATCTGTGAAGGTTAGAAAATAACGATACTTGCCGCGAGACTTAACACTCATCGGACCGCATACATCAGTATGTATTATTTCCAATAAGTCAGTTGCTCGCTCCATTGTTCCAGAGAACAAAGTCTTAGTCATCTTGCCCATGAGGCATGGTTCGCAAGCATCAAGTGATTCGTAATCAAGTGATTTCAAAAGCCCATCAGCATGGAGTTTCTTCATGCGCTTTACACCAATATGACCTAAACGGCAGTGCCACAAATAAGTTGCACTATCATTATTAACTTTGCATCTTTTGGCTTCAATATTATGAATATGTGTATCACTATGATCGAGATCCAACAAACCATTTTATTGGGTGTATGACCATAAAAGGTTTTATTCATGTAAACAGAACAACAATTATTCTCTAATTTAAATGAATAACCGTATTGCAATAAACATGATCAAATCATATTCATGCTCAACGCAAATACCAAATAACACTTATTTAGTTTCAACACTAATCCCGAAAGTATAGGGAGTGTGGGATGATGATCATATCAATCTTGGAACTACTTCCAACACACATCGTCACCTCGCCCTTAACTAGTTTCTGTTCATTCTGCAACTCCCGTTTTGAGTTACTACTCTTAGCAACTGAACCAGTATCAAATACCGAGGGGTTGCTACGAACACTAGTAAAATACATATCAATAATCTGTATATCAAATATACCTTTGTTCACTTTGCCATCCTTCTTATCCGCCAAATACTTGAGGTAGTTCCGCTTCCAGTGACCAGTTCCATTGCAGCAGAAGCACTTAGTCTCAGGCTTAGGTCCACACTTGGGCTTCTTCACTTGAGCAGCAACTTGCTTGCCGTTCTTCTTAAAAGTTCCCCTTCTTCCCTTTGCCCCTTTTCTTGAAACAAGTGGTCTTGTCAACCATCAACACTTGATGTTTTTGTTGATTTCTACCTTCGCCGATTTTAGCATTGCGAAGAGCTTGGGAATTATTTTTGTCATCCCTTGCATACTATAGTTCATCACGAAGTTCTACTAACTTGGTGATGGTGACTAGAGAATTCTGTCAATCACTATTTTATCTGGAAGATTAACTCCCACTTGATTCAAGCGATTGTAGTACCCAGACAATCTGAGCACATGCTCACTGCTTGAGCTATTCTCCTCCATATTTTAGCTATAGAACTTGTTGGAGACTTCATATCTCTCAATTCGGGTATTTGCTTGAAATATTAACTTCAACTCCTGGAACATCTCATATGGTCCATGATGTTCAAAACATCTTTGAAGTCCCGATTCTAAGCCGTTAAGCATGGTGCACTAAACTATCAAGTAGTCATCATATTGAGCTAGCCAAACGTTCATAACGTCTGCATCTGCTCCTGCAATAGGTCTGCCACCTAGCGGTGCATCAAGGACATAATTCTTCTGTGCTGCAATGAGGATAAACCTCAGATCACGGATCCAATCCGCATCATTGCTACTAACATCTTTCAACTTAGTTTTCTCTAGGAACATGTCAAAAATAAAACAGGGGAGCTAAACGCGAGCTATTGATCTACAACATAGATATGCTAATACTATCAGGACTAAGTTCATGATAAATTAAAGTTCAATTAATCATATTACTTAAGAACTCCCACTTAGATAGACATCCCTCTAATCATCTAAGTGATCACGTGATCCAAATCAACTAAACCATAACCGATCATCACGTGAAATGGCATAGTTTTCAATGGTGAACATCACTATGTTGATCATATCTACTATATGATTCACGCTCGACCTTTCGGTCTCAGTGTTCCGAGGCCATATCTGCATATGCTAGGCTCGTCAAGTTTAACCTGAGTATTCTGCATGTGCAAAACTGGCTTGCACCCATTGTAGATGGACGTAGAGCTTATCACACCCGATCATCACGTGGTGTCTGGGCATGACGAATGTCGGTGTCAAAACCGGCGGATCTCGGGTAGGGGGTCCCGAACTGTGCGTCTAGGATCGATGGTAACATGTACACGGGGTTTTACCCAGCTTCAGGCTCTCTTGATGAGATAATACCCTACATGCTGCTTTTGATTGTATTCATATGGGTGTAGTACAGAGTTGATCTACCTCGAGATCATATGTTGTGGTCTAAACCCTAGAGGTATGATGAGTCATCTCATAATCCTCTATCGACTAGTCTGGCCTCGGTTTATATAATACAGCAGAGGCCCAGGATAACAAGAGTCCTAGCCGAATACGCCGGTGCGGGAGGAGTCCTTGTCTTGATCGCCAAGTCTTGTGGAATCTTCCTTGTATGCGGCACCTGTCCGGACTGGCCCATGAGTATGCGACCCTGGGGGTCCTCGGCCCAATCTAACCGATTGGGGGACGACGTGGTGAGTACCCCCTAGTCCAGGACACCGTCAGTAGCCCCCTGAACCGGTCTTCAAGTTAGGGACGCTCCTCGATTCTTCCGAACTGTTCTTCATCTTCGATCGTCGGTCTTGAAAACTGGTTCAACGAATCTTCTTTATCTTCAATCTTGAGGATCGCCGAAATGCATTCGACGGGTTTACACGTCGGGTATCCGAGGAGCCTCTTTAAGTTTCCGGCCTTTATCAATGCCTTGTTATTTTTATGCCACACCTCGGGTTTGAAGTTGTTCCCGGGAGGCAGTTCCCTCTTGCGTCCGATCTCTAACGCCGGACTGCATTCGAGGTATTTTTTGCAGCCGAGCACCAATGCCGGACTGCTTCCCAGCTCTAACACTGGACTATGTATCCGAGCTCCAACGCCGGACTATGTATCCGAGATCCAACGCCGGACTGTATCCGAGGTGTCGTAAATCACCTTGGTTCAAAGAAGTTTGAAGGAGTTTTAGCCGAGCTCAATGCCGGAAATGCCCTCTATGGAGCCAGCCACTAGCGCCTGAGCTTTATGCCGGACTGCTTTCGAGGTGGTGCACCACCCCGAATGTGGGCCGATTTTTGTCAATATTTTCGATCGGTGCAATTTATTCTCTGCCGAGATATATAGCCAGTAGCCCTCAAGGTGGGTATCGGTCTAAAACCCGAGGTGCACACGAAGGATGACATAAGACCGCTGATCCCCGTAGCCGCTGAGACTCAGGTTGATTTGCAAAATCGGTTTGAGGATCAAGTCCTAGCTCGGCAGAATACTTCGGGACACAAAAAGCGGCGTGCTCAGTCCTCGAGACTCGGGTTGGGTGCGGCCGACCAACCTGAGGATCAAAATCTCCTCGGAAACTATATTGCACATAAAATTTTCTGCATTGGACAAGCAATGCAGTAGCCCCCGAGACACTGGTCGGGTGGCAACACCAGATCAGGGGATCAATATGCCCCTTTAATATGTTTGAATAATAAGCCCGAAGCCCAGTAGCCCCCGAGCCTTAATGCGGGCACGGGTGGCCGAATTAAGGATCAATATCGATAGTAAAATCACAAATTATGTGTAATGACTCTATGTATCCAAGTACTTTACGTCATTAATGCTCGGATCTGCATTGTACAAAACTTTGTTGACCGACCATCGGCTTCCACCTCCTCGGTCAGTAGCCAAGGAGTGTTTGTCTTACTTTATAAAGCCTTTATGAGGGCAAAGATTTATGACAAACAAGGCAATCTGGCCATACGGTTTTATAAACAAAGGTACGCGGAGAGATATGTTATATTACTGTTTAGCAGAAGAAATGTCTTCCAAAGAAAATAGTCCCGCTATCGGTTCCTTTCTTTGGGTTGTCATGCTAAGCATGATCATAAAACCTCAGCTCCAATGTAAGAGCAAAATATCGAGGATTTAGTCTGGGAGGCTAGTTAATAGCCCCCGGTAGTGTTCGCCGACAGTCGAGGTCAAACCGAAAGCGGAAGCGTTAGCACAACACGGTTGATGTAGTCGTACGTCTTCACAATCCGACCGATCAAGTACCGAACGCACGGCACCTCCGAGTTCAGCACACGTTCAGCCCGATGACGTCCATCGAACTCCGATCCAGCCAAGTGTTGAGGGACAGTCTCGTTAGCACGACGGCGTGGTGACGATGATGATGTTCTACCGACGCAGGGCTTCGCCTAAGAACCGCTACAGTATTATCGAGGTGGATTATGGTGGAGGGGGGCACCGCACACGGCTAAGAGATCAATGATCAATTGTTGTGTCTATGGGGTGCCCCCTGCCCCCGTATATAAAGGAGTGGAGGAGGGGGAGGGCCGGCTGTCGGTGTCAAAACCGGCGGATCTCGGGTAGGGGGTCCCGAACTGTGCGTCAAGGTCGGATGGTAACAGGAGACAAGGGACACTTTATTTTACCCAGGTTCGGGCCCTCTCGATGGAGGTAAAACCCTACTCCTGCTAGATTAGTATTGATGATATGGGTAGTACAAGAGTAGATCTACCACGAGATCAAGGAGGCTAAACCCTAGAAGCTAGCCTATGGTATGATTGTGTATGATGATGGTTGTCCTACGGACTACAACCCTCCGGTTTGTATAGACACCGAATAGGGTTAGGGTTACACAGAGTCGGTTACAATGGTAGGAGATCTTGAATATCCGCACGCCTAGCTTGCCTTCCACGCCAAGAAAAGATCCTTCCGGACACGGGACGAAGTCTTCAATCTTGTATCTTCATAGTGCTGGAGTCCGGCTGAAGGTATAGTCCGGCTATCCGAACACCCCCTAATCCAGGACTCCCTCAGTAGCCCCTGAACCAGGCTTCAATGACGACGAGTCCGACGCGCAGATTGTCTTCGGCATTGCAAGGCGGGTTCCTCCTCCAAGTTCTTCAAGAAGGTTACAAACACCAAAAATAGTGTCCGGCTCTGCAAAATAAGTTTCCACATATTGCCATATAGAGAATAATATTAACAAAAATCAAATCTGCTGACGTATTCCGCAGTGCGTCATAACACTGCGGCCAAGCTCTTTATATAAATTGTTTTCATTGTTCCACCTCAGCGTGTTTAGCGAGGCGGTTTCCTTGGCACGTCTTGTCAAAGCAGAGATCGTGTGCCCCTTTTAACGGGATTCTCATCAATACGGACGTGGGTAACCCAACCGCGCCATTTACCACGGCGCTTGGGAGGCAAGTGAGTTTTATTAGGTATCCGAGCTCCAAAGCCGGACTGTATCCGAGCTCCAACGCCGGACTGTGTATCCGAGCTCCAACGCCGGACTGTATCTGAGCTCCAACGCCGGACTGTGTATCCGAGGTGTCGTAAATCACCTTGGTTCAAAGAAGTTTGAAGGAGTTTAGCCGAGCTTAATGCCGGAAATGCCCTCTATGGAGCCAGCCACTAGCACCCGAGCTTTATGCCGGACTGCTTCCGAGGTGGTGCACCACCCTGAATGTGGGCCGATTTTTGTCATTATTTTTGATTGATGCAATTTATTCTCTGCCGAGATATATAGCCAGTAGCCCTCAAGGTGGGTATCGGTCTAAAACCCGAGATGCACATGAAGGATGACATAAGACAGCTGATCCCAGTAGCCGCTGTGACTCAGGTCGATTTGCAAAATCGGCCTGAGGATCAAGTCCTAGCTCGGCAGAATACTTTAGGACACTAAAAGCGGCGTGCTCAGTCCTCGAGACTCAGGTTGGGTGCGGCCGACCAACCTGAGGATCAAAATCTCCTCGGAAACTATATTGCACATAAAATTTTCTGCATTGGACAAGCAATGCAGTAGCCCCCGAGACACTGGTCGGGTGGCAACACCAGATCAGGGGATCAATATGCCCCTTTAATATGTTTAAATAATAAGCCCGAAGCCCAGTAGCCCCCGAGCCTTAATGCGGGCACGGGTGGCCGAATTAAGGATCAATATCCATCACAAATTATGTGTAATGACTCTATGTATCCAAGTACTTTACGTCATTAATGCTCGGATCCGCATTGTACAAAACTTTGTTGACCGACCATCGGCTTCCACCTCCTCGGCCAGTAGCCGAGGAGTGTTTGTCTTACTTTATAAAGCCTTTATGAGGGCAAAGATTTATGACAAACAAGGCAATCTGGCCATACGGTTTTATAAACAAAGGTACGCGGAGAGATATGTTATATTACTGTTTAGCAGAAGAAATGTCTTCCAAAGAAAATAGTCCCGCTATCGGTTCCTTTCTTTGGGTTGTCATGCTAAGCATGATCATAAAACCTCAGCTCCAATGTAAGAGCAAAATATCGAGGATTTAGTCTGGGAGGCTAGTTAATAACCCCCGATAGTGTTCGACGACAGTCGAGGTCAAGCCGTAAACACTTCGGCCAATGTTATGAACGGCCTGTTATTTAACACAGTCATCGGATCACTGACCAGTTTACGCTTATTGTGACAGTCAGTTTTCGGCTTTCTCCACTGAGGTGCTTAACCGTGTGAGCTGGAAGCACGATCACAGTGGTTCTCCCTTTGCATGCCTAGCCGAACAAAGCGGAACATAGGAAGCAAGTGCAGGAGCCGGGCAACCCAACTATTGACCGAAGACACAATTCGAAACCGATGCATATATAGCAGTATCCGAGAATATTTTTGCCGACTCTATAAAGGTGTCCGGCATTGCACTGCGAGACTTGTGCTGAAAAACCACAAATAGTTTAAAAGTGCCAAAAAGCTTGCAAAACCAAGAAACGTCAGTAAAAACATGACGTCCGAACAATATCAAGTGTTCGGTGCCAACCCGAAAATTGGTCTTAGAAAAAAGAAGTGCTTCTGTCGTGCTTTAACATGATACGTCCTATCTCAAGACTTCGAGCGGGTCAGCTTACGGCTTCAACCTCCTACCACGAGGGCGGAGTACTTCTCATCAGGCCAGTTTAGCAAACTAAACTCTAGCGGCTTTTGAGAGAGAAATTAGGCTCCCCGGCTAGTGACCGCACACTCGTGTCGAAAAAAGGAGTGATAAATAATAATAACTTTGCAACGACTAAGAAGAAAAACACTTAGTATGAAACAACTCAAATAAACATAAGAGCCCCCAGGTGACTTGGGTAAAAGTTGACTATATAATGTAAGGTGACATGTAGAATGCCTTCTAGCCGGATTGTAGATCGTTTGTCATAGCGGACCTTTTCGCTTCAACCTCTGGACCCAATAGTCCGGAGTGTGTCCGAATACCCTCGCGGTTATAAAAACCGGGGCATGTGTGGAGACCAGGCGTAGGGGTCATTAGTGCTTTATCAAACAAGTGCCCAACTAGTTATGTTATATTACATGGTTAGTAAGAAACGTCTTCCAGGGAGAATAGTTCCGTTAGGGGTTCCTTTCCCTCGGAGGCATGCCTTAAAGTGCATGTCCGGACTGCGAAAAGAGCAGAAAAACATCTGGGGGCAGGTAAATAAATAGGTAAGAAATCATCTTTTAGTTCACCGACCGAGTATTCCCTTAAGAACGCTAGCTTTCGGCTTCACCCAGTCTGAGGTACACATCCGGCTGACCCGGCAGTAACAATCGCAGAGGTGCTCCCTTTACCACCTAGCCGAACAATCGGGAACGTAGGGGTAAGCACAGGAGCCAGGCAACCCAGCTTGGCCAAAACTTAAGTCATATCAATGCATATAATGGTGAATAAAAGGTACATGCGGAAGTGTGACACATGTGTTGGGCATAAAGCCCGTATTAATAAGCTTCTGTTAAAGAAGCCCCCAGGTATAATGAGCGCGGGTAGCGCGTCAAGTATGTGTGAACAAAGTTTGGACAATTTTTTTTACAAGCTACTTTTTTTTTCAAAAAAGTATAACGCTTGGTCGAACCGGACACAAGTTAGAAGTTAAAGCTTTGAGCATGAAAGCGACTTAGCTGGTTAATGTGTTCGCAGTCCGAGCTTGATGCGGGACAAGGTTCTATCCCCCAAGCTGGTCCCAAGGTGGCGGAGCGGAGAGCTCTACACGCCGAAGTGGTGACATAGCATGGTCGATGCAGACCGGCAGAGTGACGCCGAAGTCCCGGGATCATTTTCCTGTGCACAAAAAATAGTGCAAACGGGAGATAATGGTAATAATGATAAATAAAAAATTGTTGCATAATGAATAATTTATGCAAAGTGAGTAATAAAAGAAATATGGCCTGGCGCCGAAGTCAATGTCGATGCAGGGCGTCGGCGTGATGCGGTAAAGGCGTGGCAAAGCCTGAATTCACAGGTCGGTCCGCACTCCGGATGCGGCATTAGCCAGACTATGTACGGAGACTGACCGAACCACCATTCGACCGTCGTTAATGCGGCCACCATTTGATAGACCTGTGAACATATGATGGACAAACCAGAGTAATAATTCCTTGGAAAAAATGAACCCAAACAAAAAAATATTAGGATTAATAGCACCTGGTTTATTTGTTGTAGCAATCTGAAGGAAGATGATGCTGGCAAAGGTTGGCTTGCCGAGGCAAAGCCCTCGGTCCAGCTAATCGTGACGAAGCTGGTCGGCTAGTGACGCCGAAGTGTCCGGAGTAGGTTGATGAAGAGATGATGAATCCTCTGGTCCAGCCGGGATGTCGAAGTAGTTTGGCGTGATGGACACCGGCTTGAAGGAGCAATAGTGCGGCCCTGCCGATGCAGGTCGTGACGTGGTCAATGCCGGCTTGATGAAGTGACTGTGCCGTGATGCCGGTATGCCCGCTCCGCGTAATCCGTGGGGCGGCGATGTTGGTGATGATTTGTCCTTCGCGATGCAGGACTCTTGTTCGGCTTGCCGAGATGATGATCCGAAGAAGTTGAGCTCGGCTCAACAAAGTGACGACGTGTCTAGCACAGGTCGGTAGCCGTGGAGCAATATTGTCGGACTGGTTTGACACTAGCAATGATGTTGAAGATCATGTTCAAAAGATCTTAAAGTTAGTGGGACGTGTTCGGGAACAATACACAATATCCCATACAAAACTTTCTTCAAAAAGGATGTCCGAAATTCCGTTCATAAAAAAGATGAATTCGGGTCGGATTTGTTCTCGCGCAAAAAACAGATCCGAAAAGTGATGCACTAATCGGAAGGTTCCCAGAGTTTGGACGGTCGGATCGAGCTGAAATTTTGAAGGGTGGTAGATATAGTAATTCCGCAGCCGATCAACGGTTGGATCTTCTAAAGGATGCCCGAGCTAGAAGCTGGACACCACGCCCTAAACTCGTCCAGATTCCCGTCCAGATTTGACAGGGCTCCGGTATATTATGGATTGCCGGAGATTCCTCCATCGGAACTCGACGAAATTTTGCAGGGTTGTTGTAGACTCCATTCCGCACAATTCCACCAAAGCGATCGTCAAAGCGATACTCGAGGAGGTGGCGGCAGAAGATACGAGTTCGCTGTCCAGAAAAACAGCACGGTCGCTTGAGGGCAATGTTGACGTTGAGCCCCCGAGCTTCATGGATGATTCCTCCGTGATCTTGATAGAGATCGGAGTTGATGTTTGATGAAGGCCCTCGTCCGAACATGGTGATCCGAACACGGGGCGCAATTCTTGGTCGAACCAAGGTGACCAGTCGAGCCGGTGACGAAGATGTCGAAGTCGCAGTTGATCTGCAGGCGAGCCATCGATCCTTTTGTCGATCACACAGCGGAACTCTCAATGAAAGCACCAATGTCGGTGTCAAAACCGGCGGATCTCGGGTAGGGGGTCCCGAACTGTGCGTCAAGGTCGGATGGTAACAGGAGACAAGGGACACTTTATTTTACCCAGGTTCGGGCCCTCTCGATGGAGGTAAAACCCTACTCCTGCTAGATTAATATTGATGATATGGGTAGTACAAAAGTAGATCTACCACGAGATTAAGGAGGCTAAACCCTAGAAGCTAGCCTATGGTATGATTGTGTATGATGATGGTTGTCCTACGGACTATAATGCTCCGGTTTATATAGACACCGGATAGGGGTAGGGTTACACAGAGTCGGTTACAATGGTAGGAGTCTTGAATATCCGCACGCCTAGGTTGCCTTCCACGCCAAGAAAAGATCCTTCCGGACACGGGACGAAGTCTTCAATCTTGTATCTTCATAGTCCTGGAGTCCGGCTGAAGGTATAGTCCGGCTATCCGAACACCCCCTAATCCAGGACTCCCTCACCGGCCCTCTCTATGGCGTGCCCTAGGGGAGTCCTACTCCCACTAGGACTAGGATTCCCTCTTTCCTAGTAGAACTAGGAGCCCTTCCAAGTAGTAGGAGTAGGAGGGAAGGAAAGGGAAGGGAAAAGGAGAAGGAAGGAAGGGGGCGCCCCCCTCCCTAGTCCAATTCGGACCAGCCCGTGGGGAGGGGTGTGGCCACCCTTTGAGGCCTTTCTCTCCTTTCCCGTATGGCCAATTAAGGCCCAATACGAATTCCTGTAACTCCCCGATACTCCCGAAAATACCCGAATCATTCAGAACCTTTCCGATGTCCGAATATAGTCGTTCAATATATCGATCTTTACGTCTAGACCATTTCGATACTCCTCGTCATGTCCCCGATCTCATCCGGGACTCCGAACTCCTTCGGTACATCAAAGCACATAAACTCATAATATAACTGTCATCGAAACGTTAAGCGTGCGGACCCTACGGGTTCGAGAACTATGTAGACATGACCGAGACACGTCTCCGGTCAATAACCAATAGCGGAACCTGGATGCTCATATTGGCTCCCATATATTCTACGAAGATCTTTATCGGTCAGACCGCATAACAGCATACGTTGTTCCCTTTGTCATCGGTATGTTACTTGCCCAAGATTCGATCGTCGGTATCTCAATACCTAGTTCAATCTCGTTACCGGCAAGTCTCTTTAATCGTTCCGTAATACATCATCCCGCAACTAACTCATTAGTTGCAATGCTTGCAAGGCTTATAGTGATGTGCATTACTGAGTGGGCCCAGAGATACCTCTCCGACAATCGGAGTGACAAATCCTAATCTCGAAATACGCCAACCCAACAAGTACCTTCGGAGACACCTGCAGAGCACCTTTATAATCACCCAGTTACGTTGTGGCGTTTGGTAGCACACAAAGTGTTCCTCCGGTAAATGGGAGTTGCATAATCTCATAGTCATAGGAACATGTATAAGTCATGAAGAAAGCAATAGCAACATACTAAACGATCAAGTGCTAAGCTAACGGAATGGGTCAAGTCAATCACATCATTCTCCTAAGGATGTGATCCCGTTAATCAAATGACAACTCATGTCTATGGTTAGGAAACATAACCATCTTTGATCAACGAGCTAGTCAAGTAGAGGCATACTAGTGACACTCTGTTTGTCTATGTATTCACACATGTATTATGTTTCCGGTTAATACAATTCTAGCATGAATAATAAACATTTTATCATGAAATAAGGGAATAAATAATTACTTTATTGTTGCCTCTAGGGCATATTTCATTCATATCCATCCCACCAACGAAAATGACTTAGAGTTCCCAACACTTTGCATGCTAGATATATCATAGGCGGTGCCCAAACAGAAAATAAAGTTTATTCCTTTTACCACCATCCTTTCACTTTCCATGGCTAGCTGTATCCATGGTTGCCCTCCATACCAACACTTTCCAAGAAATTTATTATTTGACAACATAAAGTAATCATTTTTCATTTCGGGACTAGGCATCCCTAATACCTTTGCCTTACTCTCGTGCAATAACAAGTGGATAAACACTCATCATGAGAATAAGACATCCAGCATGGAAAATATTAGCCACCCCTCACCGCTCCGCGAGCGAAGTGAACACACAAAAGAGAAGTTTATTTTGAAAATTAGAGATGGCACATGCAAATTTGCTTAGAACGGCAAAAGAATACCGCATATAGGTAGGTATAGTGGACTCATGTGGAGATCATACTTAGTGCAAAATGAAGGCTAGCAAAAGATTGAGAAGCGACCAACCAAGAAACGAATAATATCATAAGCAAGCATTAAGCATAATTAACACCAAATAATGCAACACAAGTAGGATATAATTTCATTGTATGACTATTGACTTTCGTGCTTGCATAGGGAATCACAAACCTTAACACCAATATTCTTACTAAAGCATAATTACTCATCAACACAACTCACATATCACATCATCATATCTCAAAACTATTGCTAAGAATCAAGTTTATTTTGTCCAATGATCTTCATGAAAGTTTTTTATTATATCCTTCTTGGATATCTATCACTTTGGAACTAATTTTCATAAGCTCAAACAAATATAAGTAAAGATCATGAGCATAATTTTTCTTTCTTTCTCTCAAAATAATTTAAGTGAAGCAAGATAGAATTTATTTAAAAATAATAAAGCACACCATGCTCAAAAAGATATAAGTGAAGTACTAGAGCAAGTCCATAGCTCATAAAAATTTAAGTGAAGCATAGAGAGCAATTCTAACAAGTCATGACATAATTTTGGCTCTCTCGAATAGGTGTGTCCAGCAAGGGATCAAGACTTAAAACACAAAATAAAACAAACAAAGACTCTTATCATACAAGATGCTCCAAGAAAAACACATATCATGTGACAAATAAAAATATAGCTTCGAGTAAAATACCGATGGTCGTTAGAAGAAAGAGGGGATGCCACTCGGGGGCATCCCCAAGCTTAGTTGGTTGCTCATTTTTGGATAATAGCTTGGGATGCCGGGGCATCCCCAAGCTTAGGCTCTTCTATCCTTTATTCGTTCATCATAAGATAACCCAAAACTTGAAAACTTCAATCACACAAAACTCAACAAAACCTTCGTGAGATCCGTTAGTAAAAGAAAGCAAATCACTACTATAAGTACTATACCAAACCAATTCATATTTTGTTTTTGCATTATATATACTGTATTCCAATTCTATGGCAAAAACTTATCAAATAAAACCATAGAGCCATCAAAATAAGCACACAACGCAAAGAAAACAGAATCTGTCAAAACAAACGGTCTGTAGCAATCTGACTATTTCAAAAACTTCTTGACCTCCAAAAATTCTGAAAAACTAGGATGACCTGGGTAATTTGTATATTAATCCTATGCAAAAAGAATCAGGGCAAAAGAACTTTCTGGTAAAAAAATGAGAATTGTTTTCGTGAGCGCAAAAGTTTCTGTTTTTCAGCAAGATCAAACAACTATCACCCAAGAAGATCCTATCGGTTCTACTTGGAACAAACACTCATTAAAACACAAAAAACACAATCATAACAGTAGAATAATTGTGCTAACACTCAAGAACAGAAAACAAAAATAAAAAATAAAATTTATTCATTGGGTTGCCTCCCAACAAGCGCTATAGTTTTACGCCCTTAGCTAGGCATAAAGCAAGGATCTATGTTTTGTCATCTTTGGTTCGAGATCCATAAGATGCCCTCATGATTGATTCATATGGTGGCCTAATTATTGTTCTAGGAAAGTGTTCCATACCCTTCCTCAAAGGAAATTGGAACTTAATATTGCCTTCTTTCATATCAATCACGGCACCGATAGTGCGTAAAAATGGTCTACCAAGAATAATTGGACAAGACGGATTGCAATAAATATCAAGAACAATAAAATCTATGGGCACATTCCTATTTACAAGAATAAGAACATCATTAATTCTTCCCATAGGCCTTTTAATAGTAGAATCCTCCAAGTGCAAATTTAAAGAACATTCTTCAAGGTCGGTAAAGCCAAGCACATCACATAAAGATTTCAGAATTTTAGAAACACTAGCACCCAAGTCACACAAAGCAAAACATTCATAATTTTTAATCTTGACTTTGATAGTAGGTTCCCACTCATCATGCAATTTTCTAGGAATTGACACTTCTAATTCCTATTTTTCTTCAAAAGCTTTCGTCATAGCATCAACAATATGTTTAGTAAATGCTTTCTTTTGTTCATAAGCATGGGGTGAATTTATCATGGATTGCAACAAAGAAATACAATCAATCAAAGAGCAACTATCATAACTAAAGACTTTGTAATCCAAAAGAGTGGGCACATCACTAGCTAAAGTTTTGACCTCTTCAAACCCACTTTTATCAATTTTCTCAACAAGATTTTCACCCTTCGAAATATTGGGACGCCTTCTACCTAAAGTTGACTCTTCTCCAGTCCCTTTTTCATCAATATTAACTTTACTAAACAAGGAATCAATAGAAGAGACACAAATCATTTTAAGATCTTCATCACTTTTGCGAAAGAAATCACTAGAAAACGCTTTTTCTAAAAATTCTCTTTTAGCTCTGAGCATAGCGGTTCTTTTCTTAATTTCATGCATAGAAACATGGAGCTTTAATTGATTCATCAACCTTAGGCAGACAAATTTTCATCTTGAGATTTTCCACATCATGAGCAATTCTATCAACACTTCTAGACAAATCATCAATCTTACTCAACTTTTCTTCTATGGAAGTGTTAAAAGCTTTTTTTGTGTTGATAAATTCTTTAATATTATTCTCATGATCAAAGTCGTTCCTATTATTATTATAAGATTGATTTCCATAGTAATTACCATAATTATTAGAGGAATTACTAGGAAAAGGCCTAGGATTATAATTAGCTCTATAAGCATTGTTGTTGAAATTATTTCGAGGGATAAAATTCACATTTATGGCATCACTATTTTTCTCAATCAAAGTAGACAAAGGCATATCATTAAAATCAATGGGAGCACTTTTACTAGCAACCTATTTCATAAGAGCATCAATTTTTTCACTCAAAGAAGAAATTTCTTCAACCGAATTAACTTTTTTACTAGTAGGAGCTCTTTCGGTATGCCATTGTGAATAATTTGGCATGATACTATCAAGCAACTTGGTGGCTTCACCGAAAGTAATTTCCATAAAAGTACCACCCGCGGCGGAATCCAAAAGATTACGAGAAACAAAATTAAATCCCGCATAAAAATTTTGTATGGTCATCCAAAGATTTAACCCATGAGTTGGGCAATTCCTTAGCATCATTTTCATCCTTTCCCAAGATTGTGCAACATGCTCATGTTCAAGTTGCTTGAAATTCATGATTTGGGTTCTAAGGGAAATAATTTTTGCAGGCGGAAAATACTTAGTGATAAAAGCATCTTTGCACTTATTCCAAGAATCAATACTATTGCGTGGCAAAGAAGAGAACCAAAAATTTGTAGAATCACGCAAGGAAAACGAAAATAATTTCATCTTCACCACATCATTTTCCACATCTTTTTTATTTTGCATATCGCATAATTCCACGAAGGTATTAAGATGGGACGCGACATCCTCATTAGGAGTACCGGGAAATTGATCTTTCATAACAAGATTCAGCAACGCAGTATTAATATCACAAGTCTCCGCACTAGTGGCGGGAGGAGCAATCGGAGTGCCGATAAAATCATTATTGTTGGTATTTGAGAAATCACATAACTTGGTGTCTCTCTAAAGTCATGATGACCACACAAGAAGATTGCACTAAAAAACAGATCTGCCAAGAAAACGGCGAATGAAAAAGAGAGGCGAATAAAACGGAAATTTTTGTGAAGTGGGAGGGAGGAAAACGGGAGGCAAATGGCAAATAATGTAAATTGCAAGGAGATGAAATTTATGATTAGGAACCTGGTATATGTTGAAGGTCCTCCCCGGCAACGGCGCCAGAAATTCCTTTTGATGTCGCTTGAAGCTACGTCGGTATTTCCCCAAAGAGGAAGGGATGATGCAGCACAATGGAGGTAGGTATTTCCCTCAGATATGAAACCAAGGTTATCGAACCAGTAGGAGAACCAAGCAACACAACGTAAACAACCCCTGCACACAGATAACAAATCCTCGTAACCCGACGTGTTAAAGGGGTTGTCAAACCCTTCCGGGATACGGCGCCTCAAGATAGGCAAACCGATGTGAGATAAATTATAGTAGATTGATAGATCGACGCCAAATAAAATAAATAGAAAAAAAAATGCAGCAAGGTATTTTTGTATTTTTGGTTTAATAGATCTGAAAATAAATGCAAGGAAAAAGTAGATCGCAAAAGCAAATAATATGAGAAAGAGACCCAGGGGCTGTAGGTTTCACTAGTGACTTCTCTCGAGAAAAATAGCAAACGGTGGGTGAACAAATTACTGTTGGGCAATTGATAGAATTTCAAATACTCATGACGATATCCAGGCAATGATCATTATATAGGCATCACGTCCAATATTAGTAGACCGACTCCTGCCTGCATCTACTACTATTACTCCACACATCGACCGCTATCCAGCATGCATCTAGTGTATTAATTTCATGAAAAAATGGTGTAATGAAATAAGAATGATGACATGGTGTAGACAAGATTTATCTATGTAGAGATAGACCCCATCGTTTTATCCTTAGTAGCAACGATACATACGTGTCGGTTCCCTTTCTATCACTGGGATCAAGCACCATAAGATCGAACCCACTACAAAGCACCTTTTCCCATTGCAAGATAAATATATAAAGTTGGCCAAACAAAACCCAAATATCGTAGAAGAAATATGAGGCTATAAGAGACCATGCATAAAAGAGATCAAAGAAACTCAATTACTTTCATGGATATAAAAAAATAGATCTGATCATAAACTCAAAGTTCATCGATCCCAACAAACACACCGCAAAAGAGTTACATCATATGGATCTCCAAGAGACCATTGTATTGAGAATTCAGAGGGAGAGATGAAGCCATCTAGCTACTAACTACGAACCCGAAGGTCTACAAAGAACTACTCACGCATCATCGGAGAGGCACCAATGGAGGTGGTGAACCCCATCCGAGATGGTGTCTAGATTGGATCTGGTGGTTCTGGACTCTGCGGCGGCTGGATGAATATTTCGTTGACTCCCCTACGGTTTTGGGTATATTGGGGTATTTATAGAGCAAAGAGGCGGTTCGGGGGCACCCGAGGTGGGCACAACCCACCAGGGCGTGCCTGGGCCTCCTGGCGCGTACTGGTGGGTTGTGCCCTCCTCGGGGCACCCCCAAGGAGCAGCCAGGGCCCATTATGTTCCTTCTAGTCCAAAAAAAATCTTCGCGAAGTTTTGTTGCATCTGGACTCCGTCTGATATTGATTTCCTTCGATGTAAATAACATTCAGAAAACAACAACTGGCATTTGGCACTATGTCAATAGGTTAGTACCAAAAAATGATATAAAATGATTATAAAACATCCAAGATTGATAATATATCAGCATGGAACAATAAAAAATTATAGATACATTGGAGACGCATCACTCCGTTACATGGGCCCCTCGTCGTCATCGCTGCCACACATGCTACTTGTGATAGGCGTTGGGATTTCCACGAAGAGGAGGGGTGATGTAGTATAGTAACATAAAGTATTTCCCTCAGTTAAGAATCAATGTTTATCAAACCAATAGGAGAGCCACACAAACAACTTTTAGCAGTACCTGCACACACACAAACAAATACTTGTACCCAACGCGAGCAAGAGGGTTGTCAATCCCCTTGTACCAATTAATTGCAAGGATTGATTCTGATAGTGGGTGATATATAAATTGCAAAACTAAATAAAAGTAAATGAATTGCAGCAATGTTTTTTAGGATTGCAATATGATTTAAATGGACCAGGGGGTCAGATCTTTCACTAAAGGCATCTCTCTCAAGAACATAACAACGATGGGTACACAAACTATTTGTTGGGAAATTGATAGAAAAGCACATAGTTATGATGTTATTCATGGCATGATCAGTACATAGGCATTACGTCTATAACAAGTAGACCGAAATGATTCTACATCTATTACTATTACTCCACTTCAAGAGCGCTTTTATGCTTGCTACGTATTATGTTCATAACAAACAGAGTAATGCTCGAAACATGATAACATAATGTAGACAGAATAAAACCAATCAATATGATCAAACGTCATCGTTTTAACCTTAGTAGCAACAATACAAACATTTTTCTCGCTACTCCTCCCGTCATAGGATGATGTTGGAAATATGCCCTAGAGGCAATAATAAAGTGGTCATTATTATATTTCCTTAATCATGATAGATATTTATTATTCATGCTAGAATTGTATTGACCAGAAACTTAAATACATGTCTGGATACATAAACAAATACCGTGTCCCTAGTGAGCCTCTACTAGACTAGCTCGTTGATCAAAAGATGGTTAAGGTTTCCTAACCATAGACATGTGTTAACGGGATCACATCATTATGAGAATGATGTGATGGACAAGAACCATCCATTAGCATAGCATATGATCGTTCAGTTTATTGCTACTGCTTTCTTAATGTCAAATACATATTCCTTCGACCATGAGATCATGCAACTCCCGGATACCGGAGGAATACCTTGTGTGCTATCTGCTATCAAACACCACAACATAACAGGGTGATCATAAAGGTGCTCTACAGGTATCTCTGAAGGTGTCTGCTGAGTTGGCGTGAATCGAGATTGGGATTTGTCACTCCGTATGACGGAGAGGTATCTCTGGGCCCTCTGGGTAATACAACATCACAAGAAGCTTGCAAGCAAAGTGACTAAGGAGTTAGTTACAAGATGATGTATTATGGAACGAGTAAAGAGACTTGCCAGCAACGAGATTGAACTAGGTATGGAGATATCGACGATCGAATCTCGGGCAAGTGACATACCGATAGACAATGGGAACTGCGTATGTTGTCATAAAGGTTTGATCGATAAAGATCTTCAAAGAATATGTAGGAACCAATATGGGCATCCAGGTCCCTCTATTGGTTATTGACCGGAGAAGCGTCTTGGTCATGTCTACATCATTCTCGAACCTGTAGGGTTTGCATGCTTAACGTTCTTTGACGATATAATATTATATGAGTTATGTGAATTGGTGATCGAATGTTGTTCCGAGTCCCAGATGAGATCACAGATATGATGAGGAGCTCCAGAATGGTCTGGAGGAAAATATTGATATATAGGATGATAGTATTCGGTCTCCGAAAAGGTTTTGAAATGCACCGGGTATTTATCGGATCACTGGAAGGGGTTCCGGGAAGGCCACGGGAGTTATTGGGCCTAAACGGGCCAAGGGGAGGGGGCACACCAGTCCAAAAGGGGCTGGCGCACCCCACCTCATGACGCCGACCCTAGGGAAGGAAGGGAAGAGGGCCTGCTGATGGAAATATGCCCTAGAGGCAATAATAAAATGGTTATTATTATATTTACTAAATCATGATAAAGGTTTATTATTCATGCTATAATTGAATTAACCAGAAACTTAAATACATGTGTGGATACATAAACAAATACCGTGTCCCTAGTGAGCCTCTACTAGGCTAGCTCGTTGATCAAAGATGGTTAAGGTTTCCTAACCATAGACATGAGTTGTCATTTGATAACGGGATCACATCATTAGGAGAATGATGTGATGGACAAGACCCAACCGTTAGCATAGCATATGATCGTTCAGTTTATTGCTACTACTTTCTTAATGTCAAATACATGTTTCTTTAACCATGAGATCATGCAACTCCCAGATACCGGAGGAATACCTTGTGTGCTATCAAACGTCACAACGTAACTGGGTGATCATAAAGATGCTCTACAGGTATCTCCGAAGGTGTCTGTTGAGTTGGCATGGATCGAGATTGCGATTTGTCACTCTATGTAACGGAGAGGTAGCTCTGGACCCTCTCGGTAATACAACATCACAAGAAGCTTGCAAGCAAAGTGACTAAGGAGTTAGTTACAAGATGATGTATTACACAACAAGTAAAGAGACTTGCCAGTAACGAGTGTGAACTAGGTATAGAGATACCGACGATCGAATCTTGGGCAAGTAACATACCGACAGACAAATGGAACTACATATGTTGTCATAAAGGTTCAACCGACAAAAGATCTTCATGGAATATGTAGGAATCAATATGGGCATCCAGGTTCCGCTATTGGTTATTGACCAGAGAGGTTTCTCGGTCATGACTACATAATTCCCGAACTCGCAGGGTCGCACGCTTAACGTTCGTTGACGCTAGAGTAGTATTGGGATATTTGATGAGTGGTAAAAAAATGTTGTTCGGAGTCCCGGATGAGATCCTGGGAATCACGAGGAGTCTCGGAATGGTTGAGAGGTAAAGATTTATATATGGGAAGTCATATTTTGGGTTCCAGAAAAAGGTGCAGTTTTTTCGGTATTGTACCAGGAAGCTTCCAGAAGGTTCCGGAGGGGTCGGGAAGTCCACAAGTTGGCCACCATGAACCCAGGGCTAGCATGGGCTGTGGTGAGGCGCCCTGGCCTTATTGGGATAGGCACACTGATACGTCTCCGTCGTATCTATAATTTTTTATTGTTCCATGCCAATATTATACAACTTTCATATACTTTTGGAAACTTTTTATATTATTTTTGGGACTAACATATTGATCCAGTGCCCAGTGCCAGTTCTTGTCTGTTGCATGTTTTATGTTTCGCAGAAACCCCATATCAGACGGAGTCCAAATGGGATAAAAACGGACGGAGAATTATTTTGGAATATTTGTGATTTTTGGGAAGTAAAATCAACGCGAGACGGTGCCCGAGGTGGCCACGAGGGTGGGCCCCACACCCACTCCAGGTGGGCGCGCCCCCCACCCTCGTGGGCCCCTCATAAGGCGGTTGATGCTCTACTTTGGCCTCAAGAAAGCTAATTTTTGGAAAAATATCTGGGCGAAGGTTTCAATCCAATCGGAGTTACGGATCTCCAGATATAAAAGAAACGGTGCCAGGGCAGAATCCTAGAACGCTGAAACAGAGAGAGACAGGGAGACAGATCCAATCTCGGAGGGGCTCTCGCACCTCCCACGCCATGGAGGCCAAGGACCAGAGGGGAAACCCTTCTCCCATCTAGGGAGGAGGTCAAGGAAGAAGAAGATGAAGGGGCCCCCTCTCTCCTTCTCTTCCGGTGGCGTCGCAACGCTGCCGTGGCCATCATCATCACCGCAATCTTCACCAACAACTTCACCGCCATCATCACCAACTCTTCCCCCCTCTATGCAGCGGTGTAACCTCTCTCTCACCCGCTGTAATCTCTACTTAAACATGGTGCTCAATGCTATATATTATTTCCCAATGATGTATGGCTATCCTATGATGTTTGAGTAGATCTGTTTTGTCCTATGGGTTATTTGATGATCAAGATTGGTTTGAATTGCATGTTTTATTATTGGTGTTGTCCTATGGTGCTCTCCGCATCGCGCAAGCGTGAGGGATTCCCGCTGTAGGTTTTGTAATATGTTCATGATTTGCTTATGGTGGGTGGCGTGAGTGACAGAAGCACAGACCCGAGTAAGTAGGTTGTTTGCGTATGGGATAAAGAGGACTTGATGCTTTAATGCTATGGTTGGGTTTTATCTTAATGATCTTTAGTAGTCGAGGATGCTTGCTAGAGTTCCAATCATAAGTGCATATGATCCAAGTAGAGAAAGTATGTTAGCTTATGCCTCTCCCTCAAATAAAATTGCAACAATGATTACTGGTCTAGTTATCGATTTCCTAGGGACAAATAACTTTCTCGTAACAAAAAGCTCTCTACTAAAACTAATTTAGTTGTGTCTTTATCTAAACAGCCCCTACTTTTTATTTATGCTCTCTTTTATTCTTGCAAGCCTATCCAAAAACACCTACAAAGTACTTCTAGTTTCATACTTGTTCTAGGTAAAGCGAACGTCAAGCGTGCGTAGAGTTGTATCAGTGGTCGATAGAACTTGAGGAAATATTTGTTCTACCTTTAGCTCCTCGTTGGGTTCGACACTCTTACTTATCGAAAGAGGCTACAATTGATCCCCTATACTTGTGGGTTATCACACACCAAGTCCTCAAAAGCCCATGTGGCTAGGGAAGGCAAAGAAGGAACGAGTCCTAGTAGGAATAGGATTGGAGTCCAAGTCCAAGTCCTCTCCCCCTTAGCTGTGCCCTAGGGCTTGAAGGGGCTGTTTCCCACGCCCCTCCACCTATATATAGAGGGGAGGGGGCGCCCCAAGAGGACACACCTAGCCCTTGGCGCCCCTCTCTCTCCTGTTACTCCATAGTTCCACCGCCTCTTCCCGGTGACGCTTAGCGAAGCGCTGTCGATGCTCCACCACCACCATCACCACCATGCCGTCATGTTGGTTGTGATCCCATCTACTTCTCCTCTCCCGCTTGTTGGATCAAGAAGGAGGAGACGTCATCGAGCCGCACGTGTGCTAAACCCGGAGGTGCCGTCTGTTCGGCACTAGATCGGTTTGACCATGATCGGATCGCAAAGAGTACGACTACATCAACCGCGTGATAAACGCTTCCTCTTAGCGATCTACAAGGGTATGTAGATGCTCTCCCCCTCTCGTAGCTATGCATCTCCATGGATAGATCTTGCGTGTGCATAGAAAAAAAATTGTTTTCCATGCAACGTTCCCCAACAGTGGCATCATGAGCCAGGTCTATGCGTAGATGATATGCACGAGTAGAACACAAAGGAGTTGTGGGCGGTGATGTTCATACTGCTTACCACCAACATCTTATTTTGATTCGGCAGTATTGTGGGATGAAGCGGCCCGGACCAACCTTACATTTTCACGCACATGAGACCGATTCCACCGACTGACATGCAACTTTTTTGCATGAAGGTGGCTAGCGGGTGTCTGTTTCTCCTACTTTAGTTGAATCGAATTTTACTACGGCCGGTCCTTGAAGAAGGTTAAAACATCAAACTTGATAAATCACCGTCGTGGTCTTGCATAGGTAAGAATGGTTCTTGCTAGTTGCCTGTAGCAGCCACGTAAAACTTGCAACAACAAAGTAGAGGACGTCTAACTTGTTTTTGCAGGGTATGTTGTGATGTGATATGGTCAAGACGTGATGTGATATACGTTGTTGTATGAGATGATCATGTTTTGTAATATCGACAACTAGCGGGAGTCTTAGGGTTGTCTCTTAATTATTGTATGAAATAACAGCTCCATGTAATTGTTTTACTTTATCGCTATGCGTTAGCAATAGTTGTAGAAGCAATAGTTGGCGAGACGACCCCGACGCAACGATGGAGATCAAGGTGTCAACCTAGTGAAGATGAAGATCATGACGATGATTTGGAGATGGAGATCAAAAGCACAAGATGATGATTGCCATATCATGTCACATATTTTGATTGAATGTGATGTTTATCCTTTATGCATCTTATTTTGTTTAGAGCGATGGTAGCATTATAAGATGATCCCTTAACTAAATTTCAAGATAAAAGTGTTCTCCCCAAGTATGCACCATTGCTAAATTTCTTCGTTTCGAAACACCTCGTGATGATCGGGTGTGATAGACTCTATGTTCACATACAACTGGTGTAAGCCAGTTTTGCACATGCAGAATACTTGGGTTAAACTTGACGAGCCTAGCATGTACAGACATGGTCTTGGAACACTGGAGACCGAAAGGTCAAACGTGAGTCATATAGTAGATATGATCAACATAGAGATGTTCACCATTGAAGATTACCCCATCTCACGTGATGACCGGACATGGGTTAGTTGATTTGGATCATGTATAACTTAGAAAACTTGAGGGATGTTGATTTAAGTGGGAGTTCATTAGTAATTTGATCATTTAAACTAAAATTTATCATGAACTTAGTCTTAACAATTTTTGCATATCTACGTTGTAGATCAATGGCCGTGCTATCGTTCCCTTGAATTATAATGCGTTCCTAGAGAAAGCTAAGTTGAAAGATGATGGTAGCAACTACACGGACTGTGTCTGTAACTTGAGGATTATCCTCATTGCTACACACAAAAATTATGTCCTTGATGCACCGCTAGGTGACAGACCTGCTGCAGGAGGTACTGCAGATGTTATGAACGTCTGGCAGGCTCGATCTGATGACTACTCAATAGTTAAGTGTGCCAAGCTTTACGACTTAGAATCGTGGCTTCAAAGATGTTTTAAATGCCATGGAGCATATGAGATGTTCCAAGAGCTGAACTTGATATTTAAAGCTAATGCCCGGGTTGAGAGATATGAAGTCTCCAACAAGTTCTATAGTTGCAAGATGGAGGAGAATAGTTCTGTCAGTGAACACATACTCAAAATGTCTGGGTATCATAACCACTTGACTCAGTTGGGAATTGATCTTCCACTTGAGAGTGTTGTTGACAGAGTTCTTCAGTCACTGCCACCAAGCTACAAAGGCTTTGTGATGAACTATAATATGCAAGGGATAACGAAAACGATTCCTGAGCTCTTCGCGATGCTGAAATCGGCGGAGGTAGAAATCAAGAAGGAGCATCAAGTGTTGATGGTTAACAAGACCACTAGTTTCAAGAAGAATGGCAAGCAAGTTGCCACTCCCATGAAGAATCCCAAAGCTGGACCAAAGCCTCGAACTAAGTGCTTCTACTGCAAGGGAAATGGTCACTGGAAGCGGAACTGCCCCAAATACTTGGCGGATAAGAAGGATGTCAAAGTGAACAAAGGTATATTTGATATACATGTTATTGATGTGTTCCTTACCAATGCTCGTAGTAGAGATTAAGTTTTTTATACTAGTTCTGTTGCTCATATTTGTAACTCGAAACAGGAGCTGCAAAATAAACGAAGATTGGCTAAGGACGAGGTGACGATGCGCGTTGGGAATGGTTCCAAGGTCGATGTGATCGCCTTCCGCACGGTATCTTTACAACTACCTTTGGGATTAGTTTTAGACCTCAATAAATTTTATTTGGTGCCGGCGTTGAGCATGAACATTATATCCGGATCTTGTTTATTGCGAGACAGTTATTCATTTAAATCAGAGAATAATGGTTGTTCTATTTATATGAGTAATATCTTTTATGGTCATGCACCTTTGATGAATGGTCTATTCTTGTTGAATCTCGATCGTAGTGATACACGTATTCATAATATTGATGCCAAAAGATGCAAAGTTGATAATGATAGTGCAACATACTTGTGACACTGTCATTTAGGTCATATTGGTGTAAAGTGCATGAAGAAACTCCATGTGGATGGACTTTTGGAATCACTTGGTTATGAATCATTTGATACTTGCGAACCATGCCTCAAGGGTAAGATGACTAAAACTCCCTTCTCTGGAACAATGGAACGAGCTAATGACTTATTCCAAATAATACATACCGATGTATGCGGTCTGATGAGTGCTGAGGCACGCGGAAGGTATCGTTATTTTCTGGCCTTCACAGATGATTTGAGTAGGTATGTGTATATCTACTTGATGAAACACAAGTCTGAAGCATTTGAAAAGTTCAAAGAATTTCAGGGTGAAGTGGAGAATCATCACAGTAGGAAAATAAAGTTTCTATGATCTGATCGCGAAGGCGAATATTTGAGTTACGAGTTTGGCCTTCATTTAAGACAATGTGGAATTGTTTCATAACTCACGCCACCTGGAACACCACAGTGTAATGGTGTGTCTGAACATCGTAACCATACTTTATTAGATATGGTGCATTCTATGATGTCTCTTATGGGTTTGCCTTTATCATTTTGGGGTTATGCATTAGAGACTGCTACATTCACGTTAAATAGGGCATCGTCTAAATCCGTTGAGACGACAATGTATGAACTATGGTTTGGCAAGAAACCTAAGCTGTCGTTTCTTAAAGTTTGGTGATGTGACGCTTATGTCAAAAGGCTTCAGTCTGATAAGCTCGAACCCAAATCGGAGAAGTGCGTCTTCGTAGGATACCCTAAGGAAACTATTGGGTACACCTTCTACCACAGATCCAAAGGCAAGATCTTTGTTGCCAAGAATGGGTCATTTCTAGAGAAGGACTTTCTCTCGAAACAAGTGAGTGGGAGGAAAGTAGAACTTGATGAGGTAATTGTCCCTACTCTCAAATTGGAAAGTAGCACATCAGAGAAAACCATTCTCGTGATGCCTGTTAAAAATATGCCCTAGAGGCAATAATAAAATGGTTATTATTACTATATTTCCTTGTTCATGATAATTGTCTATTGTTCATGCTATAATTGTATTAACCGGAAACCGTAATACATGTGTGAATACATAGACCACAACATGTCCCTAGTGAGCCTCTAGTTGACTAGCTTGTTGATCAATAGATGGTTGTGGTTTCCTGACCATGGAAACTGGATGTCGTTGATAACGGGATCACATCATTAGGAGAATGATGTGATGGACAAGACCCAATCCTAAGCATAGCACAAGATCGTGTAGTTCGTTTGCTAGAGCTTTTCTAATGTCAAGTATTATTTCCTTAGACCATGTGATTGTGCAACTCCCGGATACCGTAGGAATGCTTTGGGTGTATCAAATGTCACAATGTAACTGGTTGACTATAAAGGTGCACTACAAGTATCTACGAAAGTGTCTGTTGGGTTCGCACGAAGCCAAACTGGGATTTGCCACTCCGTATGACGGAGAGGTATCTCTGGGCCCACTCAGTAATGCACCATCATAATGAGCTCAATGTGACTAAGGAAGTAAGGAGTTAGCCACCGGATCCTGCGTTACAGAACGAGTAAAGAGACTTGCCGACAATGAGACTGAACAAGGTATAGGGATACCAACGATCGAATCTCGGGCAAGTAACATACTGATGGGCAAAGGGAATTGTATACGGGATTGATTGAATCACTAGTAGAAAAAGGGCCATTTGTCTCGGTTCGTAAGGCCCATTTGTCCCAGTTGCTGAACCGGGACTAAAGGGTTGTTACTAAAGCCCTAGGCCTTTAGTCCCGGTTCTTACACGAACCGGGACAGATGGGCCTCCACGTGTCCGGTGCGGTGAGCCCAGGTAGGAGGGCCTTTGGTCCCGGTTGGTACCACCAACCGGGACCAATAGGCATCCACACGTCAGCAGCTGGCAGGAGCTGAGGTTTTTGTTTTTTCTGAAAGGGGGTGGTTTAGGGGGTAATTTAGGGTGTGTTAGTTAGCTAATAGAGAGAAGTGTCCTCTCTTATCTCCGTGCTTGGTTTACCAACGCTACTGCTATGCCTAAACATGGCTTAGATTAAAGTGAAGGCAACAGGTGGTGCATGTCGAAAGTAATACTAATCCTAACTTGATCAAGATTGGATTAGTACTACTTTTGACATGCACCACATGCATGTTGCCTTCACTTCAATCCAATCCATGTTCATTTCACCCACTGATATAAAATAATTCTTCATGCTCGCATCATACATTATCATAATAATAAGTCCTACTAATCATCATCATACAACTTCTACTCGTTATTAATAACAAGTCATATGATCATCATCCTCATAGTCATCGAACCAACCCTACTTAATTGTTCATAGCACATGATCACCAATATTAGGTAGGACCTAAATACCCTCTTTAAGGTAAAATAGCATAAAACAATATAGACACTGACTCTCCATTATGGAGAATGGAGATCATCCTGTCTCCAATTCTTGCGCTTCGCTTCCTTTTCCTTCGAAGAACCTCCTTACGACTGTCCATACATTTTTTCCATTCCTTGATTTTCATGTCTCCACTTCTTTTAGAAATCCGGTATGGACAGTTGAGATTCGTAGGATGACCTGGCCATATGTTCAAAACATCAAGGCGACCACTCTGATACATCAGATGAGGCACACAATCATTCGGAATTTCCTGTTGAAAAACATATAGTAATAACTTCGTAGTTAGCAATGTAGTTAAGTTTTAAAAGAATTTATGCAAAAGACGCACGGATGTCGTAATACTAAAAAATCTTATCATGGCATCTCCATGGATGTTACCTGTTGGAAATATGCCCTAGAGGCAATAATAAAAGGATTATTATTATATTTCCTCGTTCATGATAATTGTCTTTTATTCATGCTATAATTGTGTTATCCGGAAATCGTAATACATGTGTGAATACATAGACACCAACATGTCCCTAGTAAGCCTCTAGTTGACTAGCTCGTTGATCAACAGATAGTCATGGTTTCCTGACTATGGACATTGGATGTCATTGATAACGAGATCACATCATTAGGAGAATGATGTGATGGACAAGACCTAATCCTAAGCATAGCACAAGATCGTATAATTCGTTTGCTAGAGCTTTTCCAATGTCAAGTATCTTTTCCTTAGACCATGAGATCGTGTAACTCCCGGATACCGTAGGAGTGCTTTGGGTGTGCCAAACGTCACAACGTAACTAGGTGACTATAAAGGTATACTACGGGTATCTCCGAAAGTGTCTGCTGGGTTGACACGGATCGAGACTGGGATTTGTCACTCCGTATGACGGAGAGGTATCACTGGGCCCACTCGGTAATGCATCATCATAATGAGCTCAATGTAATCAAAGTGTTTGATCACGGGATCATGCATTACAGTATGAGTAAAGTGACTTGCCGGTAACGAGATTGAACGAGGTATTGGGATACCGACGATCGAATCTCGGGCAAGTAAAATACCGATTGACAAAGGGAATTGTATACGGGATTGATTGAATCCTCGACATCGTGGTTCATCCGATGAGATCATCAAGGAGTATGTGGGAGCCAACATGGGTATCCAGATCCCGCTGTTGGTTATTGGCCGGAGAGGCGTCTCGGTCATGTTTGCATGTCTCCCGAACCCGTAGGGTCTACACACTTAAGGTTCGGTGACGCTAGGGTTGTAGAGATAAGATGATCCCTCATAATAATTTCAAGAAAGTGTTCCCCCTAACTGTGCGCCGTTGCGACAGTTCATTGTTTCGAAGCACCACGTGATGATCGGGTGTGATAGATTCCAACGTTCACATACAACGGGTGTAAGACAGATTTACACATGCAAACACTTAGGTTAACTTGACGAGCCTAGCATGTACAGACATGGCCTCGGAACACAAGAGACAGAGAGGTCGAACATGAGTCGTATGAAAGATACGATCAACATGGAGATGTTCACCGAAGATGACTAGTCCGTCTCACGTGATGATCGGACACGGCCTAGTCGAGTCGGATCATGTTTCACTTAGATGACTAGAGGGATGTCTAATCTGAGTGGGAGTTCATTATATAATTTGATTAGATGAACTTAATTATCATGAACTTAGTCTAAATAAACTTTGCAATATGTCTTGTAGATCAAATGGCCCACGCTAATGTCAACCTCAACTTCAACGCGTTCCTAGAGAAAACCAAGCTGAAAGATGATGGCAGCAACTATACGGACTGGGTCCGGAACCTGAGGATCATCCTCATAGCTGCCAGGAAACAATATGTCCTAGAAGCACCGCTAGGAGAAGCACCCATCCTAGAGAACCAAGACGTTATGAACGCTTGGCAGCAGCGTGCTGATGATTACTCCCTCGTTCAGTGCGGCATGCTTTACAGCTTAGAACCGGGGCTCCAAAAGCGTTTTGAGCAACACGGAGCATATGAGATGTTTGAAGAGCTAAAATGGTTTTCCAAGCTCATGCCCGGGTCGAGAGATATGAAGTCTCCGACAAGTTCTACAGTTGTAAGATGGAGGAAAATAGTTCTGTCAGTGAGCACATACTCAAGATGTCTGGGCTGCACAACCGCTTGTCCCAGCTGGACATTAACCTCCCAGACGAGGCGGTCATTGACAGAATCCTTCAGTCGCTCCCACCTAGCTACAAGAGCTTTGTGATGAACTACAATATGCAGGGGATGGAAAAGACCCCTGAAGTATTTGCAATGGTGAAATCAGTGGAGGTAGAAATCAAAAAGGAACATCAAGTGTTGATGGTCAATAAAACCACCAAGTTCAAGAAAGGCAAGGGCAAGAAGAACTTCAAGAAGGACGGCAAGGATGTTGCCGCGCTCGGTAAGCCAGTTGCCGGGAAGAAGTCAAAGAATGGACCCAAGCCTGAGACTGAGTGCTTTTATTGCAAAGGGAAGGGTCACTGGAAGCGGAACTGCCCCAAATACTTAGCGGACAAGAAGGCCGGCAACACTAAAGGTATATGTGATATACATGTAATTGATGTGTACCTTACCAGTGCTCGTAGTAGCTCCTGGGTATTTGATACCGGTGCCGTTGCTCATATTTGTAACTCAAAGCAGGAGCTGTGGAATAAGTGGAGACTGGCGAAGGACGAGGTGATGATGCGCGTCGGGAGTGGTTCCAAGGTCGATGTGATCGCCGTCGGCACGCTACCTCTACATTTACCTACGGGATTAGTTTTCAACCTCAATAATTGTTATTTAGTGCCAAGTTTGAGCATGAACATTGTATCAGGATCTCGTTTAATACGAGATGGCTACTCATTTAAATCCAAGAATAATGGTTGTTCTATTTATATGAGAGATATGGTTTATGGTCATGCTCCGATGCTCAATGGTTTATTCTTAATGAATCTCGAACGTGATGTTACACATATTCATAGTGTGAATACCAAAAGATGTAAAGTTGATAACGATAGTCCCACATACTTGTGGCACTGCCGCCTTGGTCACATTGGTGTCAAGCGCATGAAGAAGCTCCATGCTGATGGACTTTTAGAGTCTCACGATTATGAATCATTTGACACATGCGAACCATGCCTCATGGGCAAAATGACCAAGACTCCGTTATCCGGAACAATGGAGCGAGCAACCAACTTATTGGAAATCATACATACTGATGTGTGCGGTCCAATGAGTGTTGAGGCTCGCGGAGGATATCGTTATGTTCTCACTCTTACTGATGACTTGAGTAGATATGGGTATGTCTACTTGATGAAACACAAGTCTAAGACCTTTGAAAAGTTCAAGGAATTTCAGAATGAGGTAGAGAATCAATGTGACCGAAAAATAAAGTTCTTACGATCAGATCGTGGAGGAGAATATTTAAGTCATGAATTTGGCACACACTTAAGGAAATGTGGAATCGTTTCACAACTCACGCCGCCTGGAACACCTCAACGTAACGGTGTGTCCGAACGTCGTAATCGCACTCTATTGGATATGGTGCGATCTATGATGTCTCTTATTGATTTACCGCTATCATTTTGGGGATACGCTCTAGAGACAGCTACATTCACTTTAAATAGGGCACCGTCTAAATCCGTTGAGACGACACCGTATGAATTATGGTTTGGGAAGAAACCTAAGCTATCATTTCTAAAAGTTTGGGGATGCGATGCTTATGTCAAGAAACTTCAACCTGAAAAGCTCGAACCCAAGTCGGAAAAATGCGTCTTCATAGGATACCCTAAGGAAACCATTGGGTATACCTTCTACCTTAGATCCGAAGGCAAGATCTTTGTTGCCAAGAACGGATCCTTTCTGGAAAAAGAGTTTCTCTCGAAAGGAGTAAGTGGGAGGAAAGTAGAACTCAATGAAGTACTACCTCTTGAACCAGAAAGTAGTGCAGCTCAAGAAAATGTTCCTGTGGTGCCTACATCCACTGGAGAGGAAATTAATGATGATGATCAAGGTACTTCGAATCAAGTTGCTACTGAACTTCGTAGGTCCACAAGGACACGTTCCACACCAGAGTGGTATGGCAACCCTGTCCTGGAAATCATGTTGTTAGACAACGGTGAACCTTCGAACTATGAAGAAGCGATGGCGGGCCCAGATTCCAACAAATGGCAAAGAGCCATGCAATCCGAGATAGGATCCATGTATGAAAACAAAGTATGGACTTTGAAAGACTTGCCCGATGATCGGCGAGCGATAGAAAACAAATGTATCTTTAATAAGAAGACGGACGCGGATGGTAATGTTACCATCTATAAAGCTCGACTTGTCGCTAAGGGTTATCGGCAAGTTCAAGGGGTTGACTACGATGAGACTTTCTCTCCCGTAGCGAAGCTGAAGTCCGTCCGAATCATGTTAGCAATTGTCGCATACTATGACTATGAGATATGGCAAATGGACGTCAAAACGGCATTCCTTAACGGTTATCTTAAGGAAGAACTGTATATGATGCAGCCGGAAGGTTTTTTCGACCCTAAGAATGCTAACAAGGTATGCGTGGCCTGCACGAGGCGGACATGGGGTAGGGGAGCGGCGAGCGGAGCGCCGGCGTGGGGAGGCGGCAATAGCAGTTGAGAGCAGCAGCAACAAGCGACGGGGTAGCGGGGTGCCGTCCGGGCGGACGCACGGGCGACGGCCAACGCGGGCGTGCGGCTGCAGCGGTGCGGCAACAGTGCAGTACAACAGCAGGCAGCCGAACCAGGTAGCAGCAGACATGTAGCGCAGCGACAAAGGACGGGCGCGCGATGGGGGAGGGTGCGCATGGAGGTGGCCAGCGCGCGATGGCGGGTCACATGGGCGCGGTGACCGTGAGCTCCTCGGGAGCTCGGGCGTGACGGCGGGGACGACCTACGGCAACGGGAGGGAAAGAAGAGGGGGAAACGGAGGAGGGGGCCTCACCGGGCCCAGTAGATGTGCAATAGCATGCGCGAGGAGGAGTCGGGGAGGCACCGGAGCTCGGTGTAGCCGTCGTGGAGGCAGTTGGGGACGGGGCGACGACGGCGAGCTTCGGCTTCGGGCGTCGGCCTCGGGGCCGCGGGCGTCTAGGGTCGGGGAGCGGGTGCGCGAGGGAGTTGGGGGAAGTAGCTAGGGTTTTAGCCGGGGAAGGGGCGCCGGCTAATATAGGCAGGGCGGCGCCGGTGGATGGCCGCCACGGCGTCGATAGGTGTGGTGGCAGGCATCGGCCATGCCCACGATACCCCTGTGAACAGGGAGGGGGAGGCACGGCGCTGGTGGGCCGGCCAGTGGCCAGTTGGCCCAAGGCCCAGAGGGGGAGGGGGCTTTTCTTTTTTGCTTTTATTTTGCTTTTAACTTTTCTATTTTATTTATTGATTTTATTTTCACATTATTTTAGTTTAACTAAAACACAAAAGTAGTTGATAAATTAGTATTTTTATTTACACCTCTATCACAAAAAGTTTGGTGCTCCAATAAATTAGTTTGATATTTTTGAAATTATCAATGGCAATTATATAACTGTTTAAGCCACTGTTTTAATTATCTTAATGCATTTAAACATTTTATAAAAGTGTGGTTTCTTCACCAATATTAACTATGAATTAATTGTCACATCTTGCACATTTTAGTTTTGACATTTGAAAACTTTTACTTTTGGCGCTAATTTAAATTTGAATATGAACCGATTTGAATCTAAGCAAGATTAGCAACAGTAACAGCGATGACAATGCATTATTAGCAGAGAATTACTTGTCGGCGTTCTGGGAACGGGGGTCCCTAGACTTGCCTACCTGCGGCCCACGGCGTGGCTGTGCTAGCAGGCCTGTACGACCCATTTTCATCAACAAGGCATTCAAGACCCTCGCGAGGCAGACGACGCAAGACCACCTCAGGAGCGGCCTCACCAGGTTGGATCACGAGGGGCGGAGAGATCAAGGCAAGGCAAACCTCGCAGGGTTCTCGTGACGTGAGCCATGAGGATCGAGACCAGGCGGGCGCCAGCGCGCGCAGCGTCCTTGTTTCCTCTTTGGTGCTAAGGAGGCAAGCGCAGGCGCGGAGTACCGAGGCATCAAGCAAAGGTTTCCATATTAGTGCAACGAGACCAAGACCAGCAGGACGGCAAGACGGAGGTCACCATGAAGCCCAAGGTTGTGTCACCACCAAAGCCTTTTGCAGGCGAAGACCGCTTTTGTCAGGATAAGTTGTACTAGCTGTCCCCTTTAAAATTGGTCGTTGTTGGCTCCCTTCCCGCTCAATATTTGGGAAGAGGACCAGGGCCTATATAAGTAGAACTAGCCACCACCGTAGAGGGCATCGGGTCAAGAGCTCACAAGCAAGCCCGAGCTGAGCGAGACCACGCACACAAGTTCGCCAAGCACAAGAACACCTCAACCTCAGGAGGTTGTTCTTCCCCTTGTACTGTTCATCATCAGCCCAAGAGGCAATCCACCACCACCACACTGGAGTAGGGTATTACACCACAACGGTGGCCCAAACCAGTATAAACCTTGTGTATTTTGTGTTGTGAGTTCGTCGAGTTCGTCCGGGAGTAGCAAGCTAGGGTGCGGATCGGTAGGAGGGAAAGAACTTCATGCACACCTCAGAGTTCGAACCTTAAGGGTTTTGCCAGAACCCGTGATCCGACATTTGGCACGCCAGGTAGGGGTGCGCCATAGCCTTCCCTCCACCAATCTGCGCTCCGACACCACCGCGCTCCGCCCTCATGGCAGGCGCCTCGCTACTGGCTCCGACGGCCGGCGCTGACGACGGGGCCAGGGGGCTCCGAGCCCTGGCCCCCGCCTTGCGACAGGTGTAGTGGCCACCAAAGTTCAAGCTGGAGATGCCGCCGCGCTACGACGGCGCGGTGGACCCGACAACTTTCCTACTAGCATACGAGGAGTCCGTCCTCGAGGCCGAGGGCGACGACAAGGTCATGGCCAACTGGTTTCCCATGGCCCTCACCGGCGCGCCGCGCACCTGGCTGCTCAACCTCCCCGGATCCGCGGTGGCATCTTGGGAGGAGCTGCGCGACCTCTTCACTGCTTGCTACGCGGCGCCAGCACACCACGCGGTCATGGCCCTGCTAGGCGGCTCTCAATCACCACCTTCAGATCGCCATATCAAGCCATTCCTTCGCCAGATTGGCACTGCTTCCAAGCGCTCGGGGGCTCCGCCGGGCTGGGCTGCGCCTGAGGTCGACCTCACCATCGACTCAGGAGACCACCCCATCACCACCGCTGGCTCGGGCATGCTTTTGATGCTCTGCACGCCCACCATCTGCAACGTGGATGTCACCAAGACCCTCAGCGATGGCGGCGCCGGCCTCAACGTGCTCTCCGTGGAGGCCTTCAGCCTCCTCCATGTCCCGCTCGAGCGGCTCAGTCTCAGCAAGCCCTTCTCAGGGGTTAGTGGCGGCACCGCCCACTCTTTGGGGCAGATCCGCCTCCCCGTCACCTTCGGCACGCGCGACAACTACCGCACCAAGCTGGCCGACTTCGATATCGCCCGCATCGGCCTCCCATACAACGTTAACGCCATCCTCGGGTACCCGGCATTGGCCCAGTTCATGGCAGCGACCCATCCGACCTACAACCTCATGAAGATGCCTGGAAGCAAGGGCGTCCTCACCGTCAAGGGGAATACCAAGGAGGCCCTGGCGGCGCTCAAGCTCGCCCTCAAGACCGCCGCGGCGGCACAGCCCGCTGATGCGGGCGGCACCTCCGAGACCAAAGGAGCCGCGCCAACCAAGAAGAAGCAGTTGTTCACCCAAGACAAGGCGGAAACCAAGCAGGTGCCGGTCAACGAGGAAGGGTCCTCAGGAGCCACCTTTACCATAGGTGCCAGCCTCGACCCAAGCCAAGAGGAAGCGTTGGTGAAGTTCTTGCGCACAAACAAGGATATATTCACATGGGAGACCAATCAGCTGGTGGGGGTCCCGAGAGAAGTGATTCAGCACCACTTAAGGGTATGCCCCAATGTGCGCCCCGTGAAGCAGCGGGCGAGACGGCAGTCCACGGAGAAGCAGGCCTTCATCATCCAAGAGACCCGCAAGTTGGAGGCAGCGGGTGCCATTCGCGAGGTTCGGTACCCCGAATGGCTGGCGAACCCCGTTGTAGTGCCGAAGAAAGGTGGGAAGGAGCGAATGTGCGTCGACTTCACCAACCTCAACAAGGCCTGCCCCCAAGATCCGTTCCCGCTCCCACACATCGACCAGATCGTTGACTCCACCGCCGAGTGCGACCTGCTGTGCTTCCTAGATGCGTTCTCAGGGTATCACCAGATCAAGATGGCGGTAGAAGATGTAGAGAAGACAACCTTCCTGACCCCGTGTGGGGTGTACCACTACACCTGCATGCCCTTCGGACTGTGCAACGCAGGCGCGACCATTCAGCGGCTGATGCACGTCGCCTTAGGGCAGCAGCTCAGAAGAAACACGGAGGCCTACGTCGACGACATTGTGGTGATGTCTCAGGAGGCAAGGACCTTAATCCAAGATCTGGAGGAAACCTTCGCGAGCCTGTGCCAGGTGAACTTGCGGCTTAACCCGGAGAAGTGCATGTTCGGTGTCCCTTCCGTCAAGCTGCTGGGATTCCCCGTGTCCCACAAAGGGATCGAGGCGAACCCAGAGAAGATCAAGGCCATTGAGGACATGAGCCCACCGCAGACCCTCAAGGAAATGCAAAAGCTGGCTTGTCGGGTAACCGCGTTGGGACGCTTCACCTCCAAGCTGGGAGAGCGCTCCCTACCCTTCTTGAAGCTGATGAAGAAGAAGGGCCCAATCGAGTGGACCCCGGAGGCTGACCGAGCTTTTCAAGACCTCAAGAGATACCTGACCAGCCCTCCAGTGATGGTGGCACCACGACCTCTCGAACCTCTAGTACTCTACCTTGCCGCCACCCCGAACTCCGCCAGCGTGGCACTGGTGGCGGTTCGGGAAGAGCACCAAGACAAGGGCGCGTCGCGCCAAGCTACGCCGCTAGCCGGGATGACGCAAGATCAGGAGGGCGCAGCAAGGGCTGTGGCGACATCAGCGGAAGACCAAGCTCGGCAGGACGACGTCGCCGAGATTCCTGAAAGCGATCAGGCATTAGGGGTTCCACCACCTCAGGAGACGTCCCAGCTTCCGCAAGACACAAGCCTCACCAACGCGCCAGCCCTCGTCGAGCACCCGGTGTATTTCGTCAGCACGGTGTTGCGGGGGCGCAGGGGCATGATACCCCATGCCCCAAAAGCTCCTTCTCGCGCTCTTGGTGGCCTCACACAAGTTGCAGCACTACTTCCAGGGCCACCCCATCAAGGTCGTCTCAGCCTACGCATTGGAGAGAGTGCTCAGGAGCCCCAACTCTGCCAGAAGGGTCGCTGAATGGAACATCGAGCTGCAGGCATTCCAGTTGGAGTTCAGCACCACCAGAGTCATCAAGGGAGCCATGCTCACTGACTTTGTGGCGGAATGCACGGATGCCCCGACGCTTGAAGTAGGCGAGGACTGGTCCACCACGCCGGGGAGAGAGGCGCCAGACGGCTGGGTCATGTATTTCGATGGCGCCTTCACGCACCAGGGCGCGGGGGCTGGAGCAGTACTCGTCTCGCCCACTCAAGACAAGCTCTACTACGCCGTGTAGCTCTGCTTTCAGCAAGGCGAGAAGGTCTCCAACAACATCGTAGAATACGAAAGCCTCATAGCTGGCCTGAAGGCCGCGGCAGCTCTGGGGGTGAAGCGCCTCACTGTTAGGGGTGACTCGCAACTCCTCGTCAACTTCTCCAACAAGGTATACGAGCCAAAGGATGAGCACATGGAGGCATACCTCGCGGAGGTGCGCAAGATGGAAAAGCAGTTACTGGGCCTGGAGTTGCAGCACGTACCTCGTGGCACCAACAAGGAAGCTGACGACATCGCCAAGAGGGCGTCCAAGTGGCAGCCCCAAGAGCCTGGCGTATTCGAGGAGCGGCTTTTCAAGCCGTCAGCAACGCCACCACTTTCAAGGACAGCCCAGCCTCGAGAGGAGCTCCCGCAGCCACCTGCCACAGGAGCGCTAGCCTGCGGCCCAACTTCAGGAGCGCGCCTACTCTTGGCACTCGAGCCCCAGGATGGATGCTGGACCAAGGAATTCAAGGAATACCTGATGCAAGGGACGCTGCCGGAGAAAGAGGAGGACGCGGAGCGCGTGGCCCGGCAAGCCATGGCATACTGCATCCAGGACGGTGAGTTGCACAGGAAGCGACTGAATGATGTTTCACTGCGTTGCATTTCCAGAGACCAGGGGAAGGAGTTGCTAACTGACATACACGGTGGGGACTGCGGGCTCGTCATCACGGACCCTCGTCGGCAAGGTATTCCGCAGCGGATTCTACTGGCCCGTGGTGCTCAATGACGCGGCTGAGCTGGTGAAGTCCTGCGAACCCTGCCAGTTCCACGCCAAGCACATCCACCAGCCAGCTCAGGGCCTCCAGACCATCCCGCTCATGTGGTCGTTCGCGGTCTGGGGGCTGGATATCTTGGGCCCGTTCCCTCGAGCGCCAGGGGGCTACCGTTACCTCTTCGTCGTCATCGACAAGTTCACCAAGTGGGTGGAGATGGAAGCCGTCCGCACGATCCCCACTGGCTCCGCAGTCAAGTTCATCAAAGGGTCTCGTAAGACGCTTCAGGGTCCCCAACCGCATCATCACTGACAACGGCTCGCAGTTCACTAGTAATCTCTTCAAAACAGACTGTGCTAACCTTGGAACGCAGATCTGCTATGCTTCGCTGGCACACCCCAGGAGCAATGGTCAGGCCGAACACGCCAACACAGAGGTCCTGAGGGGCCTCAAGACTAGGACCTTCAAGAAGAAGCTCGAGGTCTACGGCAGGGGCTGGCACGACGAGCTTCAGTCCGTGCTGTGGTCCATCCGCACCACCGCCACCAAGCCGACGGGTGAGACCCCATTATTCCTCGTCTACGGAGCCGAAGCGGTCCTCCCTCACGAAGTCAAGCATCGCTCCGCACGGGTCCTGGCGTTTGATGAAACGCAGTAGGACGCCACACGGGGGATGGGCCTCGTGCTGGGGGAGGAACGTCGCCGCGAAGCTGCACTACGGGCGGCAAGGTACCAGCAGGCGCTGCGGCGATACCACTGCCGCAACACCCGCTCTAGATCGAGGCAGGCGACCTTGTCCTGAGGCGGGTCCTCTCCAGGGAAGGCTGCACAAGCTCTCACCTATGTGGGAGGGCCCGTTCAAGGTCGTCCATGTCTCCAGGCCTGGTGTCGCGTGCCTGGAGATGCAGGATGGGGTACCCATCCAGAACGCCTGGAACATCCAACACCTCCGGAAGTTCTACCCATGAAGCAAGGTCCAGTGCCTGTGAAGAAAGGCCCAGTGCCTGTGAAGAAGGCCCGGTGCCTGTGAAGAATCGCCACCCGTGACACTCTCACGTAATAATGAGTGGGGCTGTACACGCCCCGGAGTCTCAGGAGTGCCGCCCTCGGGCCTCGGGGGCTCCCTCCCACACCTAGTGGCAGCACTTAGCTCAGCGCTGGTGAGAATACTTGAAGACTAGACCAGGTGCCGAACGCGGCTTTTCATTTGCTTTCCGTAGTTGGCTCACCTTCTTTTTAATCGAAGTTTGCTTCTGGTGTTCCTTGCTGATTTGGTTCCGTCGCCTTATGCTGCTATTTCCGATTCTAGTTCACCTGTGTTCTCTCTCTCGCATACCTCGCGAGGGGGCTAGGCAGGTGCCCTCGTGAGCGTTTTTCCTCCTCTCTGCCTACCGTCTGCTCTCTCACGAGGCACCCTCGTTCGAGCCCACAAGCTGGCGCATCTCTCCTAATCCGTGCCCCTCGGGTACCGTGATGTGAAGCGCTGGGTCAAGGCTTGGGTAAACGATAAGTTTCCTAGCGAGCTTCCTAATGAATTTTTTGCAGTTCTTGAGCGACCACTAAGTCAAGACGGGCACGAGGAAACAAGTGCCTCGTGAAGAGGAGTCTACCCCGAACGTGCCGAGCTAAGTTATCTCCACACAAAATAACGACACAACACGGAAACAACAAACATAGCATAATGATTGAGGAATCATAGTTCGATACACGCCCCTCCGGGCCCACACTGGTTTCATTTTTGATGCAAGAAGGAAAGGAAGAACAAAACAAAAGCAGCACTTTCCCCTGCAGTGGTCCGCGGGGGCAGGCCCTTGGCGATGTCCCGGGCTCAGCCGGATCCCTCCTCGCACTTCGCGGAGGCGCGGCGACGAGACGACCCGCTACCTCCTTCGAAGCGAGAGCAGCGACGTGGCGGCTGGTCGTAGCCGCCACTGCTGGAGCTGTCGCCGAGAGAAGAGCCACCGTAGCTGGACGAGGCGCGGCTGGTACCTAGGGCGGGTTCGCCCTCCTCCTTGTCTCGACCATCGCCAAGGCCGAGCACCTCCTCGCCGTCGTTCACCTCGGGGCAGCATCCAGTGCGGCGACCATTTTCCCCAAACACCCTCACGTAGAGGGTCGCATCACCGTCGTACTTGAAGTGGAGGGTGCACCGCCTGCCCAGGCCGCGCGCGTTGGCAAATGTCTGCCAACCGTGGGCCAGAGCTATGTTGCCCACAACGGAGACCTCGGCTGCAACCCAAGATGCTCGGCTGCAGCAACCGTCCGCCTACAGCCAGAGCCCACCTGGACTGGAGGCCAATAGCTCGTCGGTAAAGAAGCGGGGAAGCTGGAGCCAGTTGCCGGCCGGATCCTTCGACCAGACAACGAACTCCGGTGATACCTCTGCAGAATGGAAACGCGGCCGGGGAGGCCGCGCGACCATGGCGCGTCTTGATACGTCTCCAACCTATTTATAATTTTTTATTGCTCCATGCTATATTATCTACTGTTTTGGACATTATTGGGCTTTATTATCCATTTTTATATTATTTTTGGGACTAACCTATTAACCGGAGGCCCAGCCCAGAATTGCTGTTTTTTTTCCTATTTCAGAGTTTCGAAGAAAAGGAATATCAAACGGAGTCCAAACAGAATGAAACCTTCGGGAACATGATTTTTAGGAAGATTATGATCCAGGAGACTTGGACCCTATGTCAAGAAAGAAAGGAGGAGGCCACGAGGTAGGGGGCGCGCCCACCCCCTAGGGTGCACCCTCCACCCTCGTGGGCCCCCTGTTGCTCCACCGACGTACTCCTTCCTCCTATATATACCTACGTACCCCCAAACGATCAAATACGGAGCCAAAAACCTAATTCCACCACCGCAACCTTATGTACCCATGAGATCCCATCTTGGGGCCTGTTCCGGAGCTCCGCCGGAGGGGGCATCCATCACGGAGGGCTTCTACATCATCACCATAGCCTCTCCGATGAAGTGTGAGTAGTTTACCTCAGACCTTCGGGTCCATTGTTAGTAGCTAGATGGCTTCTTCTCTCTTTTTGGATCTCAATACAATGTTCTCCCCCTCTCTCGTGGAGATCTATTCGATGTAATCTTCTTTTGCGGTGTGTTTGTTGAGACCGATGAATTGTGGGTTTATGATCAAGATTATCTATGAACAATATTTGAATCTTCTCTTAATTCTTTTATGTATGATTGGTTATCTTTGCAAGTCTCTTCGAATTATCAGTTTGGTTTGGCCTACTAGATTGATCTTTCTTGCAATGGGAGAAGTGCTTAGCTTTGGGTTCAATCTTGCGGTGTCCTTTCCCAGTGACAGTAGGGGCAGCAAGGCACGTATTGTATTGTTGCCATCGAGGATAACAAGATGGGGTTTTTATCATATTGCATGAATTTATCCCTCTACATCATGTCATCTTGCTTAAGGCGTTACTCTGTTTTCATGAACTTAATACTCTAGATGCATGATGGATAGCGGTCGATGAGTGGAGTAATAGTAGTAGATGCAGGCAGGAGTCGGTCTACTTGTCTCGGACGTGATGCCTATATACATGATCATACCTAGATATTCTCATAACTATGCTCAATTCTGTCAATTGCTCAACAGTAATTCGTTCACCCACCGTAAAATACTTATGCTCTTGAGAGAAGCCACTAGTGAAATCTATGGCCCCCGGGTCTATCTTCATCATATTAATCTTCCAACACTTAGTTATTTCCTTTCTTTTTTACTTTGCTTTTATTTTACTTTGCATCTTTATCACAAAAATACCAAAAATATTATCCTATCATATCTATCCGATCTCACTCTCGTAAGTGACCGTGAAGGGATTGACAACCCCTTATCGCGTTGGTTGCGAGGAGTTATTTGTTTTGTGCAGGTACGAGGGACTCGCGCGTAGCCTCCTACTGGATTGATACCTTGGTTCTCAAAAACCGAGGGAAATACTTACGCTACTTTGCTGCATCATCCTTTCCTCTTCAAGGAAATCCAACGCAGTGCTCAAGAGCTAGCAAGAAGAATTTCTGGCGCCGTTGCAGGGGAGTCTACGCAAAAGTCAACATACCAAGTACCTATCACAAATCCCTTATCTCCCGCATTACATTATCTGCCATTTGCCTCTCGTTTTCCTCTCCCCCACTTCACCCTTGTCGTTTTATTCGCCCCCTCTTTTCCGTTTGCCTCTTTTTCGCTTGCTTTTTGCTTGCTCATGTGTTGGATTGCTTGCTTGTCACGATGGCTCAAGATAATACCAAATTGTGTGACTTTACCAATACCAACAATAATGATTTCCTTAGCACTCCGATTGCTCCTCTTACCAATACTGAATCTTGTGAAATCAATGCTGCTTTGTTGAATCTTGTCATGAAAGATCAATTCGCCGGCCTTCCTAGTGAAGATGCCGCGACTCATCTAAATAGCTTCGTTGATTTGTGTGATATGCAAAAGAAGAAAGATGTTGATAATGATATTGTTAAATTGAAGCTATTTTCATTTTCGCTTAGAGATCGTGCTAAAGCTTGGTTTTCGTCTTTGCCTAAAAATAGTATTGATTCTTGGAACAAGTGCAAAGATGCTTTTATCTCTAAGTATTTCCCTCCCGCTAAGATCATCTCTCTTAGAAACGATATTATGAATTTTAAGCAACATGATCATGAACATGTTGCACAAGCTTGGGAGAGGATGAAATTAATGATACGTAATTGCCCTACTCATGGTTTGAATTTGTGGATGATTATACAAAATTTTTATGCCAGATTGAATTTTGCTTCTAGAAATCTTTTAGATTCGGCCGCGGGAGGCACTTTTATGGAAATCACTTTAGGAGAAGCTACTAAACTCCTAGATAATATTATGGTTAATTATTCTCAATGGCACACTGAAAGATCTACTAATAAAAAAGTGCATGCAATAGAAGAAATTAATGTTTTGACTGGAAAGATGGATGAACTTATGAAATTATTTGCTATTAAGAGTGTTTCTTCTTATCCTAATGATATGCCTTTATCTACTTTGATTGAGAATAATAATGAATCTATGGATGTGAATTTTGTTGGTAGGAATAATTTTGGTAACAACGCGTATAGAGGAAACTTTAATCCTAGGCCTTATCCTAGTAATTCCTCTAATAATTATGGAAATTCCTACAACAACTCTTATGGAAATTTTAATAAGATGCCCTCTGAATTTGAGACTAGTGTTAAAGAGTTTATGAATTCGAAAAAGAATTTCAATGCTTTGCTTGAAGAGAAATTGCTTAAACTTGATGAATTGGCTAGGAACGTTGATAGAATTTCTCTTGATGTTCATTCTTTAAAGCTTAGATCTATTCCTCCTAAGCATGATATCAATGAGTCTCTTAAAGCCATGACATTTCCATTGATGAGTGCAAATAAAGAACCGCTAGGATGCGTGCTACGAAAGATGCCTTTATTAAAGCGTGTTCTACTAGTTCCTATGAAAATAAAGATGAAGATCTAAAAGTTATTGATGTGTCCCCTATTAAATCTTTGTTTTGCAATATGAATCTTGATAATGATAAGACTGAATATGATCCACCTTTACCTAGAAGGCGTTCCAAAAATTCGGAGTCTTTAGATCTTGATGCTAAAATTGATTAAAGTGGGATTGAAGAAATCAAAACCCTAGATGTTGCTAAACCCACTATTTTGGATTCAAGGAATTTAATTATGAAAGTTGCTCCTTGATTGATTGTGTTTCCTTGTTACAATCCGTGCTAAATTATCCTCATGCTTATAGTCAAAATAAAGCCTTTACTAAACATATCATTGATGCCTTGATGCAATCTTATGAAGAAAAACTTGAGTTGGAAGTTTCTATCCCTACAAAACTTTATGATGAGTGGGAACCAACTATTAAAATTAAGATTAAGGATCATGAATTTTATGCTTTATGTGATTTGGGTGCTAGTGTTTCCACTATTCCCAAAACTTTGTGCGATTTGCTAGATTTCCGTGATTTTACTAACAATTTTTTTTCAAATTTTTTTTCGTTTTTTTCTTAATCTCAGCTCACTATGGCTTAATCTCGGGTCAATATGCTTAATCTCAAGTCAAATCGCACTCTGTGGTCAAACTTCCCGGAAGGTCACCCATCCTCACACTACTCCAACCCGAGCACGCTTAACTTCACAATTCAATCCAACCCCAGCACCAGCTCACTTCACAGTCACTTGTTGATATATATATCATATCAATCCTATTAAACCTTGTTGATGTTTAGGAATTTGTTCATGTTCATGAGTGTGAAGAAATTTTGAAAAAATATTTCGAACTTCCCGGTCATATCACGTATCATATTTTTTTTAAAAATCCAAAAAAAATTTGAAACATTCCTTTTCTGTTACTAGTGCCGCACCTAGCAAATGGTGCGCCACTAGTAAGTTTGAATTTTTTTCCATTTTCCCCCCTCTAGATCTTAAAAGCCCCGTATCTTTTGTTCTGTTAGGTTTTTGGGGATTTTGAAGACGTTGAACAAGGTTCCCACGGTTCAATTCGGATGTAACTTTTCGAGTAGATGATTTTTCATATAAAAAACTTTTTAATCCGAGTTCGTATGCAAAAGTTATGCCCATTTTACTAAATTCCAGAGAGATTTTGCAAATAAAGTCGAAATTCATATTTGTAAATTTTCCCAACAACTAGACCACATATCACATGGGAAACTTATTTTCTTTCATTTTTTTGACATTTTCATCATTTTCTTTTATTTTTTTAAACTGAAAAGGCGGTCCACCGGGGGTGCATTTAGAACCAGGGTTACTAATGGCGCACCTGGTGTGTGGTGCGCCATTAGTAGTTTTGAAAAATAAAATAAAAAAATTGTTAGTAATGGCGCACTAGTGGACAGTCCCATGGTGCGCCATTACTAACAATTTTTTTTATTTTTTTCAAAACTACTAATGGCGCACCACACACCAGGTGCGCCATTAGTAATATGTCAATAATGGCGCACCACATACATGGTGCACCATTAATGTCCATATCATATATAGCCATTTTCCTAGTAGTGTTAGGTGAAGCCCTGCGCGGATCACATCACCATCACTGTCACCACGCCATCGTGCTGACGAAACTCTCCCTCGAAACTTTGCTGGATCAAGAGTTCGAGGGACGTCATCGAGTTGAACGTGTGCAGAACTCGGAGGTGTCGTACGTTCGGTGCTTGATCGGTTGAATCGAGAAGACGTACGACTACATGAAGTGCGTTAAGCTAACGCTTCTGCTTTCGGTCTACGAGGGTACATGGACACACTCTCCCCCTCTCGTTGCTATGCATCTCCTAGATACATCTTGCGTGATCGTAGAATTTTTTTTGAAATTACATGCTATGTTCCCAACAGTGGCATCCGATCTAGGTCTATGCGTAGATAATATGCACAAGTAGAACACAAATAGTTGTGGGCGGTGATAGTCATACTGCTTACCACCAACATCTTATTTTTAGTCGGCGGTATTGTTGGATGAAGCGGCCCGGACCAACCTTACATGACCATGTTCATGAGACCGGTTGACAGACATGCAACTTGTTTTGCATAAAGGTGGCTGGCGGGTGTATGTTTCTCCAACTTTAGTTGAATGGAATTTGACTACGACCAGTCCTTGTTAAAGGTTAAAACACCAAACTTGACGAAACATCATTGTGGTTTTGGTGCGTAGGTAAGAACGGTTCTTACTAGAAGCACGTAGCAGCCACGTAAAACTTGCAACAACAAAGTAGAGGATGTCTAACTTGTTTTTGCAGGGCATGTTGTGATGTGATATGGTCAAGACATGATGTGATATACGTTATTGTATGAGAGGATCATGTTTTGTAAAAGTTACGGCAACTGGCAGGAGCCTTATGGTTGTCGCTTTATTGTATGAAATGCAATCGGCGTGTAATCGCTTTACTTTATCACTATGCGTTAGCGACAGTTGTAGAAGCAATAGTTGGCGAGATGACAACGATGCTACGATGGAGATCAAGGTGTCAAGCCGGTGACGATGGAAATCATGATGGTGCTTTGGAGATGGAGATCAAAGGCACAAGATGATGATGGCCATACCATGTCACATATTTTGATTGCATGTGATGTTTATATTGTATGCATCTTATTTTGCTTAGTACGGGGGTAGCATTATAAGATGATCCCTTACTAAAATTTCAAGGTATAAGTGTTCTCCCTGAGTATGCACTGTTGTGACAGTTCGTCGTGCCGAGACACCACGTGATGATCGGGTGTGATAAGCTCTACGTTCACATACAACGGATGCAAGACAGTTTTGCACGTGCGGAATACTCGGGTTAAACTTGACGAGCCTAGCATGTACAGACATGGCCTCGGAACACTAGATACCGAAAGGTCGAACGTGAATCATATAGTAGATATGATCAACATAGAGATGTTCACCATTGAAAACTACTCCATCTCACGTGATGACCGGACATGGTTTAGTTGATATGGATCACGTGATCATTTAGATGACTTGAGGGATGTCTATCTAAGTGGGAGTTCTTAAGTAATATGATTAATTGAACTTAATTTATCATGAACTTAGTCCTGATAGTATTTGCATATCTATGTTATAGATCAATAGCTCGCATATAGCTCCACTGTTTTATTTTTTTATATGTTCCTAGAGAAAACTAAGTTGAAAGATGATAGTAGCAATGATGCGGACTGGATCCATGATCTGAGGATTATCCTTGTTACTTCACAGAAGAATTATGTCCTTGATGCACCGCTAGGTGACAGACCTATTGCAGGAGCAGATGCAGACGTTATGAACATTTTACAAGCTCGGTACGATGACTACTTGATAGTTTAGTGCACCATGCTTTACGGCTTAGAACCAGGACTCCAAAAATGTTTTGAATGCCACAGAGCATATGAGATGTTCCAAGAGTTGAAATTGGTATTTCAGACTCATGCCCATGTCGAGAGGTATGAGACCTCTGACAAGTACTTTGCCTACAAGATGGAGGAGAATAGCTCAACTAGTGAGCATGTGCTCAGAATGTCTGGGTACTACAATCACTTGAATCAAGTGGGAGTTAATCTTCCAGATAAGATAGTGATTGACAGAGTTCTCTAGTTACTATCACCAAGTTACTAGAACTTTGTGATGAATTATAATATGCAAGGGATAACGAAAACAATTCCCAAGCTCTTCACGATGCTGAAATCAACGAAGGTAGAAATCAAGAAAGAGCATCAAGTGTTGATGGTTAACAAGACCACTAGTTTCAACAAAAGAGGGCAAGGCAAAGATAGGGAACTTCAAGAAGAATGGCAAGCAAGTTGCCACTCCCGTGAAGAAGCCCAAAGCTGGACCTAAGCCTGACACTGAGTGCTTCTACTGCAAAGGGAATGGTCACTGGAAACGGAACTGCCCCAAATGCTTGGCGGATAAGAAGGATGGCAAAGTGAACAAATGTATATTTGCTATACGTGTTATTGATGTGTACCTTACTAGTGTTCATAGTAGCCCCTGGGTATTTGATATCGGTCCAGTTGCTAAGATTAGTAACTCGAAACAGGAGTTACAAAATGAACAGAGACTAGTTGAGGGCGAAGTGACGATGTGTGTTGGAAGTGATTCCAAGATTGATAAGATCACCATCGCACACTCCCTCTACCTTCGGGATTAGTGTTGGACCTAAATAAATGTTATTTGGTATTTGAGTTGAGCATGAATATGATTGGATCATGTTTATTGCAATATGGCTATTCATTTAAGTCAAAGTATAATTGTTATTCTGTTTAAATGAATAAAACCTTCTATGGTCATACACTCAATATAAATGGTTTATTGAATCTCGATCGTAGTGATACACATATTCATAATATTGATGCCAAAAGATACAAAGTTGATAATGATAGTGCAACAGACTTGTGGTACTGCCGTTTACCTCATATTGGTGTAAAGCGCATGACGAAACTCCATGCGGATGGACTTTTGGAATCACTTGATTATGAATCATTTGATGCTTGCAAACCATGCCTCATGGGCAAGATGACTAAGACTCCGTTCTCCAGAACAATGGAGCGAGCCACTTACTTATTGGAAATAATACATACCGATGTATGTTGTCCGATGAGTGTTGAGGCTCGCGACGGGTATCATTATTTTCTGACCTTCACAGATGATTTGAGCAGATATGGGTATATCTACTTAATGAAACACAAGTCTGAAACATTTGAAAATTTTAAAGAATTTCATAGTGAAGTGGAGAATCATCGTAACAAGAAAATAAAGTTTCTACGATCTGATCACGGAGGCGAATATTTGAGTTACTAGTTTGGACTTCATTTAAAACAATGTAGAATAGTTTCACAACTCACGCCACCTAGAACACCACAGCGTAATGGTATGTCCGACCGTCGTAACCATACTTCATTAGATATGGTGCGATCTATGATGTCTCTTACCGATTTACCACTATTGTTTTGGGGTTATACATTAGAGACACCTGCATTCACATTAAATAGGGCACCATCCAAATCCATTGAGACGACACCGTATGAACTCTGGTTTGGCAAGAAACCTAAGCTGTCGTTTCTTAAAGTTTGGGGTTGCGATGCTTATGTGAAAAAACTTCACCCTGATAAGCTCGAACCCAAATCGGAGAAGTCCGTCTTCATAGGATACCCAAAAGAAACTGTTGGGTACACCTTCAGATCCGAAGGCAAGATCTCTGTTGCTAAGAATGGGTCCTTTCTAGAGAAGGAGTTTCTCTCGAAAGAAGTGAGTGGGAGGAAAGTAGAACTTGATGAGGTAATTGTACCTTCTCTCGAATTGGAAAGTAGCTCATCACAGAAAACCGTTCCT